>RJWH01000200.1:248995-732268 GCA_004363575.1 Solenodon paradoxus
CTCTCCTCTCCACTGCAAGATGTCTATGCAACTCTGGGCAGCAAACATGCACCATGGGTGCCATGTTCATGAAGTTCCACACACAGTTGTTTAGTCAGGTACCAAGCAAGATGCCAAGGACACACGAGTTGTCCTTGACAAGCAGATAATCTGGAGGGAAAAACAGACACTCAAAGGACTCTTTCATGAATTTGAGTGAGGTTGCAACACATCTTGCCTGAATGGAGTTTGGCTATTAAGGGGATTTTCAAAGCAGGAGACAGATGATGGGAAAAGAGGGCAGAGGAAGGACAGTGGGTTAGGTGTTCTTAAGTAGAAGAGTGGGCATAGAAGCTAGAATTCAGGTACTCAAAATACAGTTTTTTTTAATCTGTGTAAAAAACAAATAAAGAACTTTTAACTTTTAGTTGAAGATTAGTACTCATAGAGTTGTATTTATACATATAATAAAAATTAAAACCTTCATTCTGGAAGGTAGAAGGGAAAATCAGAAGAATAAAGGCAAAGACAGAAAAAGAGAATTGAGAGGGGCCAGAGATAGAGGGAGAGAATGAGAGAAGAAAATTAAAAGAATGTTGAGAAGAGAGACACAAGAAGTGATGGGAAAGAAAAGATAGGAGGAGGAGGGGGAGGGGAGGGGAGGGGGAGGAGGAGGCCCTGGAGCTGGAGCTGGCCGAAAGGGGAGACTTACTTGCATCAGGATCCAGGCTACAAGGAGACTCTGAGAGAAATGCTTGAAGAAAGAAACACATTCGAAAACACCACCAGGTATACAGACACCAAAAACTCACATCCAGAGAGGGAGACATAAAGGTCAGAGTAAGAACAGAGGTTCAACCAGAAAAACACAAAGATTCCAAAAGATGATGTAAAAACAAGCCTGCCCTAGATAGTTTCGCCAAAGTATTCCACCTCACAGAGTTTTAGCAGCTCGAGACTGATTTTAAATGCTACTTCTCTGTGACTGTGGGCTGAAACGAGGTCACATGGCACAGAGGTGACCCTATGAACAGGATGTGGCTCATGAGGCCCACAGGACAGGTGACTGCCCCTTTCTCCATTTAAGGAGAGGAAAACTAAGTGTGATGTTTCAGGTCATGAACAGTGTTGGGCGGTCTACCAATACTCAGGATCTGGTCTTTGAAATTCCTGGAGGAACTGTGAAACCTTTTATGATTCTAAAACTAATTAAATACAAATAGACCCTTCCAGGATTATCAATTCAGTTCTGGTAGCTCAGTCTACATGAAATTAAGATAACCAGACTTATAGTAAACTCCCTCCAGGATCTTAAGAGAGTCTTGAAAATTCTAGGTTTCATTCTCTAAATCTGGAATAAATGTTATAATTAAAAGGTCTCAAAATTACCATCCAAACTTAAAACAATGCTAAGAATTCATAGCTACAATAATGATATATTTCTTAACTAAACAGTGAGCATGTAATAATAATTTACTTCCTTTGAATATATTAAACTAGGTAAATTTTTAAAATGTATGTGCTCTTCTTAAATTCTCAGGGAAAAAAAAAAAAACAAAAAAAACCACAAAAGGAGGTAGCCAGGTATATAAAATACTAAAACCAATACTAACATTTTTGTCAATAATAACTTTTATCAGAGTTTCTTTCTACAACGATAAATGTGGATGCATGCAATCGTATGTCCAGGACAAAGAGGTAAACCCTTGCAGCTCAGGCAGCCAAGATGCAGGTCTTGTAAATCCCAAGGAACCCCCAGGGGTAGGAGTGGGGGAGGTGCAGAAAATAGGAAAAGAGTTGCAATTCAATCATTAACTTGCCTCCTCTGAAATCTTTCTTAAATGATACTAAAATTAAAGTGGTATACTATAAGCAAAAATACATGTGATAGAGCATTTGTCAACCTGAAAGGACTCCACAATTGCTATACATGAGCATTAATATGCTTAATGAGAATGAACAAATGTAATTAATAGATTGGTATCACAGAGAGATTTCTCATCAGGCTTGTTATTAACTTAAAAGACAAAAGGTTAGATCAATAGCTTTTCAATATTTACACAATATTTGAAACAAGGGTAAGAAGTTAGGCCTACAAAGCACAGTAAGTTATTTATCATCTGGCTTCCAGTTGGCAACATACCTGTAAAATCTCGATGATCTTCAGCTTGGTGTCCATCACAGTGACGTCCTCGTGCTCTGAGGGGCTCCCATGCTTGCTGGGATGGATGCTGGGCTGGACGTCAGGCACACTCATGGGGAAGATGGAGCCCCGACTGAGAACCATCTGGGTCATCATCTCTCCCACTCCGTGAATGGTTCTCATCACGTTGTTTCCTGGCATGAAAGAGAAACATCCCTAAGTCAACTCATAACACCTGGAGAAACAGCTGTAATCACCAGGGAAAGTCACAGCAGACTGAAAAAAGACGGAGAAAGTATTAAGGAAAGGAAAGAGTAACATTAGCCCTGTTCTGGCTCTTTCCTTGAGATACTGCCAGCACATTTCCAAATGACAGACTTTTTAAAATTTTATTGAAGGAATAGTGCATCATAATATCATATACATTTAAAGTGTGCATCATAAATTTCAAATCAACATCAACATATCATACGAGTTCACCATTGACAATTCAATTCTTCACCATCGAACTGGTCCCTTTTATCTGATTTTCCCCCCCTTACCATTCCCTCCTGGTAACCACTAATAGTCTATTTCTGTTTGATTTGGTTTTTCTATCTACTACATATGAGTGAAATCATGCAGTGTTTGCTTTTCCTTCTGACTTAGTTCACTAAACAAAACTCCCTCTAAAAGAAAGCTTACTTTTCTCAGAAAATGCTTTCAAACAACACACTGAGGGTGACTTACTGGAATCTCAAATGATATCCAAATCAGGTCCTTCAGTAACACAGTAAGTCCTGCCGACTATCATAATAGGCTCTAACTTTTATAATAATACAAAAGAAGTCTATTTGTCTCTACAGTAAAATGAGATATGGGATATTAAGATTACATGAAAACATTTAAATCCTTATCCCACTCTCAAACCTTTTTAACTTTGCTGATGCTTGTGAAAAGAACTGGTATAATTTCATTTTTAGGGAAAAAAAAGTGTCATCTGGGAAAGAAGATATGGAATATATACATGATGGAATATGACTCAGCTATAAAAAGAAAAAGAAAATATATGAAATCTTGCTATTTATGACAGTATGGATGGAACTAGAGGGGATTAAGCTAGACAAATTTAAATCAGGAGAAAGATAAATAATGGATAATTTCACTCATATGTGGACTATAAAGAAACAAAGCAAATGAACAGACTAAATAAAAAACTCACCTTTGAATATAGACAACAGAACTGAGGTGACTAGCTGGGAAGGAGGTATAGGTGGGAGCAAAGGGTGATAGGGTCCAATGATGGAGGATGACTAGAAATTTAGTAATGGGCGTGGTGTGTCATATCTGATGCAGAACAAAACTATACATCTAACACTTGTGTTGTAAATCAATGTTATCTCAATTATTTTAAAGTAAAACAAGTCTTATTTGAGAAAGTGCTAGCCAATATACTTCCCATGCCTTCATTCAACCTGAACAGAAAATAATTATACAAAATCTACACACACTAAGAAAGTTATGTTCAAGGTCACTGTAGAAACAGATCAGTGACAATCATGACCTTTTGCAAGGAGGGCTCACTCTCCTGTATCTTATTCTTAATTTGGTTTTTCATTCATCTGCTGAAACAATTGCCCAAGTACTCCTTCCTTATTCTGACCTCAAGGAGTAGAACACCAAAGGGTCCTCCTGACATGGCTACAGTTTACATTCTGTAGCCTAGCTCTTGTTTCCCACTTCTAAACTCCTACAACAAGCAATGAGAATTCAAAAACAATCATCCACTTCCTTTTCAGAACAGTGGTCTTTGCTTCATGGAGTTTTGCCTCAAGCAAAGGCCTAAGAATCTGGCCAAGAATTTTCTATCCCTAAGTGTGTCAGGGCGTAAACCAAGAGAAAGGGAAATGGAAATTAGATGGAAGGCGATAAAACTCACAACTCTAAATGAAGATTATAAATTGTGGGATTACCTACAGGATCGAAAGGCAAACAAATAGAGAAAAGGTAAATATTTAAAGAATGAACGATAAGAATCTTGAAGGTCCTGGCAGAAAGATCACAATTACCATTGATAACCACTATCATTAGTACATTGTGAAAGGTGAAATTCCTTTAAAACTCATTATCTCATGCTCATATTAAACAAGCATTATAAATGTGTGTATTTATAAATTAGCATATATATATGTATGTATGTATGTATGTAAAAGTTGATGATGCTCAAATAGCATGTTTTGAGTATTCAAAGAAGTAACCTTTTTTTCTAGAGTGGTACCTTTCAGGAAGAAATTAACTTGGGTTTTCATTCCACCGAGTCTGCTGGTTATGTAAGTCCCTCCAGAAAAGTTGTAAGAAAAAAATACAGGAAAGGTCAATTTCCAAATTTGGACAAGGTTGAGACACAGGATTTGAGATGGCCCCATTTTCTATCAGAACAACCTGGAGGCAAAATGCTTCATTCTTTTTGTCTGTGGTTCTCCAACAATCCAGCCATTTGAATATTTCCACATTCCCCCATTGTTTGCTAAATGGATTGCAAGGACACACATCTGCTGGCAATAGTTTGGGGTTGTCCATGTCAACGAATATGTTTATACGAGTATGCATATAGGGGAGCCTCCAAAGATGTTTTCTCACCAATCACACAGAACAGGCTCCTTTGTTATTCTTACCCCTGATTCACACAGAAATCCTTGGCACCCACAGTGTCTGCATCTTATTTAGATTTTCATGGAAAATAATCACTTAATCCAAATGAGTATTATACAGAAAGTGAGTCCAGACCATTCCTCCCCCAAATATAGATCCTGTCACCAAGAAATTATAATTGAGAGACAAGAACCATAAATAATATGTAACACATGTTGTCAATGAAATGGAAGGGTTTGGTCTAGCTATACCACATCCTAGATGCCTGGGGCACGTGGTCACCACAAAGCTGTCCCAACATCTCCATGTATGGCCAACTCAGAGGTCTTCAATTAAAAGACATTAATTTTTCTGGAGTTGCCTGGTGGTGATGAGAAATGCTTAAATTGTGAACTATTACAGCTTGAAAAACCTAAGTCAAACACCACACAAATCACCCACTTATATATAAGTCTCCCAGTATTCATTTTTCCATAGAAGCATTTCTAAGACTCCTGACATAAGTCAGAGGTGACCATGGAGATAGGTCAGAAGTGATTATTACAAAGGAAGAAATCTTACTATTTCTCTTTTCAACCATAATTAGCTAATACCCTACAGTATTCAGTGAAAGGACCACAGTATTGTGATATAAATCCTCTGGAGAAAGTCTAGAAATTCAGCTTTTCTAAGTCTTTTATATTGATCCAGCAGCCAGAATTTGGATTTATGCACTTAGTGTGTTGAGACTATTTGATAAAATGGGAATCATCTTTATTAAACACAAATAAGGAAAGAATTGTTCAGAAACAAAAGCAGATGGACTTTTGAAGTTCTTTCATTACATGATTACATAGCAATGTTTACTAATCCTACTTCCCTCAAGAGAAAAACCCCAAAATAGACATGTATAGTAAGTACATACTAGGACCAGAAGGTGAATAGCTTGGGAATACAGTGCTTTGTTTCTCTGATGGGCCTAATGTGCTAAGCTTCCATTACCAACTCCAGAGAAGTGAAAAGCAATAAGGGATTGTCTAATACTGAAGCTGTGCTGACCATAATTTAATTTTTCCTTATTCAGAAATACTTTTACTGCTAGAGATCACTGTGAGGATCAACGACCATTAGAAAAAGGTAGCTTTATAGAAGATGCAAGAGATATCATCTTATATGAAATTCATCTTACATTCATTGGTATTTTAAGTCATCTTTATCTCTTATCTTTCAATTAGATATACTCTTCTCTTATGAACACATAAAAATTAAAAATGACAATGAGAAGTTTCCAAGTTTAGATTTCAGAGAGACATTTCTGAAATCTTCTTGGCATTTCTAAGAGATAATAGATATATTTGATTAGAAGAGCTTGGTGAATAATGGTTTATAGCCATTTAATTGTTCTGTGCCTACTGAAGTTAACTGAGTGCTTTATAACAACAGAAACTAAAATATGAATAATCCAAAAAACATTTTCATTTCCTTGAAACATTTTATAGTTGGATTTGAATAAACACATCTGTTATAATAATTCATCTGAAAGAGAATGATGTTAAATCATAAAGACATGACTCAGGAAGTCTTCCTACTTTCTACCTCTGTTCAGCCGATCCTTACAAACCTCTGGTTGCTGGAAAACGCCTACTCTCTCTAGAAGGAGAGCAGCTTTCTCTTTTGAACATACTCTGGATCAGTGCTTCCTCCCAGTGGTTGAGGATCTGGATTGTAAAAGGGCTTTTTTGTCTTCACAGAAAACAAAAACATTAACAGAAAATCAAAGCTTCATTAAGGCAGTGAGATTAGCACCTGGTACCCACCTGGATGAAAGGGAAGACCATAGGTAACGACAATTCCCAGTTTCATGTTCCATCACAGTATTTTGGAGACCTAGCTCTCCTGTGGATGTTAGGTTTTTACTCCCTGTGTGGGACCTGGAGGGATGGCCATTCCTCCACCTAGAGTTCCATTCCCAGAGGATCACATGGCTTTCTATCTCACTCCTTCTGGTTTCTGCTGCTACATCACCTCCCCAGATGAAACTCTTGGGGCCCTCCTGTCAGAAGAACTACCATCCCTCTGGATCCATGCATCTGCAGCACATTTCAGTTCAGGCATCATCACCATCTCGCCTTTTATTTTATATTTGTTTATGAATTTATTGTATGACCCCCTCAGAAAATGCAAACATACACACACGCACACACACACATCTGATCTATAAAGATAGGGAACCAGTCAGGTATACTGTTCAATCTCCAACACCCAAATAGTGCCTGATACACACAGTTATTCAGTAAATGTTTGTTAGATCAAAGTATGAATAAAATTTAAAAGATCAAATGAGCAAATGAGTTACTAAAAATGATAATGATATTTTAATAAGGTGTGTATAATAGTTGAATCACATTATATGAAAGATATTCCACTCCCACTATGGTGAGTAAATTGTGCTAGCTTTCCTTTATATTTTTCTAAATTTTATAATTTTTTTCAAAAAGTATATATAATTTCATGTTACTTAAAATGTATTTTAAAAAAAGAAGCATTAACAAAATGGATACCAATGGGATAAGGGAAATTATGGAAGATGCCTTTATCAAGAGCATATCACATCCCATGGACTTTGCTGGGTCACATCTGCCCTACACCATAGAGTGGGGAGTTGGGGCACCTATCCCACTTTACACACCCAGAAAGCAGAAGAGTCTGAGATTCAGGTCAAACTGATGTCAATATGGATCCTTTTCCCACACCATGTTGCTTCACTACAGTCACTTTACAAGTTTCCAAACATTTTATACTAGACTTCAGTAAATGTACCAAATGCAGAAAGGAAAGATTGTAATGAAAACTGTACTGTACATATGGAATTACTATTAATCATACAATGAATTTGCACAAGTGATAGTATCACTGAGATTTAATTATATATGTTGGGTCACCCACTACTCATGACTTTTTGTTTATATTACACAATTCAATTCTAAGGGCAACCCTTATTCAGAAAGTATTTATTAAGCAGTCAGTGTTCATCTGGATCTTATATTTGGGACAAGGGGATGAGAAGAGATAAGCAGAAGACTTTACAATATGGTTAAGAAAACATAAAGCATATCCATAAAAAAAGGTTAAGAACAAATACAAAGCAGATAAAATAGTAATAGCATAGTATAAGCAGTATATAAACTGGCTTAGGAATTTTTCTTTTAATTGAGAAAATTATCTTAGGGTGATGAGAGTGAAAGTGATTCACTTCACAGATACAATGTTGGCACACCTTGGTGGCGCAGGCATAAAGTCTATGCTTTGGAGGCATAGTGCATGTAAAATCCAAGGACCTGAGTTCACAAACCAGAGCCAGAGTAGACAACCAAGATGAACAACTAACTAAATAAATAAACGTCTCTTCCTCCTCTCTCTTCCTGCCTGCCTGCTCCCCTTCATTGCTGCCTTCACCTTTCCCTTAAAAAAAAAAAAAAAAAGATACAATTTTGAAAGAGGCTTTAAATTAAGTGAAGTATTCAGATTAGTTTATCGTTCTCAAATTACTTCACCATACAATTTCAGAATTTTTATCCTAATGAGATACATTCCAATTCCTTATGAAAATAAAATTATGTAATATATGCAAGAAAGTTAGAATAAGGATTACCATATAATTGTAAGATACTACTTTAAAATCAAAAATGCCAGCTTCAATACACCTCTGTAAAATAACTCTTCTCCATTTCATTATGCTCCCTCCAAGCACTAACCACCTTATTAATGAATATGTGGTTCCATCACATAATCATAGCTCATAATCTCTCATGCTGGCAGCATGACTGACACCCAATATTGCCTCCAAAAGGAGAGGTCCTTCAGAGGAATGATTTAGATAGAAAACTCAATGGACAAAGTGGATAATATGACACCCACTTTTCTTCATTCTAAATAAACACTCATTGAATACAATGTGTTGGTAACCCATATACGGAATCCCTGTCACCAAGAGCTTAGAAAAAGCACAAAGCAAATCAACTAAGACATATAACTAAAACTTAGTCATTCTAGTCTCCATCTTTTTTGAATATCAAGTAGACTCCTTACAAGAAAATTATTCCCATCCCACAGCCTAAGAAGTGTTATTCAAAGGATGAATTGAAAAGGTGATTTATACAAAACAGTATTTGAGCTCTACATCTTATTTTGGGTTTCATCACTGTCAAATACTGACAAAGTCATTTCATTATTCCAAACCCCAGGATTTTAATTTGCAAAACTGATCTTTAATTCTTAACAGTTGGTAATCCAAGCAATAAATGAATTGACATGCTAATTTTATAATTGAGATGTAATTTGAATACAGTGAAAGGCACAGATCTTAAATGAAAGTCTCTACAGTTTTGACAAGGGCAAAAATCACGTCATCCAGATAACAAACATTCCCTTTACCCCAGGAAGATCTTTTGTGTAGTGTCCATCCCTATATCACCAGCAAAAGCAACCGGTCTTCTGATTTTACACCAGAGACACAAACAGCGGATAACGTATAGATTCACAGCTGCAATTTTGGTTAAATGATTATAGCCTAGAGTGCTAGCTGATCAATTAATTTTTAAAGCACAAAGGGCCTCTAATTCCTGCTGCTCTGTTGCTGCCTCAAGCCTGTAAGGACTTTTGCCATTGACTTGGGTCACATCGTTACCAAATGCAAAGAGGCTATCAGACAAGAAAGTATAACAAATACAGTGAATGATTCCAACAAATCCCAAAACTGCATCAACAGTTTGAAAACCAACACGATAAAGTCAAAATATAAACTGTCTTGCCCTTAGGTTCAAACAAAAGTAACTGGAGTATAACGTAGAAAATGTGATCTACTAAACCACCAATGAGAACTTTAGTTACCAAGTTCTATAGAAATCGATACTGCATCACCATTACCAAAAGAATTCATTTTCATGTAGACCACATTATGAAAGTGTTCAGAAGGAATGAGGAAACAATGGTCCTAGCCTCTGTTCTGGTTAAATCAGTGATCATGGGTATTTGAATAAGAGGTCTGTTAAAGGAATTGCAGATGACCACACAGAGAGGAGGAGATACTCAGAAATTAGTAATAAAATCAATCATATACTTGGTCTGTTATGGTGCAGAAAATAAGTTTATCATTCAAGTACGTATAAAGTTATATAAAACATGTAATTTGCACATATTTGTAAAAAGCATTTCACTCAATAGATCTTTTTGAAAGCCTAATATGTATATGCATATGTACATGTATACGTATACATAGACAGTCGTCCCTCGATGTATTTCGGTTCTCTTATCACGGCTTCCCTGTATCACGGGTTTTTTATTAAAAATATATCTAATTTTGTATCATGGAATTTTCGCTATATCGCAGGATTTTGCGGTATACGTATCCTTCACTAGTGAGCACCCACATAGAACTTTATATGTTGTTAAAATTACGTACGTTTAAGAGTATAGAAAGTGTTTATGAGTGTGAGAAAGGTTAATAAGAGTGTAGGAAGGGTTTATAGGAGAGTTGGAAGGGTTTACAAAGCCTTAAAATATATATAAATAAATAAAATACAACGCCGCTGCTTCGCGGATTTTCACCTGTCGCGGGGGTCTCTGGAACGTAACTCCCGCCACAGGTGAGGGATTACTGTATATATATACAGGTCAAGCTACAGAACCAGAAATAGAATCCATTTTCAGTTTTTCTCCCCATTTTTCTCAGTCAGTAATACTTATTATTGAATTATTTAGGTAGTAACTCTAAGAGCCCTGTAACCTTTTGTAAATTGACTAGGAAAAAAACAACAGACATTAATAAAAATTATAAGGTTAACGAAAGATAAATATCTATTTGGAATATTGGGGCCTCTAAATACTTCTGTCCTTCCAATGCATGTGTGTTTATATAAAAGGTATATCACTTACATATATTCATTCTAATGACGTAAGTAATGCAAGTATATATGAGACACAGAAGTAGCTTATACGTCATGTCCACTATTCAGTATGACTGAGGAAATAGCAAGAAACAGCTAGAGATGTCTAGAGCAGATTATGAAGAAGCTTTTGTTTTTATGGAAATAGTTTAATTCCCTGAAGATGCTGAGAGCTGTCAAAAGAAGTAAGAATTTGAGTTAGAGGGATCCTGTGATGCAAGGTGTGATTTTGAGAGATCTTGTTTTGGAATGTGCAGAAAGAGAGTCAGAAAGACCAGTTCCAAAACTACTATAGCAAGTGAAGAGGAATATCCAACCTCAAAAGATATTTAAGTGGTAAAACTTTTAAGAATTTTGATGCACCCTGGTGGCCTAGGAGTTTAGTTCACCCAGCAAGCGCAGTCCACATATAACCCAAGGTCCCCAGTTCAAGAACCACAGCCAAAGAAAACAACTAAGATGAACAACTAAATAAAATAAAGTGCCTCTTCCTTCTCTCTCTTCCTGCCTGCCTGCCTCTATTTGCCTTCATTGCTGCCTGCACCTTTCCTTGGAATAACAAAAAAACTTAAAAGACTTTTTAGTGAACTCTTCCTGAAACATACCAAGATTCAAGTGGAGGTGATTCTTGGTTTCATTTTTTTTTTTTCTTTTTCTTTGCTCTTGCCTATAAAATCGCTCTAGTTAAATCAAAACTCTTTAGTTAACACCTACTGCTCTATACTAAACTTTCTTGAGAAACTTGAAAAGAACCCCTGCAAACGAGTGAGTCTATATAGAAAGCAGTCTGATAAGAGCAGGTAGAAATCAAATGTAGGGTTGTAGATTTTTCTAAAGAAGGTGAGAAAAAGAAAACAAACCTGAATTCAAAATTTGTCTCAGCAAGTCACAGGGCTGCATGATTTTAGGCAAAGTATTTACCTTTTCAAAACTATTTCATTGGCTAAAGAGTAACCATAATACCTCACTTCCTGGCTTGTGATGAATATTAAAGATAAAAATATGCACTATAGGTTTAGAGGTGTGCTAGGTGTTGAATATAAATCACAGATACCTTTGTCTAGTAGTCCTTTACAGAATGTGTACCAGGCACATGGCAGAAACAGTATATAATAGACATATTACAGAGCTGCTTCTGCTTATTTGTATTTAAGTATTTTGTCTTCAAAAGGAACATGATCTAGAATAGACTGTGTGCTTGAGAACCTCTTGACAGAGAGATTAAGCTTGGAGAGGGGAAAATCCTTAGGCACCACTGATCACGAGGGAAAAACTCAACAGTATCATGGACATGTTTTTAATACTTGCAAAAGTTTAAGCAGAACCTGCTCAGCATGGGTTCCAAATGACAGTGACTGGGGGGCATCTGAAAGCAGATGGCTTCTAGAGATTCTCCTCCTATCTAGAACATTCATATGCTTTTAAATGTTTTAAAGTCATTTTTATTTTTCTGCCATTTATTTCCTATGACATTTTCATCTCAATGTTGTCAATGATAGTACTTTAGGGAAGATAACAGTGGTGGATGCTGTGCTTCCTGCCCACATTCCTTTCCAGAATGAATACATGCTGCCTTAGTGTAGGCGTACTATTTGGGGGTCAGCCCTCAGATGTCACCCCTTTGTAGAGATCTGTGAGTCTGAAGAGAACTGACTCAAACAAAATCTCCACACATTCTAGGGCAGCAATCCACCCCACTGGGCAACAACTCTGAAAGGACAAACCAACCTCCTACCTCCTAAAGGATCCACTAAGTTTGTATCATAACCCAAGTTCTCCCTTTGCCCAGTCCTGCTCTTTCCTTTACACTGGTGTTGACCCTAAGAGTTCTCCCTAATAAACCTCCTGTGTGCTAAACTCCATCTAGTGTCTGCTTTCCAAAGAACACAATCCACAATATATGTGAAAGATGGTCATTATTGTTAAAAAAAAAAAAAAAAATCACTGAAGGAAACCCAACGTCCAAGACAAGAACACGATCCTGACACAATGCACATCCATAAAGGAACAAGAGAAAACAGTTACTGGGAACAGGATTGCACATGAGTCCCTTCCTCTTCTTAGAGCCTCAAGCTTCCATTACTAAAGGTGGATGACTAAGATGGGCAGAAGGGAACAGCATATGGAAAGGAAAGAGGTGTGAGGTGTGAGGTGTGAGGAACAAAACAGAGGCAAGGGAAGACAGGTAGAATAAGGCTATCTAGAGAGACATCTTGGGCATGCCCTGGTGGCCTAGGGGTTTAGTACACCCTGGGATCAGTCCCACGTACATTCTGTAAGGTCCAGGGTTCAAGACCCAGGGCAGGGGGGAAAACAACCAATGTGAACTTAAATAAAATAAAAATAAAGGTACATCTTGAAAGACAGAACGATGATAGGAAAATTAAGTCTAGAAGTCAAAGAGATTCTCAAACATAGACTCTAATCATGGCTTCCTCTCCCTGCATGTAAACCTCGCTAACACTTCTAAGCACTATGAACTCTATTTAAAAACTTACATCTTTTACAGAGACCTGAAAAGAATTAAAAAGTAATGAAGACACACTAGAAAGAAACCTTCAAATGAAGCTGCCTATTACCTTAGTTACTTGCTCTTCAGTTATGGTCAGTTTGCTAAACCTTATTTCTGCCCTCCTCCACCACCTGCATACCTCCTCAGAGTCATAACTTGCATCCAGGCAAGTCTGCTTGCTCACTTCTTTTGTGCATGTGTGTGTGTGTGTGTGTGTGTGTGTGTGTGTGTGTATCTGAGAGAGACACTCGATATTTTGAGTGAACTAAGGCTTCAGCTTTCCAGGCATTCTAGCTGGTGTCTTTACAAAGAGCAATCACGCTATTAACCAGGAGACATGCTTCACAGATATTTGTGAAAGGAATGTTGGGCAACACACATTAACAAGAACACCATTCATTGAGTGGTTGAGAATTACATACTAATCTTCGAAGAATCATATTTTTGAACCAAAAAAGACTAGAAAGACTACATTTAGACTGAATTCCTAACTTTATAAAGAAACTATTTTCCTGAAAAAAATTTGCCTGCAAATATTTTCTTCCTTTCCTACCTATATAACAATATTAAAAAATGTTTCTGTTCCATACTCCCATCTTAACTTCCCTTCTTTTTAAGAGCAACTGTACTGCCTAAAAAGGAAGCAATTGAAGCAAATCACACGAAGCCTCTTTTAAGGCAAAAAAAAAAAAATTTTTTTTAATTAAAATAATGGGAGGAATAGCTGGCTCTTTGTAAGTAGACTGAGAATTAACATGCTCTTCCATCTTCCCCAAACCCCCTGGGCAAGAACACTCCTGGACCTGTATGGACCCCAAGTGCGCCTCCCCAACCAGGTGGGCCCCCAGGGCTATAAGTCACCTGGTGCAGTCACCTGCCCTTTTAGGGTATTGACATTAACTGCATTTTATTCTCAGAGACCAAAAGCAATTCAGCTCCAAACCTGAAGCCACAAAAGAAAGGAAGTGTAAAAGTAAATGAAATTCTCTATTGATGTTTTCAGTAATTTCCCATTTTCAACTTTATAACATACATGCCAAAAAAAGAGATGATCCCATTGCAGACCAGGAACAGGCTTGACTATGGAAATGCCCAAGTATGTGGAATTGCGGAAAGCAAAATGACAGACAGAAAAAAAGAATCTTTGTTTGGTCTTTTGGCAGTTTTCTGATAAAATGACTTTTCAAACTGGGGTGAGTTCAAAGAAGGCTGGGGTTGAGGGACACTATTATGAAAAGAAATGATAGTTGTGGCCAAAACATACTAGCAAGGCCTAAACTGTACTCAGTGGTTGAGACTTCATTGCTTCATGTTGGAAGGTTAATTTTGTATCCCATTCCCCTTCACACAACACATGGTTAACTGGAAGGATGGTGACAGGATCGCTAAATAACAAATTAGGTTCAAACTGCTTCCAGACGGAGTCAAGTTCTATGCTCTCCTCCAAAGGACACGGCACTTCTGTCACTATTCGGCGTTTAGAGTTCTGTTGGTCATTAGGAAAATGCATAAGTAGGACTAACATTTTTCCCCAACTATTTAGATGACAATCTAGTAGAACAAAATAGACCCACCCTGCTATAAAAAGTGACCTCAGTTATTAGTAGTATAAAACCTTGGATTATATATCATTTCACAAGTTTAAAGAGAAAAATACATAATCTTTTTAAATGAAATGAAATTTTGAAAGTACATTGTAAATAAATGGCTGTAAAAAGTTTATCAGCCAGTATATGCATTTGCTTTTAACTTCTATACGTGACCAAAAAAAGAACTCTGCTTGACATAATCCTTTGACGGAAAAGATCAATGACACAGAATGATGCCTGTATATTTTAAGCACTGAGAAAAATGATGGGTGTTAGGCAAAGCAAATTGACTCAACAACACAGCTTACTGGGAGTGAATACATTTGTTTGAAAACAATATTTCCTTTCTTAAGTGAGCACACAGCCAATGAAAAAGTATTGGATTGATCATTCTGAAGATTAAAATCTTCTTTCACTCCAGTAATTTACTCCTGTAAAGGTCAAGGCAATGTCAGCTCCCCATGTCTCCATGTAAGTGTGTCTGGATAGTTTTTTGAATGGACTGCTTTTAAGGAAAGGAATGAACCTAGCAATTTCTGATGAGCGAGCCAGCTAATAGAAAGCCCCTGTGATGGTGAGCAATCAAAGCCTGGGAACTAGACACAGATCCCACCCAGCTCCAGGATGAGGACGACACAGGGACAGGGATGTGTATTGCACCCAGGAGAGGAAAACTTCTGCAGTTTCCACCCTCCGTTCAACATGAATTACTAACCTCTAAGCCTACTACAGGATTTCCCAGAAAAAAAAAAAAAAAAATGAATGCTTCTTGTATACACCCAATTTAAGACAGGTACCACTGGGTCCCCAAGAAATGCAACTCCAGGAACTTTGAGCTATTTCCTTCTAGATAAGTCTCTTTTTCAACTCCCCTGGGTCTGACTGACCAAAAAAATACTGAATACACTACTCTGAATATGCAATCCCAACTATGCAGGGGCAGAACTAATGAGTGACAAGTAGATCCAAAGGATAAAAACAGGACTGGTTTGATTGCACAGTATTTTCCAAACACAGCAGGAGAAAATAAAACTTGTCACTTTTGGAAGGAATTGGTTTATCCAGCAATGATGTTTAGGAAATTACTTGCCATTTTTTTTAAATTGTGGCATGCAAATGATTATCAGTTAACAATGAAATTTCACTAAAGTAGGAAAATATAATGAAAGCCTTTCAATATAAGCCAGACAAAATGAAGGTGTATGGGTATTGTCACATGGCACACTGCTATGGCTCCCGTGAGATGTCATTTTCCCCAGATACTTTCCATAATCTGGGATTTCCTCTCTGGCATCCACTTCTGTCTCACCCACTACCACAGGAATTTTCCCCAGGCCTGACAAACCTGTCTCCACATTTGGAGACTCCAGAAATGTGTTCTCTCGTTCTTCTTTTATCAACAATTTGTAGAGTCTAGTAGAACTTTTGTTAGAATTTGTAGTCTAACAGAGCTCAGCTATAGCAACATAGCTCCTAGTGGAATTCAAAGATTATGTTTGAAGTGTCATGTTACATATAATCAATCACTTTCCTACTTGGCTCATTATATAGATTATTGCCTTTCTATTTTGAAATACTTTCAAATATATGGGGAGACTGCAAGAATAATACAAAGAGCTCCTATAATACCCTCTGCCTAGATACATTAGCTTCCCAAATTTATTCATGTTACATCCTTTTCCACGTTCTCTTTATAACTTTCCTGAATTATCTGACAATAAGTGGCAGATATCACAGTCTTTTAACCCTCAATTCTTCAGCACATATTTGCTAAAAAAGAAGTACCTTTCTCTTAACAGCACAACAATAAAGCAAGAAGGCTAACAGTTGCAATGTGACGGCCTAGAATCAAATTTCACCAGTTGTGTCAAAATGTCTTCTGCAAATAATTGCCCTTTATTTTGTTGCCATGTCTCTTTAATCTTTAATCTGGAACAGTTTCTCAACCTTTCTAAGTGCAAGCCAGTTGTCCTATAAAACATTCTACAATTTGTACGTGTCTGTTATTTCCTCCTGATTATGAACCTTCATTTGGAATACATCAGTCATGTGTCCTCCATGCATCACATCCAGGTGCACATGACCCCATTTTTTGTTAGTTTAAACTCTGCATTTTGTTTACTTAGCTTATTGAATATATAATAATACTAGTCCCCTATTTTAAGTTTTAACTTAAAA
The DNA here is from genome assembly GCA_004363575.1 of Solenodon paradoxus. Lineage (NCBI taxonomy): Eukaryota > Metazoa > Chordata > Mammalia > Eulipotyphla > Solenodontidae > Solenodon > Solenodon paradoxus. The sequence goes on from RJWH01000200.1 coordinate 265,952, forward strand.
AATACATGAACCAAAATTCCTACTTCAGTAACAATTCTTCTAAAATATTAGCTCTTTGAACTAATAAATTATCTAAGTGGTAGAAAGCACAAGAAGACTAATTTATTGCACTTTATTACCAATGTCAATAACTTATTATGGATCTACAGATCTTAGGCAAGTTAATCATCTTCCTGGACATGCTTTTCTATACTGGGACTTTAAAGGAATACTTTCTATAAACCAATATGATATCCATGCACAAATCTATTATGTTCTCATTACTGGCAACTTTATGAGCAAATAATGTGTCCCTGTGACATACATTCTTTTCTATTTTATATAATATAGTCATATATTTCACTTTTCAAATCTCAATATTGACAAAAGGTATAGTACCTTATTTTTTGTCTAGCAAGTACAGATATGCTCCAAAGAAATCTAAATTGGGATGTTTTACTATAATTATATTTTCCTTTCAGAGGCATACAAGTTAATAATATTAAATAAATGTTTACTAGTTAATAAAAGAAAATCTGGTTCCTTGAGAAGGACTTGTAAGGTTGAGAAGAATGAAGAAAGACCAGCAGAACAACTTATCTCAGAGCTATCACTGGAGGCATAATTGTCATCATTTTCATATCATGTTTAACAACAAACTGCATTTTCTCACAAATTACATCATGTACATTTCATAGTAAAGCATAAAATAGATAATCTACTGTTTAAGCTGCACATATCAAGAGAAGGGATCTTAGAACTACAATTCTTAAATGTATGTTTACTTCACTACACCAAGCACTAGAATAGCAGATTTGAGTATTTACTACTATAAAAGCGAATAAGCACATTTTTTCAAATTCCAAAAATCTGGACAAAATCTACAAACCCCTTTCTACAAATGAGGAAAATACAGTTCCCCAAATGAAGAGATACTGCTTTTAAACAGGGGTTCCTTCCTTTTGAGACATACAAATCGTAAATATTTCCTACCAACACAAGAAGTTTCTTAGACAATTATAAGTGACTAACAAAAACTGCTAGGAATTATTTTTATACTGGAGTAAGATTATGGTATTTCATATTTCAACAAAAGAGTAAAATTGTGTTTGTCGTGGGTAAGTACAAGCCATGCTACAATGAAAGTCACCATGAAAGATCAGCTATCTAGGAAATACATTTGTATAAGCCAACAAACAATTAAGCTTTTCTAGCGCTGCTTTTAGTTTGGCTTCTGAGACATCACACACATGTTCTTCTCTTTACTAACCAATGGCTGTCAATCTCCTGCAGGCTCCTCCTCTATTTCATTCTGCGATGTTGGAGCACACCAGGATTCAAACTTTAGAGACATTTCATCCCAAGCAACAATTATATTTCCTACCTTTTACATTACCCTGTGTTACCTTCATATATCCAACTGTTGACATGATATCTCCACTTGGATGTCTAATAAGCATATCAAATCTAGTATGTCCAAAGAGAAATTCTGATTTTCCCTCCAACCTCACTCATCTACTAGTCCATGTCAGTGAGTAGGAGCACATTCACCCAACAGTTAATACAAAACCTAGGAAAAATCTTTGACTTCCCTCTTTCTTTTTCTTTCTACATCCAAGTCCTACGAGTTGAGATTATAAAACATCAAATTCATTCCCATTCATCACCTCTACCACAACTCTCCTAATCCAACACTATGAGCCAATTTCTCAACGTCCTCCCAACAACCATCTTAACACTCATACCCACCGAGATATTCTCTATTCTCTTATCAGTTACCGAACACTCCCTTCTCAAATCTTTCCAATCAAACTTTGAACAAAATTCAAAGGCCTGTGAGGCTCTACATCTAGGCTTCTCTAACCTTCCCTCCTACAATTCGCTCCATCTGTCACTTTATCTCAGCCAAGCTGGCCTTTAAGCTCTCTACACAGGCACCAAGCCTACTGTCTCAGAGCTGGCTTTCTTGATGCATGTTTGAATATCAGAGAGGTCCTTCAATCCATTCTAGCTAAAAATAACTGTCATCCCCTTAGACCATTTTTCTCCATATTGTCCTTCATTTTTCTTCATAGTATTATCTGATGTTACAGTAAATACTCAGTTACCTGACTATATTCCCAATAGAGGAAAGGGAAGGAGGTTAACTATTTACTGTTTGAGTTCTCTGTGGCAAAGGTCTTTGCTTATCTTGTTCACTGTTTATTCCCAGTGTCTTGCATGCAGTATTTGCTCAACAAATTCTTCTTGAATAAATTAGTTAAAGGGACACACCCTGGTAGAGCAGTGGTTAAGTCAGCTGCCTTGAGCTGGCACAGTCCACATATATCCCAAGGACCCCAGTTTGCTTCTCAGGCCTAAGGGAACAACTAAGTGCAACTAAACAAAATAAAAATGCATCCTTCCCCTCTCTCTACTGACAGCCTGCCTACTCAGTTTCATTCCTGCCTGCACCACTTTTTTAAAATAAATAAAACAATTACATTAGTTAATTGCTCTCAGGTAGCTGAAAGAATAACTAGGGAATTTAGAGGTAAATGGAGTTTGCAAGAAAATACAAACATTGCAATATATTTAAGAGTGAAAAATGTGTCTCAGAAGGTGGACATGGACAGGACTGTAAAGAGCATAACAATATCAGCAAATTTTCAGAGGAAGAAAAGACTTTACTTTAGTGCAAAATTCTGTAAGCAAACAGTAAGCACTGAGACCAAAAATTAAATCAACTCCTAATTGTTTCAGAATGTTTCAGTTTAGTGAAAACTGGAGACTAATAAAAGCATCATGCCAGAAAGCATATGCATTGTGGACATCTCTACTCTTATGTGTCTCTGGGCTTGTCAAAAGGGGTCCCTCACTGGATTCAAGATGAAGAATTAAGACAGACCACATGCAGATCGCTACTCTTTGATTTACTGCTGAAATTCCTGGCCTCTGCTTTGCTCCCATTTAGACATTGCTCATCAGGCTTTCTTTTTACAAAATCTTAAATTTACATAAAAGAGGCAAGAAAAGAAAACAAAGCTTGCATCACTCTGTCAACATATACTATATATAATGATTTTATTATGCTATGTGTTGAGGGGTTATCAGCTTGAACAATTTCATCATGTAAATTTAGGTTGCTTTTCATTTACAGAATGTTTTCTTGGATGGTAATGTCTTGGATATTAGTTCTGGTCTACTGTTTTGTTTTTCTTCCCTGAGGATTCCAATTCTTCATATACTGGATCTTCTTTGCCTTTCTTCCATTTCAACCATTTTTTTTCTGACACTTTAGACCTGTTTCTCTATCATTTTCATTCTCTTCATTGTTCTCCTGCCTTTCTTTAACGCTTTCTGCTAGATTTTCACTCAAATCTATTCTTCCTTTGATACCTTAAAATTTAGTCTATATTCCTAAAATAAGTAAATAAAGTCTACCATTGTATTCTATTTTATTTCATGAGTTCATTTAACCTTCATTTCATTTCTTCCTGTGTTTTTGGTCCACGTTTACCCTTAGTTTTTTTTAATACATGGTACAATGTGCTTTCATATCCTAATGTGCATTTGAAGGTATTTAATTCAATTTAAAGTGCCATGTTACAATTTTCCTTTGCTTCTTGGTCACTTTTGGGGGAGGAATTATCAACTATTTATGTGTTGATTCTACATTCTGTTTTGATCTTGCATTCATTTCATATAGATAAAGACCAATTAATTACACTTACACAGTTTATGGATGAGGCTGACAGTATGAGCTGCTTTATGAGATCTTTGTTCAAGAGTACCCTCTCCTGCAAGAGCCATGAAATACAGTTGCTTTAATTTGGGGTTTTTGGTGACGGGCAGTAAAGAGGAGTTATTATTTCCTTTCATTTTTTTAGTTTTGCTTTCTTTTATCTTATGCTCAGGATTTTCCCCACCTTGCTTCTTTCTCCCTTCATCAACAAGACACCAAAAGGTGCATCCCCCTTACTTTTAACTATATTCATATTGCTCCACAACTGCTGCTTCTGTTGTTTTCTTTTTCCCTCCTTACTCACTGTGCTTAGCTCTCTGGATTCCCTTTTGGTATTTTCACTCTGTTATTGCGTTTTATGAAATCTACTCTATCCTCTGTCTTGCAGTTCTGCTGAAGAAGAGGGGTTTATGTGGTTAAATTTGCTTCGTAGATCTGTATAGATGTTGGAAGATGTAGAAGGAATTGTGATTTAGGCAGCAGTAATCGGTTACTTCTGCTATTTGGAAGTTCCTTGTTTATAATTCTTAATCACATATTTCTTCTTTCAGTCTGAATTAGGTTTCTGACTTTACTTTCTAATTCCTGTAGTAGATACCCTGTGTTCCACCCATGTCCCTCTTCAGCAGAAAGCACTGTCACCCCAGTTGCTGGACATGGTGACTGCAGACTTATTACAACTATGACTCTTACTGGGAGTGGTCCTTGGTCAAAAAGAATTGCCTTACCCAAAGCTACACCCTCTCTCCATGAGGAAGCCAGCAGATATTGGCTGGCTGGTGTAGTAATACAAAGCTCAGTCTCTTTAACTTAATTTCTGACAGCTCCAAAGGGTCACCCCCAGCTCCAGAGCTCCCTGGAGGATCAGCTGAGATCCTGTTGTAACTATCCGTCCTGTGATCTCTGTCTGTCCAATCCTGCCTTTCTCACTGCCTTTCAGGTACATATTCTGAATGCAGTCTTCAACATGCCTTATGCAAATAATTCTCTACCTCAGGGTATTTTCAGGGCATGCCCAGACTCTTACCATCAAAACCACTGAGGTAAGACATAGGCTATTTTAGGTGTTTCGAATATATTGTATGCATTCACTTAACTCTCAGCAAGACACTAAGGATAAGATACTACAATTATCTTCATATAGCAGAGAAGAAAAACTTTTAGTGAAGAAAGGTGCCTTACCTACATTACTAGATGGTAAAGGATTTTCATACAGACACTGTCTCAATGGTGCATACCAGCTTTGCATTTATTGCTCAGTGAGCCTACCTTTGCCTTTTCCTATACCCTGCTAGGAAGTCAATATATGACATCTACCAGGATGATCACAAATATTTAAATGCTTATTTTCAATGTGAAATATTTTGACTAGCAGATTGGTTATTAGCAACATCACTGCTAAAGATGGAATAAATCTTATACATTTATCTTTCAAAGCATAAACATTAGAGATGTCTATAAATCCAGCCCATTATCACTCAACTTTACCATAAGATTACTTTTCATTTGTACACATATATTAACAAGTACATTTTAACAACCACTTCTCTGTATATTAGTTTTTTTTTTAATCTCACTGTCAAAGTGCACCCAAAAAGATAACTTTTCTCAAAAAAATCTTACCTCCATCTTGAAATTTGCTTAATTTTTCAAAATACGATGACATGGGGGTCTGTACAATATCTAGGATAGCTAGAAGTGTCCTTGTAAGCCTTAATAACTCGCTGAAACTATAAAATCCAAAGTATATAAGATTTCGAGCCAGGTGGACCACCTTAATTTTAAAAAGGAGAAGGAAAAGAAAAACATTAGCAACACAAGCAAACATTGTCTTATTATCAAAATCAGTTCAAATATTTCATAGTTTTCTAATTCTTTAGCATCTGAGGAATCAAAATACCTACAAAGCAATCACTTGAACTCTAATGTATTCAAGTTTAGAATTAAATCCAAATAACTCTACATAAATTCTAATAAATCCTATTCATTATCTCCATTAAAGGAAAAAAAATAAGGTGTCTATAATCAACTAGTACACAAGACACAAAAAGACAGGATTTTATGTGTATCACAGGGGTTAAGGAAGTTTACATTAGAATAATTTACCTCTTAATTAAATATTAGTCAATAGGAGAATACTTCACAAATGGTTATATTAAGGCATTACTTAATGAATAGGTATTAACCATAAAATTGGTCCAGAAATACATGTTCCCAATGGTATTTCATGGTTCATGGTCTTCTGAAAGCCATAGGACATACCAGGTATTAAAGCCAGCTTCCAAGATGACCCCTAATGTGTGATCACCTTGCACATTTTGACTGACAGATACAATGCAGCAATATATACCACTTCCAAGATAAAACAATAGAAGACTGTAGCTCTGCAGTTTCCAACTAATATTTTCTCTCTCTTTCTCTCTCCTTTCCCCTCCTCTCTCCCCTCTCCCCTCCCCCTCCCCCTCATGCCTCTCCCCTCTCTCTCTCCCTCTCTCTCATTACTTCCTCTGGGCAAAGCCACTGGCCACAGCCCTTGGGACACTCAGGCAGCCTAACCTATGGAAAAGCCTGCATGACAAGAGTCAACAGCCAGCACAGAAGTGTAGCCACCACCAACCACACGAATGATCTTAGAAGCAGATTGTCTGGCCCTAATGACTGAAGCCCTACTCAGTGGCCTGAATCCAACCTCATGATGACCCTGAACCAGAAGCACCTAAACACGTCATATTCCTGACCCATAGAAACTGAGACAGTAAATCTTTGTTGCTTTATGCTGCTAAGCTTAATTTGTTACACAGCAGTAGGTAGTTAATACATCAGGTTTCAAGCAACAACCTCTTTTCTCGTTTTGTCACTATATCCTCCAAATGATATTATAACTGGAGGTACTTAAATTCAGTTTAGTGAGGCTCTAACACCACCTCCGTGGAGATGAAAAAATATATATTCAAACATAAAATAAACAAAAATGTCTTTGTTCACTAAATGTAATACACAAGCAATAAAAAAAATCAAAGAAGATAGTAGCAAACAGCTATATAGCCAGCATTTATAAATAAAATCTTCCATATTGGACATCAAGTATAATTAAAGCATCAAATACATCTTTTAATCAATGGTAAAAGGAATCATACCTTGGTGAGCTAAAAGCCACAACTGCTTATATCCTAGATATTAAAGGGAAAACACCTTGATGCCCACTTGCTAATTTCAAAAGGGAAAACTGGAAAAGCTCACAAATGTATTATTTTCAAGCAAATACCTCAAATGTCAGTTTGTTTTTTTCTTTATCTCCAAAAGGAAAGGGCTGATTTACAACCTCTTTTAAGTATTCTTCAACAAACTCCATTGTTAGTGCAAATTTCCTCTTCATATCATTTCTGGAAGAGTCTGTTATAGAATCATATCTGGAAACATGAAACATAAATACAAAGGATGTTAAATTGATTGAAATCACCAAAAAATAGTAAAATATCCATACTGACCTCCCAGCTTTACACATTTGAGTTAACTGGCCAACTTTTCTTGATATGATATCCTCAATCTGTAAAAGCGACTATTATAAAAGGGGTTAATATGTGTAGAGCTCTCATATTGGAGTCTACCATGGTATTAAGCACTTAATTGTTACTTGTTACTAATATGATTTCTGTTTATTGGGTTCCTGAAAGATTTTTCTATTATTAAGAACTGTTGTTTTACTCTCCAAAGAGTAACTTATTTGCATCTGAAAGATTAACAACCTGAGATCAACACATATATTTCATTTCAAAATTGAAGACACTGACATTGGAAAAGTTTCCAAACATACTCATGAATTGTGATCTTTGTGGGAATTTCCGTCCAGAGCCTGGCATAGCGAACAGGCACCACTGACTCTTGGGGGTCCCGGTCAACATGCATGTGGAGCATGAGGCGGCAGAAGGATGCTCGGAGGTCAAATGGTAGGCTCTCATCTGACATGCACCGCAGGATCAAATCCACAGAGAGTTGCGTGGAGATCTGGTTTATGGCCAGATACTGCCGATCCAAGCACATCCTTGCAAAGAGGTTAAGTTGGTACCTTAAAAATATTAAATATATTACATAGTATAAACATATAAACATATTACCTATTATTTGTCTTGATAAAGTCTTTAAACGTCATAACAGCAGTCAGGATCTCCTTCCATGATACCAAGATTTCCAAGTGCATATGATACTGGAGTCACATTATTTTTGGAAGTAGGTGATCAAATGACAACACATATATGAAACTGTCTCTATGCCCATTCATTTAAAATTTCTTTCTTGCTCCACCAACATGTCTCTGATAGTATCATTTGGCTCACTATTTGGTTTCCTAGAACTACAAATACACAAAGCCTGAAGGTTATGAATAACAGCTCACATGAAACAAGGTCTCTTCCCCTATCCCAGTCTCATTAGCTCCAGGCTCTGGTATTCACCATGTAAGTTTAGACCCATTCCATTCCCAAACTAAATGAAATCAGTCCAAATGGCATCAGCATCCTTGGATTCATCCACCTCTGAGATCCAGTCATTGGCTTTCTTGCTGTCACTGTAGAAACCAGGGAATATGAAATCTTTTCCCTCTTTCTCAGATTCCTGTCTTTTGGGCCCAACATGGCTCAGGTGCTATTGCCCTGGGTTTTGATCCCTTTAATTCAAAGACATCAGCTAGTTCTTGCTTCCAATATACTGACCCCCAGAAACTACCAACGGAATTTCTGCTGCCCACTGCTGAAGTTTCATAATTATAGACAGCACTTCTCTTAAGCTCTAGGTCTCCACATATCCATAAGCATATATACCATAAAGTCTGGGTTAACTTTCTCTGAGATCATCCCTGCAGCCAGGTCACTTTCCCAGCCCCAACTCCATCTCTATCTCAACTTAATTACTAAAGTTTATTAGTAAAGTTCCAATGTCTTTCATCTGCTCCCAATCAATAATAGAAAAATATCCTTGACTGCATAATACCAAACCAGTGAAACCAAATTAAAAAATTATAAGTGGTATTTATAGAAACACAGATGTCAACTTTTATTCTGAATATTTTAAATAAGACTAGATATTGCAACTATTCTAGTTCTGACATAACTTTTTAAATTTCCTTTTTGTAGATTCCTGACATTTAGGAAATTTAGAGAACCATCTCTCAGTGAATATATGAGATTGAGAATTACAAATCTCTACCATACTTTACCTATAATAGGTAAGAACTTCTAAGTCAGCTTTGGTGCCTTCTTTTGCTTCTTGAGCAAGGTGTCTGATGGCTTTACCATGAGGCTCCTTGTTGCTATCAATCCAGTAGAGCCAAACTTCTTCATCATCACTGTCATCTGAAAGGAGGCAGCTCTCCATGGGGCTGTCCACTTGCATGGAGACCAGCCTTGAAGTAAATAACACATGCAATACCTGTTAAGAAGCTCACTAACGATATGATCAACAACTACAGCGTTTAAAAATAATGATAAGAAAAGATGCCTCCATCATCTTGTCTTACTTAGTTTGAATGAGAATGTCTGCATTTCCTGGGCTCAACATAAATTTACAGATGAGTTCCTGAGTAACAGGTATAGCGGTGGTGTTAGATACACACAGGTCTGATAAGTAATCCAAAAATCTGGCAAAAGAAAAGAATTGAACTAACATTAACTTTATAAAATCATCACAATAAAAATATACTTTGAGATATAAAGAAGTAACTTTTTAGATAAGTTTTTATTATTATTTTTGCACATGTTCAAAATGTGTTGACTATTTGCTATATCATTAAAAACAAACATTCAATTCTTTCTATTTAATAAAACTTTTTTCAAAGATAGACCTATATACGTACATATATATATACATATACATATATGCTTGCCTCTATTGATTTGGTGATACTCATTGCACACAACTGTGATTGTGTTTAGAAAATCATTTATCTGCTTCAAGATGAAACTACCTGCAAACTGAATATCAAAACAAAAGTAGATCAAAGCAAATGTAGTATTGAGTGAAATAGGAAAATAGCCAACACTTAGCTAAAGTGAACATGGCCTGGTTGAGGCAGAGAGCGACTTCTATCTTCCAACATTTAGTTGCTGTGTTAATTAGTTTAGAAAACTTTGCCAATCTGCCTCCTGGCTTTTCTGAATTCACTTCTCCTAGATAAGGCAGCTTGGTGCAACAGAAAACAACATGTTGTAGAGTCAGAAATCTTGATTTACTTCCTATTCTAGTCCTTACTATCGGAATATACTGGGGCAAGTTCTATTTTCTCATTTTCAAAATGTGGGTGATAATAATGACCAGCATACTTCATAATGAGCAAGGATTTACATGAGACAATGTGCATAAATATATTTTGGAAAACTATATAGAGTTGTATAAAAATGTAAGTATCAGAGTGAAAATCAATTACATTTAAGTTTAAATTTATTAAGGGCTTTGCTGTCCTATGAGGTAATAACTCTTCGTTATACATAATTATAACAGCAGTGAGCCCAAAAGAGTTGAGGGCATGAAAGTTAGTGATATGAAAGAATTTTAACTTGCAAAAGTTCTAAAAATAAAGCAAGCAGTCACAATCCCCACTAGAGGAGAATACCACAGGAATCGCTTCAAACCTTGGCTCACGATTTCTCCTGAGTAAACTGACAAATGTTTCTATTTCTTTTGCTGTGATATGTTTCTCTAGTAGTTTTCTGTTGTTGTGCAACAAAGCTGTGATGGTATCTTCTGCCAAAATATCATAGCCAATCTGGGACTGCATGACACAGAAATTCTTAGCAATATATTCCTGCAAAGAAGAAAGGCTGTCAGAATACACTGCCAAACAGCTTAGAAAGAGCAGGTTTTATTAGAATCAGCAGCATGATTAATTTATGCATAACAAAACTTACAACTATCCTAAAAAGAGGAGTAAGTAAACATTTCTTCAATAAATAGGGTTCTGAGGAAGAAAAATGAAAAACATATAATATACACCTAATTTGTTTTTATTTAAATTTAATTAAATATGCACCTATTAATTATAAAATTATCTTTACAATCATACTACAATTTAAATAAATGATGTATATACTAACACATTTTAATTTTCTTCCTCAAACAGAAGTTAATTTGAATTCTAATAGGAGATTATGCACTTAGAAGTTTTTTAATAAGGATGCTCATGCTCTCCTAAGTGGGAAATAAAAACAAAAGTAAACCTCATTAAAATAACCTTTTTTTTGCTGGCATGGTAACAGGATTTCACTGGCCTAGCAGAAGTCCTTCTAACACTCACTTAGAAGTCTTCACCAGTAATTTCAACAAAATTATAGAAAATGAAATACTTTTTTGAGATTTTACTCATGAGGCCTGAAGTCTATATTGCTACAGCAGGCTCACTCCCAGGCCAACCACTCCACACATGAAGATGTCAGGAGGACTTGGGTGATTTCTTTTTTGTCCATAGACCACGATGATTTATTTAAACTTCTCTTTAAAATAATGTGATATTTTCATATCGCTTTTTAACTTTAAAAAGCTATCAAACAAGACACTCTGATGAATCATTTTATTGATCCAATCCATTCATCCAGTAGATATTTCTTCAAAGTCCACTCCATTCCAGTTACCGTTGGAGAGAGGAGACATGGCAATGATCCAGCTAGATAAGCTCCCATGGAACTCACATTTGAGTGAGACAAGGCAGCAACTAAGCTAATCGATATGATCCTTTTAAATATCATTATGAGAAATGAAGCACACAAAGGGATGGAGAAAGGTGGCAACTTGGATAGGGCAGATCTGAAGAATGGACATCTGAGCTAGGATAGTAATGATGAAAATGATTATAACAAATAAATTCCATCATGGGAAGTGAAAATAGCAGGTGCCAATGCCGTGTGGTAGTAGAACAACACAGCCTTTTGTGTTCTGTAAACAAAAGGTGGCACTGAAATGAGTATAGTGGGTGAGGAAAAAACAAGACCTGAAGTTGGAGTGGCAGCTGCCTTCAAGCCATGGGGAAGGACAAAACGTTCTCTAAAAGCACAAGGAAGCCATGGGTGAGCTTCCATCCTTTGCTGTTCAGTCTGTTCCTCGCTTGCTATACAAACTCTCCTATATCTCAGGCCACTATTGCTCATTTCTCACTATCTGTGTCTGAGAAAGACAGCTCACACAACCATAGCACTGGTGAACTCAACCCCTTCCACAATCAAAAGCTTTCTCTTCAGTTTCTTGGGGATTCTCCTTGGGAAGGTAGCTTTTCTATGATGGGTATATTTAGAAAGCAGTTTTGCCTTAGGTAAAACTTACTGGAACTTATCTAGTCTTGAAAATGCTATTTTGATTGAACAAAATGAATTATATTCTAGATAACAACTTTGTGGCTTTTCAAAATGATAACTTTATATATTGGGTAGCCAGTTAAATAAAATAAATGTCCCTGTTAGTGTATCATTTTAAAGATACATATTGATTCACACACTTTTATGATTACTGTAATCATACTTTAGTATATGGCAAACTTCCAAGCTGTGTGATAAATAGATAAAGATGTCAATAAATAATCAGATGAAATTAGAGGTGTTATCAAATTCTATAAATAATAATAAACAGAGACTCCATATTAAAGACATGGGTTAGTGCTAAATCACAGAAGAACTTCCTGTTATAACTCTGTAAAATCTAAGTGAGGATGAAAGGAACATGATAATTATGCAAAAAGTTGATGGTCTTTATAAATATATTTTAAAATCATGTTCTAAAAACATCATAAATCTGTCTTATGCTTAAAACAAAGCATTCCTAATTCCACAGAAAAGAAAAACATTTCTCAACTATCACTGAGATTTCACTGGAGCATACAGGGGAGTATAAGGGATGATAAAACCAAACCCTCAATGAAAGCCAAGGATTCTTTCTTTCATCAACTCAACGATCTACTTCTTGGGGAGACATTTCCAAAGAAAGAAGGAATTGTCCGCCCACAGTCATATGTTCTAAAGAAAACCAGAAAGCAGGTACCCCAGAGTGAATAAATATTTATATGGAAAAGAAATTACAGAAATGGGGTGTGTGTGTGTGTGTGTGTGTGTGTGTGTGTGTGCGCGCGCGCGCACGCGCGCGCGTGTGGTGTGTCCACTTGTCAGAAGAGGAGTGTTTTCAAGGAAAAACAGCTCACATCTCAGCATACTAGGCACTCAAGTTCTAAGACAGAAAGGCATGAGAAAGAACTTTATGTACCAAATAATGAAGAATCCCACTAGGATGTGTTGTCCAAGCAACCTACTAGTGGCAGAACCAAGCGGAGGAGACCTGTCACTGAAGCACAGGGCAGTGCCAAATGCCCTTGACTCTCACATGCTCAGGCCTCCTCCAAAGTCAGAACATTACTGAGGACAGCCACCTGTGGGAATCCATGGACTATAGCACCTAGTAAACTCTGGAGACCTTTTGACTTTTTGACTTATCTCTCTCTCGAATATAACACTGCTTTTATGTGTGGAGTAGGGGACTGTCTAGCAAAATATGCCTTTCAAGAAGAGAAATGTAATTGGTGTTCATTGAGGAAAACTCCCACCCCCAGCCCAGATCTCCACTGAAAGTGCTGACCTTCATATTAGGGTTGGTCTATCATTCAACATTCGAACATAATTTTTCTTGCCATAAAATGAGAACACTTGCTATCTTAAAGCAAGTTGGGAAAATAATTCCAACGACAACATTTTCAATTAGAAAGGATATTTGTAACTAGGATTATATTAGAATGTACTTAAGAACATTTTATATTGCCCCCTTCTTCATTTTTTCTCCTAGGTCTTATAAGTGCCTTACTCCCTCTTTCACACATCCTCCCTTGCAGAATAAACTCATCAACGAACTTTACTGATTATGTGCCCTCATCTCACGGGAGAGAAACACAGGACACTAATTGACTAAATGATAATTAATTTTAAATAATTTTATATTGAACCAACATTCATATTTGAACTCAAAGCAAAATATTACATGCTTTAAAGATAAAAATGAGACTTAAAAGAAATTTCACTTGCATTTCGCAACTTGTGGCTATATTCCTAGACACATCTAGGTTCCCTGTCCTCCCCAGTGAGGAATATCTTAGGACAAAAGTGCCCTTTCTAACATTCTCTTTTCAGATATCCCTCTTCCTAAAACGCCTATTTTTAAACAATTTGTGAAAATGGTTTTCATTCTCAAATGCATCCTTCTCCAAACACACTTCTTTCTCTTCTGAGTGTCCATACTACTGTCTTCTCTCTCAAATACCCTATCCACAAGTTTCAAATGCACATGGCACATCTTTTCCCTGAGACAATGAAGTCTCTGGCCTACGCATGATGCTGCAATAGCTCATGTGTTCCTAGAAATGCCCAAAATGTCTCAGTCCTCTTTCCATGATCTCTCTAGTGTGTCTCTACCCATCGGAAGCGAATATTGCACACACACAAGGACTTGGGACATCCTGTCCCCACAATTCTAATTTTACAAGGAAGTTAAATACATATATCGGCAACAAAGTACTCAAGAGGTCATTTTTGTGTTGGCAATATAACACATCTCGTTTCAAAGTAGGATTTCCCATTCCTCCTTCCGCGTGTCTGAAACGGGAGCTGAACCGCACTGCGTGCGCTTGGAACGCTAGCCCAAGGCTGGGACACCGCCCACCTGATTCTTGCGGTAGTCCTGCTGCGAGTGTCTCAGCACGCGGTAGCAGAGCCGCAGCATGTACTTGTAGGGAGCATATCTCTGGTCGCCCAGATCTTCAAGTCTCAGCATCGCGCCTTCTCCTCCTTTCTCCTTGAAAGGTGCTTTGAGAATCCCAAATACCTAGCACAGAAAATTTTCAACCTGTCTGAATTTTTTCCTTACAAGTAATCACACTGACTCAAAAACACTTCTAATATTTGATAGAATCAATATAAAGAAGGAAAAAGATTTAAAATATGAATGCTATTGTAAGGAAAAGAAAAACACTGTTAAAAGGATGACCTAAGTTGAAAGACAAAAATATCAAGCAAAATGCTTAATTTTACTGAAAGTTGTATTTTATTAAAATAAGAAGTATATGGACACTTTCTGGTGGATGTATAAATGTCAAAGTGGGAAGGTGTACACCTGAAACTATACAGTGTTGTAAACCAACATCACCTCATAAAAAAAAAGAAATATAAAGACATCAGGTTATCCAAGTTACATGAATATATTTAGATGAACAAAAAAGTGTTTGATTTCTATAGACTTTAAAATTCTATTATTTAGTTTAACTTTCTAAAGTCAAAATGGTATAAAGAAAATACCATTTTTCATCTGAAAGTGACATCAGAAAATTGCCTCCAAATACTGCTTCTAAATGTCTTTACAAAGAATTAATTTACTGTTCATGATACATAAGGAGGTGGTCAAACCAATGAATACATCAGCATTCAAACAACTAATGAATCACATGAGTATTTGATTCCCAGTAATTCAGAGTCTTGTAAAAAGGTAAGCAGTTGGGAAGTATTTAAAAAGCATTGAGGAATATAACTCTCAGGAAGCAAAACATAGGTCAAATGACCTAAATTGAGGTGGAAGGATGAGTAAATAGTTTATGAAGGAGAACTAAGTGGGTACACCCTTGTGGCTCAAGCATCGGAGGCACTGCTGTGCAAATCCAAGGATCCAGGTGTGAGAACAGGGGCCAGGGTGAAAGACCAAATGAACAGCTAAATAAGAATAAAGGTATTTCTTCTTCCTCTTCCATTCTTAAATATTTCTTCCTCCTCTTCCTTCCTTTCTTCCTCTCTTAAAGAAAAAACTAAGGAAGGAAAGGAGGAAGGGAAGGAGGACGGGAGAGAGGGAGGGGGAGAACTAAGCAAGGACATTAAACCAAGAAAACAAAATGGAAGAATCATTCCTTGTAGCTTATGAAATATAACTTAATTTAAAGTTATTTAATAAATCTAATTTGAATTTTATAGTACTGGAAAGGTTTGATATATGTTGGTTGAAAACTATTAATAAATCACTCAAGGTTCTAAAAACCCACCAAATCAAATGTTTTTTTATAAAAGAAATGTGAATACCAGAAAAGATTTTATCTCATATTTTCTCTGAGGAAAATAAAGGTTGACTTTATATTTTTAGGCAATCAGTTATAGAATATTAACAATATTATCTACTGTTTTCCTTTCCCAACTCCACAACAACGTGTATATTACTAACATGATATTTAAAGTATCTCCCTAGAGTCCACAATTAATGCAGAAGTTCATTACTTTATACAGCATGGATAAAAAGAACACAGAAAGGCAGACACGTCCATATATACGTAATATTAGGAAGTGGAGTAATTCACTGATGCTTCACAAACAAATTCAGTAGAAATTATATAGGAACAGATCTAAACTTGCAGGAAAAAAACAGAATACTGTAAGGAGCACTTGTGCGCAGGTGAACAGACAGTCGTACACTTCTAAGGGAGAGATGGAAAGAAGTAGGAAGTAGGTAGAGACGGAAGTTTCCCAAGCGCTCCTGGAAATTCTAACTAGAAAATTATTCCAGCACATTCTCTAGAGACAGTCTGCCCATGCATGTTTTTAAGAGGTCTGTGGTAAGCTGTCTGCAAGGTGTTCCCCACTGTTCCCTCCTCCTGAAATTCACACCCATATGCAATTCTGTCTCCTTAAGTGTGGGCCAGATTTATTCACTCACATCTAATTAATAGGTGGGATGTTACTTCTATGATTAGCCTATAAGAAGACCGTGGCTTTCATCTTTTGTTCCCTCTTGGATCCCTCCCTTCTCAGGGAAGCAAGCAGCCCAGTCATGCGGCAGTGGGCAGAGAGGTATGTGAGAGGAGCTGGGATGTGAACCCTCTCCCATTCCGGTCTTGAGATGGCTATGGCCCTGTCAACACCTTAACTGCAGCCTTGTGAAAAAGACCCAAAGCTAGCACCACCGAAACTCCTTCAGCTTCCTAATCCACAGAAACTGCGAGATCAATAACTGTTGATTTCAGTTCCTAAAGTTCAGGGTAATTTGATATATACAAGAGAGAATGAATGAAAGGACTTACCTGAGGCAATCATTTAAAACTTATATGCAAAGTGAACACATCAAAAAATTCACCTGTGCCAATATGTTTTGTTCCCTCATTAATTTTTGGCGTTCTCGGTTTGGCTTGGTGATAACCACATCCAGGACTTCCTGTCCATTGTTGAGTACATCAGCGACAAAGAAGATGAGGTCTTCCAGTAACTTGGTCACAAACCTATTATAAAGTAAAAAAGAAAGTTGACTCTAAGGTGTGCTTGATTTTGAAAAAATATTTTTAATAAACACTAAGAATTGGAACACTGGAAAACTGAAATGATAAAAAAAATCCTTAATTGATAAAGTATCTAGTGAAGTTAATGCTCACTGAAATCTCCACAAAGAACATGCCTTCCCCAATTCCTCCAACCCCTACGCCTACCTCCATTTCCAACAACATATTTTGCAAAGACTGTTGTAGAATAGTCACAAAAGCAGATGAGTTGATAGAATTATTCTATGATAGACCAGAGTATTTCTGTATTAGCAAGGACAGCTATACTTCTAAATTTTTTAATTAAAAAAATTTTACTAGTGAGTGACTCAAACTGCATTTCCTAATTCTCAACATATTTCAATTCTAAAAAAATAAACCAACTTAAATGATCAAAATATCTGCAGAGTTTAAGCAATCAGATGCTCTAAATTGGAATGAAAGGCACATCCTGGCAGAGTAGGGGTGGGACGCAGTCCATATACATCCCGAGGTGCCAGGTTCCTGTCCTGGGACTGATGGGAACAACCAAGATGAACTTAATAAAAATAAATAAAATGCTTCTTCCTCCTCTCTCTTCCAATCTGCCTGCCTGCCTGCCTCTGCTCACCTCATTCCTGTCTGTACTTTTCCTTAAGAAAAAGAAAAAAAGATTGTTATGAAAATATTAGCTCATTATAAAAGTCATACTATTTAAAATTATACAAAACATTCACCTTTAACTCTACATGCTGGTTATTATTTCAATTCGACTTATATTTCAGTGTCCTTTAGTACCTGAAGTGTCCTGAGGACCCAACCTCCCTTAGGTTCCTTCTTCCTTCTTCCTCTATCTGCTCTTTATATTTCATTTAATAAGAAAAATTCTGGCATGCCCTGGTGGCCTAGCAGTTGAAACCAGGCATAGTCCAAATTTAGACATCCCAAAGTCCAGGGTTCAAGACCAGGATCAGGGAAACAACCAAGATGAACAATGGAATAAAATAAATAAATGCTTCTTCTTTCTTCTCTCTTCCTGCCTGCCTGCCTGCTCACCTTCGTTCTTGCCTGTACCTTTACTTTAAAAAAAAATTTACAAATATTCTAATCAGCTGTATCCATAGATATTAGCATACCCTGCTATTAGCATGATCAATCATGATTGATAAGAAAACTACAACTTAAAAGATTCAGTGGTTCCAGAGAAGAGTGGGATGTATTCAATCACAAAGCACCTTGAGCCTATCTTCAAATGGCCCTCAGGAAAGAAAACACTTCTGTATGGAGCCAAGTGGACACATCTGTAATCCAGAATTTAGCTGCCCACATCCAAGTTTCGTCATACATCCATGATCAGAAATTTCAGAAAGTGCATGTGTGCTTTCTTAGTGTGCTGAATTTTACATTTTAACCCAATCTTTTTCTTTCCAAAAAGATGTGTCTGGTAGATTTCACTCATACAACCTTTGAGGGCAACCACAGAAATATAAAACATGAATCAAGTGCATCAAAATGTGTTGTGAATGCTCTTGATAGCGTGACTTAATTCTTCTAATCATTCTGCTATTCTAAAAAAAAAGACAAAACATTATTTTGAGCTCAAGTTGCTTCAGAATACAGAAATTAAGCTGAACTTCAGTTACCATCTGCTCAATTTACAAGTCCATTCTGAGCATAAATAAGCTATGAATTCTTTCAAAAACACCTTTCATTTTATTTTGCTTTTTCACATTTATTGCATTCAGATATTTAGACATCTAGGAAAACAACTTCGGAAGCAGCTATAAATTACTCTGCTAAGTCTTTGGAATGGTCTGAAAACTAGTGATAGTTAATGGAATGATGATGAAGAACATTGAGTCTCAACAGGATCACTGGACATTAATTCAATTTGCAAAGCCTGCCTCCTCTGATAAGGCCAGGGTAGTCAACAGAAAGAGTATTCTCTTCTGAACTCTGAAACTGCTGAAACCATTTGGTGCTTTTCATTTGTTTTATATTTGTTTTTGTTTACCTTTTTACCTCAAGCATCCTAAATGTGCTAACAAACGGGTTCTTTTCAGTTTAAATCAAATATCAATTCTTACGAGGAGTTAGGTCCTCTAACTCAACTAATCTTATTAATTGGCTTTTATTCAATAAAAACTTTGTGTAACTTTGTCCTGTACAGTAGAGTTAAAATAATTTTTGATAATAATCATTTAAATTTTTTTTAATTTTTGGAAAGTACATGGCCGGGACTAAGCTAAAGGTACGATAGCAGAGACTAAAGCAGGGCCTCCCCACCTCTTAACAGAACTTAAACATGAATAGTTGTACTGTGGGAGGAGAAAATGGGGACGCACTGGACCTAACCACCTGCCATCTCACAATGGCTGAAGCTTCAAGTTACCTGGGGACAGCAGCACTCAGTTCTGAATATCAGATCCAGCTCTGAGTGTGAAGAATAAGCCCAGTGGAGGCCACCATAAAACTGATAAAGATGAGTGGATATCGAGAGGGGAAAAGGGAAAATCTTCCACCCAGGAAAATCTTGCATATTAAAATCCCAAGTCACCTGAAGTAAAAGGATATTAAGAAAGCCAGCCATTCTACTAAAAAACTAGGAGACCAACTCATTACCAGCAAAATGCAAGTAAGAGAATAACTTCAAAATAAATTTTAAATAAGTGCATTTGCAACCTCAGAGAGATTTTACAAAGCAATTATATACTCTCAAATGACAACATATATTAAAATGGACAGATGAATGAAAAGATGAACATGCAAAGACCAAGAGAAATAGGAAACATAAAAACTATCATTTCCACAAAAAAGTAATTAAGGAAGGTAAATTATTCTCTAATAATACTCTAAGAAAATTTAGTCATTTACAAGTATCAACAATATTGACCTAGAAAGCAGTAGACTTTAAAAGGCAAATTATAACAGGAAAGTTAAGAGATAAAGGGGATGAATTAAGAAAATTCAACATTCATCTAAAAGGATTTCCAAAACAGGCACACTCTGGTGGAGTAGCAGTTAGATTAGCCACCTCCAGAGGTGCACAATCCATGAACATCCCAAGGCCCAGCGTTCACGTCCAGGGTCTGGGGGCATCAAACAATGCAAACCACTAAGTAAAAATGCTTCTTCCTCCTCTATGCCTGCCTGCTTACTCGCCTTCATTCCTGCCTACCCTTTCCTTAAAAAAAAAAAAGAAAAGAAAAAGAGTTCCAAAACAGAGGAGAGAAGAAAAGACAAAGAAAGAATATTTAAAGAAAATGACTGACATTTTCCAAAGTTTAAGGGAGACATAAATATTCATATTAAAAAGCATACCTAAGTATGAAATGGCAAATGTTTAAAAAAAAGAAAAGAGCTACTTTATAAACACATCCTAGTGAAACTTCAAAACATCTAAGGCAAAGAAAACAAACCTACAAAATTACAAGAAAAGAAAAATTTTTAAAAAGAAAAATGCGTATTATCAACAGAAGACTTCCTATGATAAACAAAAGATGCCAGAAAATAATTAAATTATAACAGCATATAAATAAAGCTTTTAACTAAATCAACAAAGGAAGAGGAAAATGGAGAAAAACTTACTATAAACTTGATTGATCTAACAGAAAGCAGGAGAGAAACAGAAGGAAAGGAAAATGAATTACACTAAAGAAAGAAAACAACATAAGTCCCAACATGCTATTTATCCAATGCAAATTAAAATGGACTATCAGATTCGATTGTTCAAATCTCAGCTCACAAAAGACATTACTACAACACAATGACTGGGAAATCTGAAATAAATGGATATTGAAAAAGAGACATTGAGAAAATACTAAACAAAGGATGGTGTTTGTAGAGATAGCAATATCAGGGAAATAAAATTAATGGAAAAATGAAGCATCCACAGGAAGATATTAACTTTGAATCAGAAGGACATCTGCTCTGGTGACCATATGCTGGATGACTCCTGTTCTCCATCCTGAGTTTCTATGCTGAGGAATCCAAACTAACCTTCCCTGCCATACCCTGTAGGAAAACATGGCCATCATCTGTGCTGTCAGCACTGCATTACACTCTGTGGACAGTGTCACATGGCCCAGCGTCAGGTATAGACCAGGAGTTCCACCATCCTGAATTAAATACATCTCGGAATTGCAGATGCTGCAGAGAAACCCCGTATCTTTTCTGCATCCTCCCAGGAAAAAACTGGTGCAGAAATTCGGGTTTACCATTGCATCTGCTACTCCTTCCAAATCCCAGCAGCAGTTAAACCCTATCCCATCTCCTGCCTCTGCCACTGCAACAATACTCTATTTGGTTGGTGTGCCTATACAGAATAAGATAAAAAAAAAAAAAAAAAAAAAAAAAAAAAAAAAAAAAAAAAAAAAAGCCACTGAAACATATCTGAGGCTGAGATCTTGGAGCATTACTCAGGCTGCGCCTCCAAAATCCATTCCTGGGGTAAGTCCAGCCAATGCGACAAGAAACAGGATACAAACAACAGGCATTCTGAGGCATCTGCAATATTCTAACACCTTCCCTTTGACCTTTTATCACTCTTCCTGGTTCAGAGTAAAAGACAATCTAATAATAACTTCCTTCTCCCAAGGGGAAAAATTTCAGAGTTCTGAGGTATTTTCAGAAAGAATTTTATATTGAATTCCAAAACCAAGAGAGAAAATCATATAAATGTATTCAACCATGCCTATAAGCTCGACTGTTCTGACAGGCAGCTTTGGGTACATTTTGATGGGAAGTAGCTTTTCTGAAATTATTAAAATCAGTAATTGCAACTTCAAATTTCTCAGCAAAACCCTCTTTTTGCAATGATGCTTTTCACTCTAAAACAGTGTGAAAGAAGCAGGAAAAATAACAATGCATGTTGTCTGGTCAGTTCTGGCTGATCACCTCGCTATGAATCAGCTGAGAGGTTAAGATTCTCTCTAGCAGATCCTCAAGAGAGACTTGTACAGGGTTACAGCCAGCAATGGCAGACACTCATAATCTGAATTTGTCTTTGTCATTTTCTTCAAGGAACACCTTCCTTCTTGGGAAGGGAGACTTTTTTAAGTGAGGCTGAGTAAATTTCCATGCATTCCATGCAAAGTGACGGAGACAGAAACACATTCATCCAAGGGAAGAATTTCAGATAAGTAGCAGGCAAGTAAAAAATGCTACCTACGCCTCAAATTCCATCACCTGTAGGAATTTAATTCTGATTTTTAATTATCTGTAATCCAGAAGATGGAGCAGTTGTTTCAGCTTCTGGCCTTAATTCACTTTCCTCAACAGAATGAGAGGTAGGATTGAATACACAATCATTGTTTTCAAAGACAGGTTTGTTAGGAGAAAAACAGGTAAGAAGAGAGAGAAAGCTGAGAAACAAGTATTCTGTATGTTTACATTATTTATGTTTTCCTATTGATAATAGCAGGAGGAAGCAAAGTAGACTTTTTGTTCCTGCGGAATGTGATATGTATCTAGGAGACTCCTAATTGCCCCCACCACCACTTTTCATAACTTCTCCCTCCTCTCACAATTCTTTCCTTGCAATTCTTTATAGTTCTGCCAATTGCTTAAGTTCTCCAGAGAAAGAGAGTTTAGTTTTGCCTGTTGGGTTCTTTTTTTATGCGTGTAGAAATATTTTCAATTGAAGGTTTAACTTTTTAACAGATACATGGTACTTAATGTATTTTTAATTTTCTTGATAGTTATTTAAAGTAATGATTTTGAATGTTTATTTTCTTCTAAATTTTGCTTGCTTTTGATTTTTCACAAATAGCACAGTGAATATACCTGTGTCTACCTCTGGCTCAATAGAGAGTGTATTAGCTTTATCCAGGTTGTTGTACGCAGGTGTGGTTCATTTATTCACTGCTACACTGCATATTCCATTGTAATAACCAAACCAATTCACCCACTCAGGTGTGATGGACATTTGCATGGTTTTTAGTCCAGGGTTATTTAGACTAACACTGAGCATTCTTAAAGATGTGTCCTGGTACCAGTGTGTTGGGACAGGTGTTCAAGAAACTCCAGCCTCAAAGTGAAATTGGTATTTCAAGGTGTGTCTGCTTCTGTGTGTGTGTGTGCGTGTGTTATTGACATTTAACATGAGATCTATTCTGTGATAAAATTCTTAATGAAATCCACCATTGCTAACTGCAGACTCAGTTCTACATAGCAGAGCTTCAGAACTTATTCATCCTCAGCCCTGGAAACCACTATTCAAATCTTTGCATCCACTAATTAAACCACATTACAGCACTACTTACAATAGCCAACATACAGAAACAACTTAATTTTCCACCAATAGATGAGTGGATTCCGAAAATGCCATATACCATCAAGTGTTGCTAAAGGACAGGAATATGTTCTGAGACATGTATTATTACTTGATTTTACTGTTGTGAAAATGTCATAAAGTGTAATTACACAAATGTAGAAGGCATAGCCTACTACACACAGGTTATATAGTCAAGCCTATGGGGACCACCATTACATATGTGGTCAGTTGTTGACCAAAACTCATTAAACAACACATGACTACATCGTGCAGTGGAATATTTAATTTTAAAAAAAGGAAATCCTGTCACATGTGACTGGTGTATCTGGAGGACATTAGGCTAAATGAAATAAGCTGCCACAGTAGGACAATACTGTATAATTCTACATATATGAAGTGTGTTTGCTTCTACAACTTTGCCAGTCATTGTCAAACTGTTTTCCCAAGTGCTCATACTAATTATCATCTCACCAGTTATGTATGAGAGTTACTGAATGAGTGCCAGGGAATTTGGTAAATAGCCTCTTCTAGTTCAGATTTAAGGTATGCAAATCATGAAGAGGAGGAGCTTAGAGAAGACTTGAGAACCGAAGACATCCAGACTGAACACCCACATGATCAGTTTCCCACTCACTGTGTGAGTTTACCCATTTCCTTAACCCTTCAATTTCCCTTTATGTAAAAATGGGAATAATGTCCATCTCAAGACCGATGAAGGATGAGATGAAACATATTTATAGTGTCTAACATAAGACCTGACACAAAGTTGGGTGAAGTAATTGAGAGCCATCCATATCCTTCTCATTCTCACTTATCTCAAAAGTCAGAGATGAAGAATCCAGGATCCAATTTCTCCGAGAGCCAAGGACTACACCTGACAGACATTTTCTGGTATTACATAGTTGTTTGCTTGTGTGGTACCTGAGCAGAGGAATGTGTCTTCAGCAAGTAAAAGCACACAAAACTTCAAAAGCACACAAAAAGAACACAAAACTTCTTGGAGGACATTTAGAATTTTCAATCCAAATATCAAATCAAGTGCAGCAAAAGATCCTGCAAATCTTGTATGAAGCACTTCAAAGGAAAGATCAGAAAGGAACTGAAAAACAACTGTTTTCAGGCTAAACTAAAATGGAAAAAGCAAATACCCCACTAGATTTTAAAGTCATCATTTTCATTCACTTCCCAAGGACCTGCTCCTTTGGACACAGCTGTGCAGCTCAGAGAACAGTCTAATTATTCCCTTAGTCATTCATTTACTTGAGCGTTACTACAAGAGTTGAACATACACTTCACAGTGTAAGAGCCATTTAAAAAAGGGACTAACCTTCTTTCATTTTGGGTGATGGTGCCATTTTCCAGTTTTTTAACTGTGGTTGCTAGCACTTTATTTGCATCGTTGGCAAAGTCTAAGTCTCGGACCTCAGACAGTGGGACAGACACGATGGCAAACGCTTCTTTATCTTCTTTTGTTTGGCAAGTTCCAATCTGCAATGTGTTTTTCCATTAAAGTTAGTTCTCTTTTTTTAAAATAACTATGCAGTATCCTTCAAGCACTCACATACCTGAGTGCCATGTAAGGAGTACAAGACTAGGATGGGTGAGCCATCCACAGTCATTCCCACAAACACCATTCGCTATGAAAGGATATAGGACACAAGATTTCCATGCCCATTTCCTGCTTTAACCCCAAGTCAGGCTGGAGATATATCCTTTTCACACTTGTCCTTTCCTTCATTTCAACAAAGGAGAGAAAAGGCACTTCTGGAATCTTCTCCCCTTTCCATGTGCTGTTCCCATTCCTTTGCTATCTGCACTGCCTCCTCCAGAATCATCTGCTACATTGATGAATTAACTGTAATAATCTCTAATAATAGATGCTAGAGATAAATTATAAGGAACATGCCTGGTAAACCCAATCCAACTCCACAAGATTTAGCTGGAAGTCAAATGATATTCAGCAATAGTTACCTTCAACATCACAGGCCTCTCTTCATCTGTGTCTATGGGGATACTGGTACTGGTTACCCAGGTGTTAGTGCACAAATGTCTCAACCGAACATATGAGTTCCTAAAAGCAAAACAACATAAAAAAATTAACATTTTTACATATTAACATATTTAAGCTACACACATGGTATAAATATATTTCAGACTAGGAACTGATATCAGTATAGATCAATCTGGTTTAAGGAAAACTTCTGAACAATCAACTATTCCAAAGCATGCAGGACTAGGACCAGGGCTTCTCAAAGTGTGGTCCCTAGACTAGCAGCAGCAGCAGCAGCACCTGGGAATGTGTCAGAAATCAAATTCTCAGGCTGCATCACAGTCCAAAATTTCTAACTCTGAGCATGGGACCCAAAGATGAGGACTTTAACTGATTTTCCAGGTAATTCTGTTGCAAGCAGAAATGAGAAGCACTGACAGAGGAACCAACTCAATTGAAAATGCTGACTTTTGAAATTGAAAATGGTCCCTTTTGGAGTTTAATCTGTATGGTGAATAGCCTGCCCTTATTATCCATGGATCCCATATCACTAAAATTTATTTGTAAACCCAGGGTCAATATTCAGGTGCCTCATTCTCAGACATGGAAAAATCTGAATCCCTGCCAGGCACATCCCCAGTGAGGCTGAGCAGGGTGATGCTCTGCTTCTTGTATCTGCTACCATACTCTAAATAAGTGTCTACATCATGGTCTATTTAGTCTACACTTTACATATTTCAGTGGTTTTTGTTGGTGATTTCACTGTTTAAGTTAGTCCCCGAGCACAGGGCTGAGGAGCTGTTTAGTGCGCCGAACAACCAGACTGATATAACTTAGGAGAAAATATTCATGTGAGGGACTTCATTCAGGCAGAACTGAGCTCAACATTAATGAATCAACAATAGATCTTTAACAAGGTGTCCAGAAGTACACATAAAACAAGGTGGTTTATTAACCAATTGATGAAAATATTGTGACCAGACACTTGCAGGAACCTAAGCCTGTATTTCCCCCCGCAACAATGGTTCAGGTTTTGCTACTTCAGTGTACTGGGACTAACAAAAATTTGCTGCTTATAAATGTGAGGGAGTGTCTGACAAAGAACAGCTGGAAACTCATCCAGTTCAAATACTAATTTTTAGTGGATCTTTTACTATTATTTTTAAACAAAAACAGTCTAAGTATCTATTAAGAAAAAATATGTTGGTAAGTTCTCTGCCATTCCATTTTTCATTTTGGGTTCTTACCACTTAAAGGACCCCTTCTGGGTAGACAGGACTCATTCCTGAGATACTTCAGATTTTTTTCTCAAAAGTCGTAAGTCAGAAAGACTATTTCTAAACACTTTACCTAAAAGCACTCTCAGTATTCTGACATTTTTTTAAAAGCAATTTCATGACCTGACCTGATATTTTAGATTTACTGGCCTGTCTATTGCCTCTCCTCTAATTGAGTTTAAGTTCATCACTAGTGTTTCCACTGCTGTCTTCCCAATACTGAGGGCAATGTTCGGAACATAATTGATAGTCAATAAATATTTATTAACTGAAGGACTGAAATAATTAAATGGATGAATGAATGAATGACATCTGGAATCTGACATAAAAATAACTATAAAGTAAAAGAAATGTTTCTAGATTATTTTTCATTTTTACAACCAAGTCATCCAAGTAATAAGAATAAATTATTTGTATTGATTTTTCACAATTTCTCTGATCCTGAAAACCTTCTAATCTACTCAGAAGAGGCATAACATTCACACAATTATTCTTCACTTATTCTGGGTATCTTGATATTGCAAAAATAATATTTACATGATGATTTTAATTCCTTACTAATCAGTAAAATGATTTCAAGAGCCATTATCTTTTAACCATTTTATTTTTTACCTTGGAACCAAGCAGTCGGCTCTCTGAAGAGTTGTGGCATCCAGTTCAAAGAGGGATGCAATGTCATTTCCATGTGGGACAGAAACCAATGTGTACATGATCTTCTCTCCAGTCTGGCGTTTCTTTTTTGACGTTGGAAGTTCTACATCTTTCTGTGGAGGAGTACAAGATAATTAACTTTTATCATGTTTGTTATTAAATTCTTGAATTGGGAGATAAGGTTTAAATGTGCACACTATTTCTTTGATGGATTCCAGAGACGTCTATTTCACATCATCCCAGAAAGAGCAACTAGGTCCTGCCAGTCTTTGAGATCATTGTTATCAACAGTGAAAAGGCATACACTCCTGGGGACAGGACATGGAGCTGACTTATCTATGCACCAACCATCACATAGTTAGGTTTCCTTTCCTTGTATTAAATCTATTTATACAGCAGTAATTTTGACCATCCTACATATAAAACAAAAACATAGAATAAATAAGAGTGTTAAATCATCCAGATTCTATAAATTAAAGAGTAAGTAGGGTGGTGTTTCAGAACTCATGCCTAACTCCCAACATACAATGGGGACATTAACTGAAGATAAGAGAATCAACAGTAACACTCCATTTGTTCATCTGTATATTCCATTAGATCCCAAGAATATACAATAATTGTATTAAAAGTGAGGTAAAGTGAGATTTTAACAAACAGAAGCCTTTGTGGTAATGTAAGTCTCTATCAGTATTTCCAGGACATCCCTGACATGTTAAATAGGCAACAATGCAAGAGTAATAACTTTGTATTTTTACTTGAACTTCCCCAAGTCCCATTGCTCCATGGAAGAGCTTACTCACAAGAAATCAAAATGTCACACAGCAAATACAATAAAAACTTGGTAAATAAACACAGAAAAACAATTACTTAAACAAATTTATTAAAATAAATTAAATTTAAAAGTAAGAGAGTGTCATTATGCCATCTGGAAGCAAAAAGACTTCTTCCTAAATATATCTCTGGCAGCAGCTAGTCAAGCAAAATTATATTACTTGGAATTTATTCCTTTGGGTCTTAAAAACATTTAGTTTATAATTATTCTGTAATTATTTTAGACAGCTTTTGCATAGTTTCGTTCCCTCCTGCATCTCAGTTCTCACAATAGGCTGAGGGAAGGATCCTAACGGAAAGAGAGTAAATTGTAATGAGAAGTCAGAACAGGGGAAAAAGAAGGAAAAGGTAATGAATGTGAGACATAGAAGGAAACAGGAAGGTAGAAAAGAAAAGTGACCTGTTTCCAGTTTTACTGCTATTTCTTTTTATTGGCAGGAAAAATAAATATCTAAAATATGTGTGGTCTAGTATGGACTGAGTATTGTAAGTTAGCTAATATTATTCCATTTCATAGATGACTAAACTAAGGCTCATCTCATGAGAGGTCAAGTTCACATTATTATGTGGTAGAAATGAAAATTAAACCTAGCTCCAACTGACCCCACAGTCCTTACTCTTAATTATTATGCCACCATAGGACTATTATAATCAAGAAACTTCCAGAAAAACATCAGTTTGGAGAAGATAAAGATAATGGACTCTACACATTTGTCTTTTTCTCTGTATTATTTTCACATCCTATGGCTGGAAGAATTGTTTCTCCTTGAAAGAGAAATGAAGATGTGAAGATAATTCATTAGGGAAGAAACAATCTTTTCAAGAATAAGTACTCAAAATCTGGGTATCCGCATGACCCACATGGGCCCCTCCTTCATACCATACATAGTGAACTATCATATACCTAATAAAAATAGCTAAAACTAGAAAACTATTAGATGACAAAAAAAATGGGTAGATTTTTGTTATCTTACATAGGCAACAGTTTCTTAGATATGACATACAAAGTACATTTAAAAAAGAAAAAATTGTTAAGTTAATTTCACTAAAACAAAAAAAAATCGTGCTTCAGGGGATACCATTAGAAAAATAAAAAGACAGTCAAACCGAGTGAGGTTTATCCTATATATGTAAGACTGGCTCAACACTAGGAAACTAATTAATTAGTGCATCAACAGCTAAAGAAGAAACAGCAAATAATCATACTGATAGATGTGAAAAAAACTATTTGGCAAAATCTAAGACCCATTCATGATTTCAAACAACAAAAAAAAATAACCTCTCAGTAAACTAAGAATAGAGAGGAAGCTTCCTAATGCGATCAAAAAGCTGACAAAAAAGTCTATAGCTCACATCATGGTTAATATTTAGAAACTAAATCCTTTCCTCCTAAGATCAGGAAGAAAGCAAGGATGCCTTCTCTCATCACTCCTTCAGCATCATACTGTAAACCCTAACTAATGTAATAAGACAAGAAGAATATAAAAGGTACACAGATTAAGAAGGAAACAAAACTGCCTTGTCTACAGACAATAGGATTATCAGTGTAGAAAATCCACAAGAATTAACTTAAACGGTAATCCTGAAATGAATAAGCAATTACAGGATGGTTGCTAGAAACAAGGTTAATATACAGAAGTCAAATATGTACCAGTAATGAAGAATGGAATTTGAAATTAAAAACATAATACAATAAAATAGCACCCCCAAAACTGAACACTTAGGTATAAATCTAACAAAATATATACAAGTACTACATGAGGAAAACTATAAAAACTCTGATAAAAGACATCAAAGAATCTTGTAAACTAATTTTAAAAATCAATAAAAGAGTAAATCAAAGAACTAGATAAAGAGTATTCCATATTCAATGACAGGGAGACGCGATACTGGCAAGATGTCAATTTTTCTCAACGTGATCTATAGAGTTAATACAATCCCAAACCAAACAAATACACTACTCTGGTGCAGGGTGTTGACAGTGGGGGAGGCATTGCTTGTTGGAGGTAGGAGGCGGATGAGGTGGGGACTCCCCATACTTAATACTGAATTTTGCTGTGAACCTAAAACTACT
Organism: Solenodon paradoxus; assembly: GCA_004363575.1. Classification (NCBI taxonomy): domain Eukaryota; kingdom Metazoa; phylum Chordata; class Mammalia; order Eulipotyphla; family Solenodontidae; genus Solenodon; species Solenodon paradoxus. The sequence continues at coordinate 296,031 of RJWH01000200.1, forward strand.
CTAAAAATTTAAACCTAGTCTGGGAGAAAATATTTATACATCACATATCTTAAAAGGGACTTTATATCCAGAATATGTAAAGAACTCTTACAACTCAATAATAAAAAGATAAGTGATCCAATTAAAAATTAGGCAAAGGATTTGAGTAGACATTTCTCCATAGAAGATATACAAATATCCAATAAATATATGCAAAGTAGTAACAACTCAAATGCCCATCAAACGATGAATAAACAAAGACAAACAAAATTTGCTATATGAACACAAGAGAACAGTAGCTGTCCACAAATACAGATACGTGCTACAACATGCCTAAGCCTTGAAAAGATATGAAATATATTTTCAAATATAAGTCTATAAAGAAACCCAGACACAAAAGGCTATATATTGTATGAATTCATATATGAAATGACCAGAATAGGCCAAGTCCAAAGAAATAGTAGATTCGTGGTTGCCAGGTCCTAGGGGAGAGAGGGAATATGGAATGATTGCTAATTCTCTTGGAATGCTAATAATGTTTTACAATTAGAGGGTGATTTGGTTTCACAATTCTGTGAATGCACTAAAAACTTTCAATTTGTATATTTTAAATAAAGGAGCTTTACAGTGTGTAGATCAGTATATCTCAATAAAGCTGAGGAAAGGGAGAGAGGAAAACAGCGAGGGAGGGAGGGGGAGTGGGGGAGAGGAAGGGAGGGAGGGAAGGAAGGAAGACAAAGGTGAGTTGTTTCATTGATCTCTGCCAAGCAGCTCAACATGAAAATCCAGGTGTTACAAAAAGGTAATGATGGCAAAGAGCAGTTTTTCCCAGAGGATCTGAAATGTAACGGTGACCTGGGAAACACAATTTTATCCAGCTGCAAACAGCTAGAGACAACGAGGCCTCAAGAAACCACAGAATCCTCTCAGAGGGCCCAGGAGATGCCCTGTGCAATGAGGAACTCTTTCTTGATGGTAAAAAGTGATGATGACATCTGAAGCTGAAGATGATAATGATGATGAAGAAGAAGTTAAGGAAAGAGGAGGAAAGAGGTTTTTAAAAGAGGAAGTGATAATACTCAAAGAAAGACAAGGAAGTTTGTTGTTAATTATATCTTTACAGCATAAAACTTGGGGAGAAACAGACCAGGAAAATTAGTCATAAAAATAGTATATAAAAGAGCTCTTCTCTGGATTCTGCAATGCTACTGCAGCTAAAAGAATGAACCACCAACATAGTGTGTTATTAATACATGTAAGAGAAGATTGCCTCAAAATTATGTAAGAGAAACAGAAAAAATGGACAAGAACAATCAGTAGAAATAATCCAAAGGATTTTTGTATGTGGGCAAAGGGATGTGAATACAAATGGTTTAAGTAGAATATTACAATGAAACAATTAAAATATGATATTATGTTGTAGGTCTATTTAGCAACTGAAAGTTGGCATTATGGCTTACACAGGATACGTTTATTAATTCATTTGGAGGCAGTCAATCCTCCTGCATGCACTACTCTTTTAAAATGCTAATAAAATGAATTTTCTACATTTATTGAGAGAGCAAATCCAAGTTCCTAAAGATTTTCCTCCTTCCTCAACCCCTTAGTAATATTGGCTGGTGAGGGCCACCAAAAGTGGTTAGAAAGTTCTCTAGTCTGACACTCTTAAACTGCAACAAAAAGATTTTTTTCCAAACACAGAAAAACCTCCCTCATTAGGCTCACTGAAAGTGGTCATTCTGAATTAATTATCCTATTTAAGATCTGTGGTTTGATTTTAATTATGTGGGGAAAGTGGAGAGAACTATTATACCTCTCAATAATTTACTTAGGTTCTTGGGGGGATAAAAACGTTCATGATAGATGGGTTCCATTTATAAAAAGAACAACAACTGTATATGTGTGAAAAAGAACTTCTAACATATTTTAAATATTTTAAAAATAGCGTTCTAGACTTACACACTCTGCTTTTAATTTCTTATACTGTTAATTTGCTTAGCAAACTCTCCTTCATAAACATTTGACAGTAAATTTCAAGCCAGTCACTCAGAATTGTAAAATAATGAAATCTGAAAAAAAAAAAAAAAAATGAGTTCTAAATATACAACTCTTAAATGTATGGGTCCAACTTCAATATACAGGAAAATCAATATAATAATTCTACATCAGGAAGGCAGTTGTGTTTAAAATTGTGTTCATGTGGCTTTGGTTTATGAATCTGCATCTTTTTTTAAGTGAAAAAAAAAGGGAGAAAGAAACATTAGCTCATTACTCAGAATTACAAAAGCACAATGCCCTCTGTGTTGCATCACAGGATTATATTAAGGTGCCATACCAAGGAGCTTAAAAGGATGTTAAATTGAACAGCAACTAGCTATCCAAAACACTCCCAGTGAGGACCAGAATGCAGGGTATCCATGCTAATCTGGTTTACTGGGCATTTATAGGACAGACATTGTCACCAGAAAAGAGGTTCACACACAGCCTCTCAGGTTATTTATCAGGTCACACAAATCAAAACTCCCTTACAAAAAAAAGCCAACCTAGCCCTGCATCCTGCCCCACCAGCAAGAGCACACCACCTTCGCTGGTGACTCACTAGGTGACTCATGGAATTTTTAGCAAAGATATCACATTGCAATTCTGTTGTTAGGGACCAGGGACACTGGGTAAGAAATAATGTTTGTGTTTTCTGGGCTGATTCAGACCTGTGAGCTCAAAGATGTACAGCTCTGCTGACTTATGTAACAGACACAACCCTGCCTTTTAAAGCTGCAAACATCTCTGCCATCGTTCCTTAATAATCTGTTACTCAAACTAATTCCTAATACAACCCTTTTTACTTCTTTTCCTTAGCACCTTAGCAAGGATGAATAGACAATAAAACTCAAGAAAATTTAAAGGTCTGCTTTCAGAATCTGGGACACACACACCCCCCGCCCCCAAAATCGACAGAATAGAATGCTCAAGTCTATTTCATCCAAATCTCATGGTGCCTAGAGCATTTCTGGTAATGTATGTGTATGCTGGTGAGGCTGGTGGCTCTCAAAAGGGAGAGATTTTGCCTGCCTTGGAGCATTTGGCAATTTCCAGAAATCTTTTCAGTTGTGATAAATGGGAGGAGAGCCCCCTGCCCCTTGTATCCAATGAGGGAAGTCCATGGATACTGCTAACCATCCTAAAATGCAAAGAGCCACAAGGAATTCTGTCACCTATTATATCAGTATCACTGCAGTTGAGGATTCCCAGCATGACAAAAGACATGCCCTCAGAAAATCATATCACATTCCACATAAATACGGTAATGTTTCAAGGCATGTTGTTACTCAAAAAAAAAAAAACTCCTCATTACAGAGCTTTGGAAAAGAATGGCCTTTCCAGAAGAGGAAAGTAAGGATTGTCAGGTTTCCAATTGGTCTTGACAGGGTTCCAATGTTTACAGGGTCCCTGTGGATGCTGTACATTTATAAGATTGGAAATAATAGCCTCCTTTTTAAAATAATACTGCAATTTGGGTCTTAATGGGATTTTTGACACACGCAGTCTCAATTCAGCAACACCATGCATTAACCTTTGAAACTTAAAAAAAAAAAAATGGATGGCAACATTTTGATAAAAGGTTTCTATACTACAGGAAAAATATTAACCGGATATTAAATAAATAACAGGGAAAATTAGGAAGGGAAACAATTAGCATGGTTACAGCGAACTCAGTGTTACTGGAACCCACATCTGAGACCACGTTGTGTGTGGGGAGATTGATTTCATTTTTCACAGGCTGAAGATAAACTGAAACTGCGCCTTTGTTTTCTTTTTGAGACAGAAACATAATTATTGCTAGGTGGTAAATGGTCTATAAAATGAGAAGCCATATTGCTAGCTTTATAGTACCATCTTGTCAGTTTTATTTACTGTCAAGTTCAGGATCGTGGAGAGAGAAGAAAAATGAAATGTCCTCAGTTGGATGTCACTCTAAAATGACAGATGAGATCCAGTCACAACTGTCTACATAAAAAGCAGACCCATTGTCCTATGTAGTTAAGAAATTGCGAGTGAAAACTGCTTAAACGGCAAAGTTCTTTCTTGGCTTTAGAGGGGAATAAAGAAATTGTATTTCAGAGGAAAAAGGAAAAAAGTCTAGCAAGTCCAACTAAAATCTTGATTAGCAGCACAGAGTAAAGTTACTACAAATTTATTATTTCCATTCTCTGTGCTGCTCCACAAACTTTCATACTCTATATTCTCCCACTCTGCTCTGCCTAGAATTATCAGTAGCACCACTCAATTTTAGAAGCAGAAAAGACATGAGATTCAATTCAATTGCACAATTTAAAGTTTTGATATAATGCCCCTTTAATAGAAACAACTTCTACTTTTAGCTTTCTAATATGTTTTATTCAGAGTTTCCATTTGTCTGATCGCAATTGAACCTCATGGTAGGCAGGTGAGTTACATAAGGCAAATATTCTCATTTCATTATACAAGTAAGGAAATAAGAGTCTCAGGAAAGCTATCTGACTTGTCCAAGACCACACAAGTTAATGATGGTGCTGGATGCAGAAATCTCTTAGCCCTATACTATGCTGAAGAAATCACAAAGAATATCATAAAGTAAAACTTGGGAAGCAGAAAAGCAGCCCCTGGTGTTCAACAACTAGATGGCATTATCAGCGAGAACTTGGTAATGCCAGGCACTGACCAGACACTCATGAGAGCAGGGCTTCTCTTACTGAAGAGGAACACGTTCACAGAACAGCAAGATCAGACCAGGCCACTCCATGATTAGGATGGATCAAGAAGAAAAACTCCATAGTCACATCAGAAACTGGCAAAAGATGAACACTGTCCAAGCCATAGAGATGATTCACTACCCCTCTCCCCTATCCAATATGAGTGACCACAATAACAGTAGTTGAGTTCTAGTCTGTCTTCCCTAAATGTAGATGAAGGTAGTTAAGAAGCCTCCTATTTCTGTCATCATTCTGAGCCACAGTAAAACACACTTTATTAAATTCTCAAAAAAATCACCTTACACGAACCCCTCTAGTAGCTTCTTTCCACACCCTCTTAGGGAAAGGTCCCTGTGTACTCCTATGTGTCTGCAATGAAAAGGCACTGAACAGGTATATTCCAGGGGTCTTTGGCTGGAGGTCATTGACAAGCTTATAGTAAGAAGAAAAGAAGTCCAGATTCATACTCAGCTTTTTAAACAGGGTTACTGACAACATTTTCGTCATCATAGGAAAGTAAGAAACAAATCCTGGGGTAGCTATTTGAAAACCAAGGGGATAAAAAACCCACCTAGGGGAATAAAATTCAATTATAAATAAAATATCCAGTTGTTCTAAAAAGACTACTTCTCTGTTGAGGGTCATTCTGACACAAATTAATGTCTTCGTGGGCCAATGACCTGATACTTAAGCTTTATTTCTACTATAAATCTGATAGTCAGATGAAAAGCAGAGTCAAACTGAATTGACTCAGGTCCAGAAATTCTGATTTTGATTCATTTCCCCTCTATCAATACCCTCATAAAATAAAGCTGTGCATGAGGGCAAAGACAAGATAGTCATTTCAATTAAACATTCTACCTTTTTATATCAAAGGCAGAATTTTGCATGATGCAGTAATAATACCTACCAATTCAAAAAGGATTGCTAAATTCCTAAGAAAATTAATCACAGACTGCATCCATTTTACAACAAAATATCTAACTCAATAAAGGTTTTATTTTTATCACATTAAATTGCCCTGAAATTCCGAATTTTTTATTAAATTGTCATATTGTCATCAGGAAGTCATATTATTTACCATGATAATGAAATAAGCAGAGTGAATAATAATAATAATTAATATTGTAATGAAAACTCTTTAAAATAAGGTTGAGATGTTTAGTAGCACAGTTTAGAATATCAGAGAAATCAATCATCTAGTTGCTTGATATTTCAACTATTCACTATAGATAGAACCCAAATCATTTTGAATGAAAAGTGATTGTCCTGTAGTTCTATTTTAATATCATAACATAATTCCATTTCTTCTGATTAGTTTTTATTTGCTTCTGAAAACCAAACCTAGACCCACCATATCTCCCAGATGCCAGTCACCTTCAATGCTCTATAATAAATGCTCTATAATAAATGGCCTTCAATTTGCTAGAAATTCCCCTAAACACCCTACTGGACATGTTACAATCGAGATCTATTATCATTTTTTACCTTTTATCCAAAGCCTCTATCATAAATTCTCTGAGAGTCCCTAGTCTTCAAATATCCTATTACATTTTTAATTTGTTCATATAAAATATAAACAGTATGTTTGGGATTTGTTGACAGGAAACATTCGACTTACCACATTTTTCCCTTCGTTTTGGGCATCTCGATAATCAGGATTAAGCTAAAAGACAAAACAAAACTAGTTTTGATTTGCTATTAAAAGTACATAAGAAGAACAGTTAGTGACCTTTAATTCAGTTTACTATTGCACTCTTAAATAGGCTTAATATAACAAGAAGCTAAGAAAGAAACTATTAGTCAATATTATAATATAAAACATTACCTCCAGACCCTAGTTGCAGGAGACAAGAGTTGAAATGTCAAGCTTATGGCATTTATTTATATCAAAATAGTCAATGTCTTTGAACGAGTAGAAGCTCACCTCCTCAGAGGAATACTGAAACTAACAGCAAAGAACACAAGTCTGTGATTGGGAGGTGGAGTTGAGGGGTCATTTCTCTGAAACTGAGGGGTTCTGGATGTGCCGAGTATCTGCCTGTGTCTCTCCAGGAGGTGAGAATCCATAACTCCTAACTCCACCTGACCACGCAGTGGCAGATGTTGTACTGAAAAAACTAGTTCTTAGTTTGTGAAACAAGAAGTTTGAAGGATGTTTTTCTCAATATAATGTGTTGTCCAATTGAATTTAACCATTTTAATATGAATCAGTTGATGTACACAATACACAACCCCAGAGAGCCACCACTTACACTGTATGATCAGGAGACTTTCTCAAGGTGACCCTTGGCTACTGGCTCTGAGACGTGCCTCTATGACCGTCACTAAAAATCAATGAAGATATGAAAAACACCGAAAATAAAACAAAACCAAATAAAAAACCCTCAATCTTACTGAAAACTAAGGCTGAAAAACAACCTAAGCCACAAATCTTGAATGAACTGACACTAATCATAAGGCAGACGGTGTTGAGGGAGCAGCAGACGATGCCATTCATGTCCCCTGGCTCACCTCAAACTGGCTTCAAGCTACTGGCCATGTGATCACAGGATGCAGAGACCCTGAGACTTTCACCACCAGAAACACAGATGGAAGCATGTCCCTCTCTCTACTATCACACAATGCAGAAAACTGTTTTTCAGTCCAAAAGACACAACCATATTCAGAAGGAGCAGGTGATGGCAGACGGCTCTGAGCAGCACTGTCTGAAGAAGGGAGAGAAGGGAGAAAGAACTGCGACTGCAGTGTGCTGGGATTGTGCTGCAGAGTGAAGACACAGCAAAAGGGTGAGGAGAGAAGCGACTGCCCTGGAGTCCACTGAGGCCCAGGCCACATCGGTGTCACTAGGGACAACACTGGAAATGTGCCCTGAGGCAGGAGATCCAGGAGGACTGAAAATCCATAAGTGGAACAAAATGACCCCATCCACTCAACCCATCTGGTTCTGCTGAGAGCTCAGCTGTCTAGGACAACAAGGAAGGATGAAAAACACAACAGGGAACTAATTAAAAAGCACGTAAGGACAGAAGGAAATTCTTTCTAAGAGTCTTTCTGAATATTGTCTATGGTACCATGCAAAACAAATGTTCAGGAAATGGTCTGGCATATTCAAGAAAGTACACTGCATTGCCTCTGCGCCAAGGCATCAGAGTAAGATGAATAGCTAAAAATGTAATGTACAAATAAGAATCTAAACAAGAGAATAAATATACAAAAATACAAATAATACTACAAGAAAGAGAAATTAAGGAGGATTTTGATAAAAATTAATATAAAATTAAAGTCCAAGTCAGCAGCAATAAAAAGCATGGTGGGTACTATGGGAAATGAAAAGCAAAATATAAAAATTGAACACTTATTTCTCAATACAGAAGAAAGAGGCAAAGAAAGAAATATTAAGAAAAATATAACAGCCATGGAATACCGAAGATGGTCATAGCAACTAATGGGAGATCAGTGTACTCAAAAGAATCAGAAAATAAGCAGAATACAAACAATTAAGGTAACAGAAAATGAGCTTTCTTCAACTGAAGAAAAATTGTGTATGTAAAGATTACCTCATCCAACTAAATCAGACTGACAAAGGGTCGAGGTAGGGAGGAGGAAGGAAGGGGAAAACGTAGCAGCATAATATAGTCAGATTTAGGCTTAGACAAAAATGCTTACCATGTACAGAAGGCAATAACAAAATATGGCACCTTCAAACATTGGAATATTATGCAGTAATGAACATGAAAAGCTACTGATAGAAAGATGAAGCTTAAAATATATACAATGGGCACACCATGATGGAGCAGTGATTACATTCGGTCACCTCCAGCTGAGCACAATCCACATACATCCTAAGGACCCAGGTTCGTGTCCTGAGGCCAGTAGTGGGAAACCAAAATGAAAAACTAAGTAAAAAAAAAAAAAAAATGCTTCTTCCTCTTTTATCTTCCTGCCTGCCTGCTTACTTGCCTTTACTCCTACCTGCACCTTTCCTTCACAATGGAACACTACTCAGCTACAGAAAGGAAAGAAATCCTGACATTTTCAACAAATAGCATGGTTGAAACTTGAGGGTACTAAACTAAATGAGATAAGACAGACAGAGAAAGACAAACACTTATATGTGATCCTATTTATATGTGGCATTTTAAAAAGTACCAAGCTTATAGATACACGGAACAGACTTGAGTTTGCCAGAGGCAGGTGGTGAGGACAGGAAAAACAGGTGAAGGGATTCAGAAAGTACAAGTTTCTAGTCATAAGAAAAATAAGTCACGGGGATGTGCTGTACAGCATGAGGGCTACAGTTAATAGCACTGTAATGACTGTTAGCTTTAAATTTTAAAACTGCAAGAGAATAAATCTTAAAAATTCTCATCACAAAAAAAAAACCAAACACATAATTCACATAGTGATGAATGTTAACTAGACTATCATGGTGATGATTTCTAAACAGATACAAATATTGAATCACTATATTGTACACTTGAAAATAATGTTTTATGTCAATTATATTGCAATAAAATATTATGCTAATATTTTTACTGTATAAAAATGGATTCAAAAAGTTTAAAAAGGAAATACCATATGATCCAGTTATCCCACTGCTGGGTATTCATTCTCAAAATATTATACTAATTTGGTCAGATAAATGCATCCCCATGTTCTTGCAGCATTACTTACAATAGCCAAGAGTTGGAAATAGTCAACTAAGTGCCCATTGATGGATAAGTGGATAAAGAAGATATGGTATACATACAAAATGGAATATTCCTCACTATGAAAGAAGATGAAAACTAACAAGTTGGAACAATGCACATGAACCTAAGGAATTACCCTGAATGAGGAAAGCCAGAAGAACAAAGACAACATAGGATTTCATTCATACATGATATATAGAGAGACCAAGGAAATAAATGAATTAAATCAAACAAGTAAATAAGACATCTGGTCAATAAAATCAAATTAGTGGTTATAAGAAGGGAAAAGGGAGGAGGGCAGGCAAATTAGTAAAGGGGATCAACTGTAAGATAAAGGAAAAACCAGACGTGTGATGGTGAACTTAATATATTATACACAGATGTTTATTTATAATGATGCTCACCATAAACTTACATAATGTTATAATAAAATGTTTCTCCAACAAAACTAATTAATTTTTAAATAAGCATTAGAATAGTTGGTTAAAGATAATGTGATGCAAATTCATGCTGGAAACCAAGATGGATCCATAACTAAAATATGTACAGAAATAAAAATTAACTTGTGTAGGATAAACTCAGCCCTCTTAAATAAAGATCATATTCAACCCCAAAGACAATGTTACTTTCCAAAATTAAGTCTTCACATATAGAATCACTCAGTTGGATCCCTGAGGGATGTCTGGATAGCTGGATTGTAGATGCTCTATAAAGAAATACCACAGGCCCCCATGGAACTCAAGGTTCTCATCTGTGAAATGAGAAAAATCTAGGACTAAACACCAATCACACTGTGTCATTACATTTTGCATATTCATATCTTTAGCAGCAATACTACATATGATGCTAATCATTTGGGTTTTTGCTTTATCTTGTGTCTCTTAGGCTGTAGTGTATTTTTTTAAATAATTAATAGTTATTGCTCCAGTAAAACTAATAATAGCAATAATAATGAGAAGAGAAAGAGGGAGAGGAGCCACCCAAATAAATCTGTGATAGATTCACCAATGTTAAGGAAAGACTGAATAAAAATATACTTTAATACATACTTTACTTATATCCTGTTTTCCTCTCTATAAATATAATAATAGCAATAATTATTAAAATGATTAAACTAAGAATGAGTAGAAAATACAGATTAATTCTAAAGAGGGGGAAAAAAATACATGGTCATGGGAAGATTCCAGAATCTTTTAAGGCTTGAAAAGAAATATTTCCTTATGTTAAAAAATAAATTATAAATTTGGCATTGGAGAGAATATGCTATTCAATCATTTATTCAATATCTATTAAGAGTACCTGTTGTAGGCAAAGTATTGTGACATACGGTATGTTAGCAAATACAAAGAGAATTTGGTCCTTAACCACAAGAGCTTACACTCAAGGAGGGAAAATAAGGCATAAATACAGTTACCTGTAAATCAAAATAGAATGTGACAAGAGATGTAAGGCAGGTATGAATAATTTATAAACAATATAGGTCAGAGGAGGGTAGGGTCTGTGGTGGGCAACTTTATTCAAGAATTATTCATGAAGCAGGTAGCTTGTGAGCTAAATCTTGAAGGGAGGAGAGAACTGCAACCAGTAGGAAGGAAGGAGGGAGTGTGGGACACAGGTCACACGGGCAGGAAAATGAGACTTGATAGAGAAGACGCACAAATGCCACACAGAGAATATTTGCACATCCTCTGGAAGGTTAACTCACTTTCCCTCACGACTGTCCTGTTAAATGGGATTACCAACCCCACTTTACAGAGAAGGCACGTCAGGCACAAGGAACAGTGCTCTGCGAAGTCTCACTGCTGGTGAGAGGAGTGCTATTCTGAAGCCCAGGCACACCGTGTCCCAGGCTACATCACGACACCACATGATGTCCCTTCTGCCTCCACAAAGAGGAGCAGTGGAATCCAGATGAGAAGGAAGACCAGGCCAGACCAACAAAACCCTGAAGCCAAAGAAAACAAATGTTGCAGTTTGAGCAAGAGATGATAGAGGAGCACCCTGGTGGAGTAGTGGTTTGGTCAGTCACCTTCAGCCATCACATCCACCCCAGAGATCTGGGTTCACGTCCCAGAACTGAGGAAACAACCAAGATAAACAACTAAGTAAAATAATAAAGTGCTTCTTTCTCCCCTCTCTTTCTGCCTGACTGCCTGCTTCTGCTCATCTTCATTCCTACCTGCACCTTTCATTAAAAAAATTAAAAAAGAGGTGATAGAGCCCCCCTCCAAAATAACTCTGCTGAAGTGGAAAGGATACAGTAGATGCGAAAGATATTTCAGGTATAAAGAGTAGACTTTCAATGTGTGAACTAAGAGAAAACTACATTGATCATGACTCTGATTTAACCTGGAACTAAGAACATTCACTATTTGATGGAGAAACACTTCAATCATGGATGTATTGATTTTGTGGCAGTAAGATGGCCAAGCTCAACCACATGTCCCACCACTGTAATGAGGGACAGAGAGAGAATACAGAGTCATAACCTACAACTCACCTTTAAAGGGAATTCTCATTTAAACAGCCAAAGAGAAATAGAAAAAGTCAAAGGGATGTGACAAGTCAGAAAAGAACAGTGGCAGAGAGAGAGAGAGAGAGTGACCTTAAACATAATCGTACCATAATCAAATGAAAGACAATGGCAACTTTCTACTAACATTTAACAAGAAGCAGGCCAAAAGTTTATAAACCCACAATAAATGTTAGTTTGGTTTCTTAAAATAACATTACTTTTTTATAAAAAAAGTCTTTTTATCAACTTTATTATACATAACCTGAAAGTCATAAAATGATCAAGTATGTGCTTTTAGGTGATCATCTATGTATGTTCCTTTTTTCAATCACTAATCTACTTTGAGGATAAATCTAGAAAAGGGAAATACAGCCTTTCCTAGATGCTTATATGGGCTGGGGGGAATCTGAATTTTGATATGTAATATCTGTATGTGTTTATAGAGTCTGGTATTTATTTCTTCAGATGTATACACATAGATGCCCATAAACACACATACATACAGATGCACAACAGTCTTTTCAGATGCTATGCTGATATGTTTGCTGTAGAACTAAATATGGAATATTAAAAACTACATCCCTAATATACATAAGCTTCTACACTAATGTACAGGTTCTTGAGTACTACTCCAGAAGTAAGTTTTTAACAAATTAATTAAATCCAGTGGCGCAGTTAGGAAATAAGTGTTTACTGCCATCTGGTGGTAGTTCAGCTTACCTACAAATAAACTAGTTGTCTTTAAAAGGGCAATAAACAATCTAATAAAATATTTTGCACTACCTCTATCTCATTTTGGAAAGTATCAGCAAAAGTTATTGCTTTAATACCATCCAAAGAAAAGGAAATATAGAAATCAGAGTATTGTAAGTATGATAATTAATTCGCAATTCTTCCCCTCACTGTAAAAGAACTATTTACTGAGGATCCCATATTTTCCTATTTAAAATATGATAAAAACATATTTTCTCCCATAAATATGGTTGTGAAGTCTCCTGTACCAAAAAGGCTTATGAATAAAAGATCCCTGGCAAAACAGAAATGAGTGTGCTGGCACATCTGTGCTGTGTATTAAAGGCAAAGTAGATGACTGCTGACCTTCCCTTATGTCCTCTACTCATGTGCACGGCCACCAGAATCTGATACCATAGGAAGAGAGCCTAAAAAACGGGACTGTAATACATTAGCTGAGGAAGATACCAACATTTTTTATTATCTAATTCATAGTTAAACACTCTGTACTATGTGGACTTCTAGCGTTGTATATTTCTCATTCATCTTGAATTCTCTAAAGCAATACTGCTGGAGAGCATGAGAGCTTTAAATCGAGTGAGGGTTCATTTCCAAACCTTGGTTCACTTTTGTATCTTACAAAATAAAATCTAAATAGTGTTATATCTATATCATTGATGTAATTCCTAGATGTTTTCCACAAGTCACACAAAAAGCTGATATTCTTTAACAGCTTGAGATGTGTTTTGTGTCTATAACTGGACTACAGAAGTAGAAATCTTCAGTATATGAAATGGTCTCATTTCCTTTGGATAGTGCCCGCCTTCATTTCTATACAAACAACAGACTTACTGCATTTTTCCTGAATAACTTGGACACCTCTAAGTTCAAGTTAAAATATTAAGAAATATATATATATACATATATATAACACATGCAAATTTAAGTGTGTTTTTTTCTCATTTGTGGTTAGATTGAAGGTAGCAGCCCTTTAAATTCACTACGAGATTTATCATGGTCACCTATAGATATTAATAAATACTACATAAAACAGTTATCTCAGATGTTTATGTATGATGGAAACAATTGCAGAAAGAGGGCAGCGTCTCCATGAATAAGTTAATCATTCCCCTATCCATTGCAAACTCTGAGAGGACAGGACCAAACACTAATCATCTTTGTTTTTTTCACACTCTTAAAATGGTGCTTCCACCTAGAAGGCAGTCACTAAGTGATGGTGTCATTTCAGGAGTTGTACAACAGGTTTCAGTACTAATGGCTTTAGGCATAGGGCATCCTTTGCACATAACTCTGCACATTCTAGGACCAGAGGCAAGACTAGCCTCTCCTGCTAGATGCCAGTAGCTCCTCTCTCCAGCTGTGACAATAAAAACGTCTCCAGACATTGTCAAATGTTCCTGGGGGTGAGATCACCCTTAGCTGAAAACCGCTGATACAGATGAAGCACTCTAAGTCTAGCAGTCATCCCAAATACAGTCATTCTCTTGTCTTTTGACTTTGGACAAAATAAATCACCTTTCTGAGGTTGCATTTCCTTTTCTATAAAGTGCAGTGATTGAATTCACAACCTCACAATTTCTAGGATTCATCCATTTGATCTATTATTTACTGAAAGTAAATTATTACATTTCAGACACTGTTGTAGACAAAAGGTATCCAGTGGTGAGCAAATTAGGGTTTCCTCCTGGAGGACAAAACAATCATTGGGTAGATGTTCAATGAACACAGGTAAAATGAAAAAAACACAAAACAAAACTGATAAGTTCAAAGAAATGCTACACAAATTTCTCCGTAAGTGGGGGATTCCTGAAATATCTCAACAGGTTCATAGAGAGTAACTGTGGCATTACTCAAAATTGAAATCTTAACGCTCTAAAACACTCAATGATTTCTAATTACACTACAAGATGACAAATTAAGTCATGTCATAGTTTAAATTAAACTCAACTTGATAGACAGCAAGAAACTAAATAGTAAAAAGCTATTTCAAACTATTCAAAAAGAACCTCTTTCTGCTCTAGAAAAATTGTATTAATGGAAATTAAAAAAATAAAATCAGTATATGTTAAAATAATCTAATAATCCAAGCCTTAGATAATCTTTTCAGCTGCCCTGCTAGAGAAGCACACAGAATAATTTACCCCCTGAGTTAAAAGCAATCTCACACAAAGTGTATATTGTCTAAATCATGGCAGTAACTATCTGATTGCATGTTGTGCCTGACATACGAATTCTACAATGGATCATGGGATTTTATGGGAAGGATTTTTAATATTTCCATGAAGTCAAAACATAGTAGGTGGTCTTTCCCAGGGAGACAGTTTAACCAGATTAACTGGCAAAGAAACACTGAAATCTTCATCACACTTGCTTTCTTCCACTCAGTGGAAGCAAAGGGAATTAACATTTACTAAATACCTTTTATGTGCAAAGTGATGAACATTTCCTAACTTATTTAATTCTAAAATAATCCCATACAATGAATATTATCACCTTCTTTACAAACAAGGAAACTGAAGTTCATAGAGGTAAAATATTTGCTTAAAGTCAGATAGATTGTTAACAGTAGACATGGAGTATTTTTCCCCCACTATAAGAGGCTGTCTCTACCACAGTGGCCAATATAAGTAATATAAATGAAAAAGTAATTCAATAACTACATAATCCAATTTACCAGGAATGCCTAAAGCACAATAAAGCAATATTTCAAGTTACATCTGCGGAGAGTGGAAAAGCCAAGGGAAAAGAGTAACAGACTGCAAATCCTGCCTCTCTAATAGGTGCTTCCTTTAATGCAAAACAGCTTAGTTCTCATTCCTCTTAGGTTCTTAAATATACTTTACAAAACGGGATATAATAGGATTCTTATTTTCTCTTTATTTCTCTGTCTCACCCCTCTAGAAGTCCAAACATGAAAACTCAACTTGCAATGACTTTGTAGGCTGGCTCCCCAGTCATTCATCCACCAGCCCTCCCCACGCCCCCCTGACCCCCACCACTCTGGTCTCCACTAATATGTGCTCAATATAGTCACGAATGATCATATTCTGGACTAATTCTCTAAGTATATTTTGTTCCTGCTTTTTTGGAAACTCCGTCTTCCCTTGCTTGGCTTCTGTAATTTGGCCACTTGAGATTTCAGTTGCTTTTCTGACTTTCAGCTCCGTCTTTTGTCCACCCTTCAAAGAGGATGTTCCTGGCATGCCCGGGTGGCCTAGAGGTTAAGTCCACTGGCCGTGGTCCACATACATCCTGAAGACTGAGGTGGGGTGGTGACAGGAGGGGGGAACAACAACTAAATAAAAATATAAACAAATGCTTCTTCTTAGAAAACAAAAGCAAAAACAAAGAGGATTTTCCTGGTAATTCCATGTTCCAACATCTAGTCACTGTCTCCACACACCCTGATGCTGTCATTCATGTTGTGACCAGATCCATTTCCTCAGTCCTAGTCAAGCCCCAGACTTCTAGAAGTTGTGAAACTGCTCCTCTTAAACATCTTTACCTGAACATTTCACAAGTGTCATCAAATGAACTTACTCAAAATTGAAGGGATTACGTCCTTCATCAATTTTGCACATCCATCCATTCTCCCCAAACTGCTGAATAACATCAGCCTTTCTCCAAAGTTCAAATCCTCCTGTTCCTCACCCCCTAACATTCCATGCATTACCAATCCATGGATCTCATCTTCTAAAAGTGTCCCCCTCGCCCATTTTGCTGTTCTCTTGGCTCAGAGTTCTCAGTTCCTTAAAAATACCACATCTCAGTCTCCTAACTGTCCCCCTGCCTCTAAATTCAATGCCTTCCATTGCTTCTCCAACACTCTAGAAGAGTACTGGCCACTAGAACTTGCCCTAAAGTAACGGAAATGTTCTGTGTCTGTGCTATTCAATACAATGTACCTATTAAGCAACTCCAGAGACCACTGCTATGACTGAGAAAGTGACTTTTATTTTCTTCCATTTTCATTGTATTTATTTTAATTTAAATAGCCAGTGTGTGACTGGTGACCACCATCTTGGATGGCGCAGTTCTGGAGTAGTCATCTTTAAAAAAACTTTTACGACCCTGCTCTTTAGGGATAAAACCCACTCTCCCGAGTTTAAGGCAGGTAACCTGAAAAACTTGGCAGCCCTGCATTTCTCACCCCCTCACTCAACTGCTACCACTGCTTCCACACTCACACACATCCAATGTCCACATGGAACTAATTGTACAATACCACAAACCTCCTTGCCTGTGGAGACGCTGTTCTCACTGCCTCCCCATCTCCACTACACATTTCTTGGCCCTCCCTGGTACCCTCTACCAAAGTTGTATTGTACTTTAGCACTTTCCCATCATCACTTACTATTCATATTTCTATACTACATCTACCCTACTGCATGCACTGAGAGTACCCAAGAGCAGAAATTCAATTCTTCTAATGACATCAGTGATCCTACCAAATATTGCTAGTAGCTCTCTGAACCCAGTCCCTAAGTTAAAACTCTTCCAATGTCATATTACCAGTGAGATCAAATCCAAACCCTGCAATCAAAAGCTTCAGGCAAAGGGATCTGTCACTCAGCAATTCCTTTTTGGAACCCCTTTCGTTAAGCTACTACTTCCTTTTTTACAACGTATTTTACAATGTCTACATATGACTGGACAACCCATAACTTGCCTGTGCCTCCACTGCATCCTGTCTGTGTCTTTTTGTCTGTCAACCTGTGTCCAGTACCTTTAGAACCAGGGAAAAGCTCACCCCAACCAAGAGTCTGCTCAGGCTAATATCACACTGACCACCGTCCACCTTCACACACACCAGCCCTACCTGGCACTGCACTGGTTGTTTACTGGATCCTGCCTTCTAACTACAAGGTCAGGTCTAGCAGGCAAAGACAGCCCTCTGCTTCCTTTTCCACGGCAGCATAGAGACCAAACCGGGCTTTTATCTGGCACTTAAACATCTATTAAAGACAGAGGATATTTTAAAGACGATGTTTGATGATTTTATAAATTCAAAAAGAGTTACCTCAAAATTCTTATTTGAACATTTCCACATGAGCTTTTTATTTTTTTTAAAGGAAAAGTGCTTGCACAAATGAAGGCACACAGAGACAGGCAGGGAGGAAGAGCAAGGGATAAGAAACACTTTACTTTATATAGTTGCTCATCTTGATTTTGATCCCGGCCCCAGGTCTTGAACCTGGGTCCTTGGGATATGTGGCCTGTGCTGTCCACGGAAGGCAGTTGACTAATCCACTACTCCACTAGGGTGAGCCACATGTCTTAGTTTTAAGTAATATATAGATATTAAGGAGAAAATTGAAAAAAAAAATTTAATAAATAAAACCCATGGAACCTTATCTGACCTAAGAAAAAGAGCATGTGTAATAACATAGGGTAAATAATGACGTGCCCTGATGGCCTAGCAGATAAAGCCACCGGACAAAGTCCACATACATCCCAAGGACCCAGGTTCAGTGGTGGGGGAGCCGGTAGAAACGAAGATGAACAACTAAATAAAATACAGTGATTCTTCCTCTTCTCTCTTCCTGCCTGCCTGCTACTTACTATCATTCCTGCCTGCACCTTTCCTTTAAAAAAAGTAATAATAGGGCATGTCCTGGTCGCCCGGCAGTCTAGTACACCCTAGGAGCAGTCCTACATAAATCCCAAAGTCCCGGGTTCAAGACTGGGGTCCAGGAGGGAGCAACCAATGTGAATAACAAAAATAAATGAACCTCTCTCTTCCTAAAGTAATAATAGCAACGACAACAACGACGACGACGATGATGATGATGGTGATGACGACGACGATGATGAAGATAAGAAAAGAATGGTGAAGCTTACAACTCAAAGTGCTGGGAACCCAACCACTAAATGATGACATAAATAATGCTTTGGAATTAAAAACCTGGACAATTTTAAAGAGAAAGATGATAAAAGAAAGCTCACTGTTTTTCAACTGCTGTCAGAGACTAGTTCCTTCCTGCTATGGACCTGGAAATCAATCTTTTATCAAGTCTTAGTGACTATAATCACTGTTATTTCATCATAATTTCATCTGCACACTTTGACACTCATAAAGCAAGGATCTTGGGCCAAGATCCTGTCTGAACTTAGCTAATATAGAAAATATAGAATACCAACTTAAGAATATCAGTGTTTTGAGGCCATTATTTCTCTTTTGGTGTTAGAATACTACACAGAAGTACCCGTTCTGTTATACTAGCTAAAATCAGTAGAAAATAGTTTTCTAGTTTTCCATTTTCAGATTTGTATTTAATGTTAAAATCTCCTTTTCTTAACATAACAAATTTTATCTAAAGTAGTAAAGTTCAAAGAAAAATTCTCCAAATACACCAGATTCTAACAGACGAATAACATCTGGCATTTGAAGTTGTCTTCTCTAGAGACAGAATGAGTCTTTCAAAATCTTTTCATGAAATTAACTGCTTTCTGTTTTTCAATTTTTAATGAATTCATATATGTATTGAGGTCTTGGATCATTATAGTTAATAAAAAACTTAATTCTTAAACTAATCATTTGAATGTATCACATGAAACAAGTAATGATTATAGAAATTAATACTAATATACTAATAATGTATAAATTGTGTCAATTTTCTACAGAACATCAGTAGTTAAAACAGTCATTGACTGAAAAGCAAATTAAGGCAGGAATCACTAACACAAAACCCAAGGGAATTTTATTCTAATTTCTTATCATTCATAAAACATCTAATAGAACTTCCAATTCTTATTTTAGACAAAACTCTAGCTTACTGCTTATTTTTGATTTAATGGATTACTTTTCAAAAAGTTACTTTAAAACTTTTATGGTATAAACAGCTGTAAACTACAAAGCTGTATTTCATTTAGTAGAAGAGACTCAAATATAATGAGTCAGATGTTTATAAAAGTAAGAACAATCCCTATTTATCATATAATAAAATAATCATGTTGGTTTCACTTACTGGGTATTAACATGAGCCTACTTGGTGCCAGGTACTTTACCTCATTTGAGTCTCTTAACAGTCTTATTATATAAATATTATTATCATCACCATTTTCCACAGGAGGAAATTAGACCTGAGAGGGATCAATTTACCCAAATATGGGGCAAACTACCTCTCAGATGCAAATTCCCTAATCTCCGTCTTCCCATACTCTGAGTTTACAGACACTTAAAAACATCTTCCTATTCCTTTGTTCAATCATTCATAAAATATTGACCAAATGATTTAAGTACCAAGCATGGCTGGAACACTGCAAAATAAAAACAACCTGTCTTCAGAGAACATACATTCACTAACCGAGCAAGTCAAAATAACATGCAAATAAATCAGACAGTGATTAAATACTATGAAGACAGCTATCATAGGTTAAAAGGGAGGAGAGATAATGGGCTGGGTGCTAGTTTTGAGAGGAGTCAGCAAGTTTATACAAAGTGCTCATTTCTATACCTTTTTCTCATTAATTCTCCATGTACTTATTAACATCTACAAAGCTAAAAGTTAGAGAAGTAATACTAAAAGTTCTACAACCACATTCCAGTTTAAACTCCCAGAAGAAACTCTAAATTGGAAAAAAAGAAAAAGAAACAGAGCTGAGCAGAATAGAATGAATAGATATTTTCCACTTGAAAATAAATATTTAAAAAAATATTGTTAAATTAAATAACCAAACTTTAATTAAATGACTGAAAAATTCTACGTTTTATTTAAATCCACCCTTCTATATACTTTAGTGGAGAAAGAAAAGACCTTTATATGTTTGTCACCAGTTGTAGTGACAGTTTGAGGACAGTTTAGTGTCCCCAGAGGAAAACTCTTTCCTCTCCAATGGTTTGAACAGTCAAAGCCACTCACCAGGGAAAGTGTGGCAACTGGAGATAAACCTGAAACTCTCTCAGCCAGAATACATCAACAGTGAGATGATCACGTCTCCAACATACACAGAGTGAAGCTAGTGGAAAACTGGGGACTAATCATGCACATATGTAGATCAGTGTCCCACTCCAGGTGACCTAACAGTCAACCAGTGTTTTATTACACTGTGGTCCATGTTGTTAATGGTTTCAACATTCAGCCAAAGATTATTTTAAGGTTTCAATTAATATCTACATTTAAAGAATAATGTTTATGCCAACACAGAAAACAACAGGCAATAACATTTGGATACTGTTCCTACAAATACACTTCTTGGAGATCTCCAATGCCTACTTCATAATTTCAGAATCTGAGATTCAACAGCAACATCTCCATCAGTCTTACCTCTGCAGCTAAGTAGTTCCCAGTTGCAAGATGTTTAAATCGGAACAAACTGTTCCACTGCCCAGCACCCCCACGGCATGGATCATGATGAACCACCTATGGACAAAAAGAGTAATGACAATGATGACTAAAAGACAGTCCCATCCCTGGCAAGCAAATGCCAACAGTTTACGTGGCATGCCCACCTCCGAAAACTGACTCATCAAATCTATATTTTCGTAAGATTTCCATGTGGCAGAAAGATAAAACTCCTCATAAATGAGCAAGAAACAGAACAGTTAGCTCACTGTGCATTGTGAGCTGCAAATACAATCTTACTCCAAAAGAAATTGTTCCCAAGCCCAAGCCAGATGTATTGTGGGGTTTTCCACATTTGTTATCCAAACACTCATTCAACGGATTAAATCAAGAACCTACTATGGGTTGGGTATTCTTCTAGTAATACGGAGCACATCAATGGATAAGGCTAGAGATTTCTCTCATTAAAAAAAAACTGGAATGTCTTCCTTCATATATATATATATACATATATATACACATATATATGGAGAGAGAGAGAGAGATTGTTTGGTTGTTGGTTGGCTGGTTTTACTTGTTTTCCCAGCCCCTGGTTGCAAACCCAGGTTCATGGCTTTTACAGGCTGCGCATTAGCTGCCTGAGCTACAGGGGGCACCAGAGCTCTCAATAGATAAGATTTGGCAAGTGCCAGGAAGGCAATCAGGAGAGTGCAGGATTGTGTAACCAGGAAAGGCTTCTTTAGATGTGTCATCAGCACAGTCCGCTCTGAGAAGATGCCAGGTGAGCGGAAATCCAGAGAATTCTGAATGAGACAGCCCTGCGGAGAGACAGCAGGAGAGCATGTTGTGTGCTCTCACTGACCCATCCTGGGAACTGATCTTGCTGCACAGGTCTGAACAGCTTGGTTATGACCATATCTGCTACAGTAACAAAGTTCAGGTTCTCCAGTTTGAAAACTACTGTGTTTGAGTGCCAGACCCACCGATCACTAAGGTATGACACGAGCAAGCAACTTAACATCTGCAAGTTTGTTTCTCCATTTATAAAGTGGGTTTGACTCATAGCACTGTGTGGAGATGATTTATCACAGGCATAGCAGAGAGCTAGGAATCTCTTCAATATTCTTCCTCAACAGATTGCTTCTTTTTGTTAATATGCTCCTGTAATTCCACCCCTGCTCTAGCCTCAAATCTTGTGTCCAAATGTACATAAATTTATAATGCCCTTTGCAAGACTCCAGTTTCAATGTCTTCCCTTATTCAATAGCTTAACTGAGATCATAATTATGAAAATACTTCAAAGTGGGTAAAATCTTATTGAAAATGCTACCCCTGTGGTCATACTTCATACTTCAAGGTTCGGTTTTCAAATCAAACTTCCTTCACACACCCTCTGCTAAGCACAAGCTACTGTGATCTTGTCAGTGTCTGAACCCTTACTCCTTTGGGGTAGGCAGATACCTGTGAGAATCAAAACTATTGTTTGTCACACACACACACACACACACACACACACACACAGCAAACAACTGCAAGCAACTAACAAATAACTTGAAACTCTATGTCTTAGTTATTGTGAATTGTACTGCTATGAAATGCACACAGACTGAGGAGCAATTTCAATACCCTAAAATGTGTAGAGCAATGGAAATAAAGAAAAGAAAAAGAAAAAACTTGAAGCTCACCAGAGATCCCTCCTACCCTATAGTAGCGGGTCTAGCAGTGGTATTACAGCCCTCTCGGGACAATTTGCAGATTGAAAAGGAAACGTGTCTTCATATATCACAATGATGTTGGAGTGATGCTACTGGCATTAAAAGTAAGTGGACAAGATGTTATATATCCTGCAACTCATGGGAGCATTCAACACATCAGATACTGTGTGTGACATTAAGGACCCTTTTAAGTCCCTCCCTGTATCACAGCAGCTGGATGCCTGGCTGCAGGATTCTGGAAAACCCATTGTGGCCTCCTATAAAGTGGCAGTTGCCTGGGACAGGCTCCTATGGGAGGGGCACAAGGACTCCTGACACCAGGAACAGAGGCCTGA
Organism: Solenodon paradoxus; assembly: GCA_004363575.1. Taxonomy (NCBI): domain Eukaryota; kingdom Metazoa; phylum Chordata; class Mammalia; order Eulipotyphla; family Solenodontidae; genus Solenodon; species Solenodon paradoxus. Next base: position 319,037 of record RJWH01000200.1, read on the forward strand.
GCTCAGAAGAGGGGGCTCTGCTCCTCACTCCAGTTCTCCTCTCCAGTCTTTCTAGTAACATTGGCTCTGCTCTGCTGAAATGTCATTTTCCTGTGTCATGGTAACTGGTATATAGCATGGAACCTGTCTGGGACTAATGACCTAAATAGGGGATGTATTCTAAGTAGTAGGTATATTTGTTGATTTCAGAGTAAATTAATGTTCTTTTATATAATACAGGCATGTATTTCAGGAGCTTCTCTGTCACAAATGCACATGACCTCTGGACGGGTTGAGGGTTGGTAAGCATGGAACTGGCCACAGTGGGCCCCAAACTGGCAAGAAGAGCCATCTAGGCTTGAATTGATGACCAGCCTAGGTCATCAGAAGCCAGACCTCACAGGGATTGCAATTAGAGCTCTAGTTTGTTATGAAAAAGTCCTTTTGCCTAGAAAAACAAATGCTGAAAGTCAAGTTTTAGAATTTTTATGCAAATGACCAAAGACCTTGACGTGACCAGAAAAAGGTGAGATAACTAATTTTTTCAGAATGAAAAAAAAAAAAAAAATCTAACTCCCCATATTAAATACCTCTGTGCTTAAAACACCTGAAGCTTAGACTTCCTGGCTAAAACCTACAGCATACAACAGAGAAATGTCTCATACTTCCCTCTTTTATATATCCTATGGAAATAAATCCACTAGAAATACAAACGAGTAATACTTCAATACACAGTCATACTAAAGAGATTTGACATCAAATTACATGAAAAGTCCAATAATTGAAGAAAAAATCACCATGGAGAAGGAAGTCTAAATGAATTCAAGACATTATCTCAAAATTACTGAATAATTCATTCACTTGTTTCATGCTGACTGTTGGAAACATTAGAGCATCCCAAACATACATTTATTGAAAAGGATTTCAGCACAGCATAGAATTACAGCAAAATCTATAAAATTAATAGTAAATGGACAGGACAGAAGATTTAAAACCCCTTTTAACAGACTTAGAGCCAAGACACACAAAATGCAGGAAAATCATTGTACTCCATTAGTAACATCTTAAAATCTTGTTACAACCTGTGCATCTAAAACTTACGTAATATTGTAACACATTACCTTAATTTAAAAAAAAAAAAAAAAGGTGAACCCATGGCTCAGGCATCTAAGGTGCAGGTCATGTAAAGGCTGTGGACCCAAGTCTGAGACTGAGAGCCAGGGGTGAAAACAAAAAAACAAACAAAAATCTCAGATTATTGCCATTCCCATATTTTTAAAAAAATATTTGGAGCACAATGTTTAGAAATCTATAGTATGGAAGATTCACATTTTAATTACACAGTTATTCCTGGGTTGACAATTATCTTTCAGTCTGCCTCAGGTCAGAAAAGGTGTGAAGCTGACTTCTGGAAAAATTATCATGTCACTTTGTGGTTCTTGTTTTCTACAAGGTCTTCTCAGTTCCCTGGGACCTGTTAAGGGTCATACTTTCCAAACATACTGAAAGATTTGGTCTCTGAATTCTGGTGACTGAGTCTATCTCCACATGTAGTAGAGTTTCAAGAGAGAAGATATGGGGGCATCTAGTCAAAGTCATGTCATAACTTAGAGGATTATTACAATGTCACATTTATAAATAAGGCTCAACTCAATGTCATAAACATCATACTTCCTAATTTTCTTTGTTCCAACAGTCACTAATTTACCTTGCTATCCCAACTTCGATTATGATCATTTCCCTCTTTTTCTCAATCAGGCAAAATCAATCTGCTCTGTATTGCTTCTCCTTAACAACACTCTCCTCATTCCAACAGAGTGAGTAGTCTCTTAGTATCCCTAGACCAAATAAATGTTGTGCTAGTGATTGTAGTTCTCGTGTCTGTCACCTCTTAAAATGAGTCATCTGTCTCCTGTCGAGCTCCACTGCCACTTGGGGCATATGGCCTTCAGTCTCATCTGATAGACAACAGTTTATAGTGCACTTTTTTAAAACAAGGTCCTACATATGCCCGTATTAAATCAAAGAGAGAATGAGAGACAGAGACAGAGGAGAGAGAGACAGAAAAAAGAGAGAGAAGAGATACGTAAAGGGAATAATAACACTTCAGATTGGTCACAGCAAAGAAGGGATGCAAGCTGGTTCACAAAAATTCTTTTTTTTATGTCTCTAACACAGATGATTCCTTTAACAATAACACAGCTAGTCTGGCATACCTTGGCTTTTTATATAAATATTTATTAAAAATAAAAAAAACATTTACCTACCTCTATTTCCCAGAGGGCTTTTGAACTAGTAGCAGAAGTGGCTGATTGACGTAAGGTAGTTCGAAGGAAGATGTGTTGTTTTTTCTCATACTCATCACAAGTCAAAAACTTCTCTTGTTCCGCATGAAACAATCGAACAACATCACCCTAGCAAAACAGGTCAAGAAACAAACAAAATTTTAAACAACAGATATGAGAAGTAAGTATCTCTTTCTGAGTTTCATACTCTGGTCCTGGGTGTGAGTTATTTGGTTTTTAATGATTTATTTAGACATTTCAAAATATACAAGGGAAAACTCAAAGAAATAGTCATAGTGAAGATTAAGTTTTGAAGTCACAAGCTAAATTTGAATACTAGTGAATACAAGAGTTTTATATGCAGAAGTTCAATAAGACTACCCTTCAATTCTTCCAGCAAAAATTCTATGTAGGACATACTTACTCCTTTCAGCACATCCTCTCGATAGGAACTGTATTTCATAAATAAAGTGATTTTCCAGCTAGTGTTGCAATTAACAGCATTCACCTGTTAATGAAGGAATGTTAAGTGAGAAGACTGCAGATTCCATTTCATACTAGAAATGATCACTTCAATAAGTAAAAGAAGGAAAAAAAAGACTATTGAACAGGCAGGAAAATCAATACAAATATCTTCAAAGGACCATATGAAAATAGCAATAGGTAATCATTACTTACATGTATCTTAGGAAAATTAATTCACATAACTGGGATTATGTTCATGAAAACAATGACAGGAACTCCAGTTGCTGTTTTTTCTCTCATGAGAAAATCAACAGTCATTCCTTTTCTCCTACACTTACCTCTTTGCAACCTGGGTTATCCAGAAGCTCAATGCTGCTGGCGTGTAGTGGCTGTCCTGCATTCACAGGCATCAAAACAACCTTATCTCCTACGACAATCTAGGAATTGGAAATAAATTGCAATTCAGACACTGCATGGATTTGGGTGCTACGTCTGAAGTTAAAATAAAGTCCTAGTTATTAACCTAAGCCCTGTACTCTTTATTCTCCATACATATATACGTGCTCTGCTCTAGGCAATCCCCAGTGACTTTCTACCTGCTTAAGAGCCAGCAAGGACTCCTACATACAGCAGAAAGTTGAGGGGTCTGTGAATCTATTTCCCAGAAAAACTATCCCTTCCACAACTCAGCAAGATATATGACAAAGGTACTCTCAAGTGGTAGAAACCGATTTTTTGTTCGTCCTTTTCTCTTTGAGGCAAAATATCTTCTGATAAATGATCCTATAATCATGTCCCACAGTCACTATCCATCTGGATTCATAAAGAACATGTATATCTTCTTCCTATTTGTCTCTAGTTTCAGCTGGAGCTTTCTTAACATGACAAATAGGTAATTATCCCTCCATTCCAGGCCTTATGCCAAAAGCACAGCTGAGGGAGAATACACCTGCTACAGAGACCCATCTACCTACATCCTGGAATCACTTCAAGCACAAGTTGAAAATGTTATATAATTGTAGGATCTCTGGGATTAAAGACAAGCTTGATAAATTTGATCTTTCCCATAATCTCAGAACTTCGTCAAGCATTCTAATGTCACCTAGATTCAAGATATGTAGAATTAGGTATGACCTTGTAGAAATATGTTTATTGCTTGGGTCATGGGCAACTGATTCCCACTAATCTCAAAACATCAAAACTAATACTGTTCCTTAAAGCTGCTGTTCATTTTTAAATTAAAATTGATTGTGGAAAAAGGGCTCTAGAGAAATAAGTCTAAGCTGGTTTTTTATTTATGCTATCATCACAATGTCTACTTGATCTTCAAATATTTTTATTCATAACTTAAATCATCAGGAAATGAAGTTATGCCTTCTTAATGATTAGTTTAATTTACAGAGATTAACCTCACTTTTGTTGTTAAATTCCATTAGAATACTTATCACTGTATCACCTACATTCTCATTTATAGAAATGCTCATCATCTCAGAGATAAAAATCAATGTCTTCCCTCTGCATATCTCATATCCACTGAATATTAGAATAGATAAGTTTGATAAATAACTAAAAAGCAAATTAGGACTAAGACAATAAGAATAAACAAAAGAAAAAGAAAAATACAAGAAAATAAAAATGAATAAATAGAACTTCTTCTCTCTGCATCTTAACCTAGAACAGACATTATGGGACATAATTATGTGTTTTCAATAAAAATGAACCTTTTATAGATTATCTAGGAGCCTATACTTACATATGGTACCACTGTCACAACTATATCTGGAGATTTCACTCTGATAGGGAAGTCTCGACATCACTAATCAAACAAAGGAAAGTCATTCTTTGATTTGCAGAAATCTTTTCTTTTGTTTACAGGATGGGTCTCTAGTCATCACCTTGTCTTAAGGTCCATCAGCAGAACCTGTGACTGAGACAGGCCCATCAGAGAAGCACTCGAAGTATAGATTAGGAAAGATCATTCAGAAACAGTGTTAAAGGAGAAGAGGAGAGGGCAAAGCTGTTATTTGTGTGAAAAAGGAGAAAGTGAGAAAGAGGAGTACATACCTGAGAGGTTCTCCAGAGGTTAACTGTGGAAGAGGGAAGTGAGAATTGGGGAGATGAAAAGCAGAGGAGGGAGACTTTCCACTATATATTGTATATGGTTTTCTATCTTTTAACTATGAATTGGTACCTATTTAAAATAGGCAAGAACAACAAAGTCCAGTATAACATAAACATAGTTCTAATACCCACCTTTAAAAAAAAAAAGCACTGGTCATTGCACATGGCAGCAAGGCAGCTCCCAGACTCACTACGTGAGAGTCCGAGAAGTCACCTGTCCTGTAAATACAAGGACTTGGCACCTCATTCTGCCAGTGTTCCCTCTGGTGTTCCAGCTTCTTAACAATTTGGATTTAGTCTAAAATGTCATTCTATGTACCATAGAAATATTAGTCAGTAAGTTGCTAAATATAATGATGCATTTTATCTGCATCCTTCCAACTTACTTGCACCTATGTCTAAGTCCTACTATAACTATCCTCACACTTCGGTTCACCCATAGGTCATGTTTACTTCAAAATGTCACCAGAGACCATTCAGATAGCCAAAATGTTCCAAACTCCAAGAGTTTAAAACAAACAGTATTCACGAGGGGAATTTAATATTAATTCACTAATTTTCAGATTCTCGGTGTGTTCTTGGCAACAGTTTCTTTGACTAGCAAGGCTGAAAAACTACAACTAAAATGGACAAATGCCAATCATAAAACATAAAAAGAACAGTAAGAGGTGCCAGGAGGAATAGAAAAAAGTGTGTAAGAAACAGTCCCTAGTCTCAAGGAATTCACACCTCACTCAACAACTTGATAAACAATGAGACTTGGTAATATTCTCAGAAGTGCGTGCGTGGGGCCCATCTGCTGATACCGTCAGTGGTCATATTTAATGCAAAACTTGTGGGTGATGTCATTTTCTGTTACATCACATTCACCCTTAGTGCACAAACATCTGAAAAAACAAGCTGTAATTCCAAAAGCACTTCTGTTGATTCTATGTAACAGCCATGTAGGAGCCCATCAGGAATTTTACTGAAAATGAGGAGCAATATAATGTCACCAGCAGCGATCCTTAATTTAAAGTGGTGAAAAAAACATTATAATGCAAACCAAATACAGCAGGTTCCAGTCCCGCCTTTGCTAGAAATCCGGGGTTTCTAGTTTTGTGCAAAGTAGCAAAAACTATTTGAAAAAACTCTTAAGAATTGAATTTTCTTTTGGTTGAAAAAATATCTTACTTTTTCTCACTTTTAAAAATCTTTACCATCAAGATAAGGAATTAAGTCTTCTTAGATCAAAGTTGAAATGAAAATTAACTACTTAATCACAGGAAGACAGATAAAAATGAATCATTTAAGTACTCTTCTCAACCCAATCCCCAGTGACTTTTCTACCTGTTCAAGAGATAACAAGGGGTTCTAGACAGCTGAACGTTGAAGAATTTCTGATCTATTTTTCTCCAAAAACTATCCATCCTACAGAAACAACTGATTTCTATGGATACAAGCATTCTCCCCTTACCCTTATCAGCCTTATTCTTGCATTCATTTTGATCACCATTTTGTTGAATCCTAACAACTGAAATTGTAACTTAATTATGAAATAATAAATGTAATTTCAAAAGTCCTTTGAACCTTGCGATTTCTTCTTCTTAGTTTAACATGTGTTTCAAGAAAATCAGTAGTAATTAAACCACTTGTTGTGAAGCATAGTATTTCCAATTGCCTGCAATAAAATATAGCAGGCTTGTATTTTTAGAAACACATTCTTAGGAAGAAAATGAACATTACAATAATTTATGTGGCAAATATAGGGCTGTGTGTGTGTTTATGCTTCCACAACCACCTTAATCACATAGAAAGGCTGCACAGTGGCAAGCAAAAACAGTGAGCTATTTCAGCAAAAAAGCAATGTGGAAGATTGTTTTAGCCATGCTTTATGGAGCACATCTCTATAAAGAGGATTGCTCTGTGCACTTAACAACTACATTGTCCATTTTAACCAAGATGGAGTGTTCGGAGAGTGGGTGGTTTTGTGGTTCCTCCCCCAAGCCCAGCTACTTATTTAAAATAGTTCATTACATTCAACTCTCTGTTGACCCTAGAAAGACATTTGGACACAGGGAAAGGCAAACACTGAATGAACAAACAGAAAGAACTAATAAACCCATAGCTCAGAGAAAGGTCTCCATTTATCCAATCATTTCATGGCATTCCTTCAGAGTTTGAGCTCACAGTTTTTAGTTTAATTGTCACTGATTACCAACAGACAGGGACACTGTCCAGTGGAGGCTGGAAAGGGAAACAAGCATCTCAGCAAAAACATCAAAAGAGATAATGCTTATCAACTGCATGGTCAGTCCCCAGAGAACTGAGAGTTGATTGTAATTAGCAAACTATTAAAATTAAAATATATATCATGCTCACAGCACACGCACACTTGATGCCCAAAGCGGGAGGGGAGGAAAGGAGGACTTAAATGTAAGAAATCCAGCACAAAACAAATTAAATTGCATCTCCTTTCTGCATGCCATGCTTCTCCCAAACCTTACCTAAAGAGAAAAACGTATTAACCAAATTAAACCATGAAGCTTGCATCCTGTGAAAGTGAATTTATACATCAAAATTCACTGAAAAAAATATTCACCATAAAAGAATCCATTTCTAAGATAAGAAATATCCAAAATATATTTAAAATTATATAATTGATTGAGAAAACTGTCAGAATAATCATACTTTCATTTACTTTGAATTTATAATATTAATTTTCAGAAATCACAACTCTTCTTCTTGATCGCTTGACCCATCATTTGTTAGGTATTCTAATTTTGAAAGTTATTCAATATTTGTTGTTAAACTGCATTTATTAAGCATTTCCCATGTGTAGAAACCATCACTTGCTTTTTATGACACACAAAAATGTCCAATTATTGATCCTATTGAATCATTTCACATCATTTTTATTTTCCCTACTCTACAAAGTAGCAGAAAATATTTTAACAACTACTAAAATTTATATGCTACAACATGCACGTATTCCAGTCAAAATAATTGAACATAAAAGAAATGTTAACATAATTTAAGAATAAGTAATTAAATTAAACATAAATAACCCTATTGAAATATTGTCAGCAAAGCTGACTTTCAGCTCCTTGTACATTTTACATCTATTAAGATGTGCAGACTAGAGTCAGCTAAAGCAAACTCCACCTCTCTATTCAAAGACTCATAATAGGGTTACTGAAGTTTTTTTCATACAAATGTTAGCTAGAAGATAATTTTCAATTAGTCAGCATTGTCTTTTCTAAAATACCTGAGCAAGCTTTGTACCATAAATGAATGCTTTTAATTTATTCAAGATATTAACATAAAAAGTGTGTTGGAGATTAAAAATTAAATTTCCTTTAAACCTTTCTGAATTCTCTTACCATTAATTACTACAATTTTTTATGAATGCACTGCTTCTCTTAATTTTATATTTACGTACATTGTCACCCTCACTTCTCAGCTTCCAGAAAGGATGAATATAAAACCAAGACCCTTCATTGCCTGCAGCATCCAAGGACACCCGCATGGCATTCTTCTCCAGTAATGCAGGCAATCTCTTGTTGACAGTCAGATACTTGTTGCTTTTTATATGTAGTAGCTGTAAAGAAAAGACGTGATTACCACCTGTATTCTTGAATCTCCTCTGTCAGTTACATAAATGTTTGCACACGTGTTGTGTTCTCACATAACACAGTTTGGGTGCAGACTCCACAAAGGTGCTTTTTTCAGACTCCACTCTCTCAGTCCCAGTTCTGGGTTTGTCCTCACCTCCACCCCCAATTCTGCTTCATAATGAATTGGGCCCATGAGGAAAACAAACTGGGACATCCCTGAATGAGTTTAATTTACTGATAAAAGATAGAATAAAACCAGGCTTTCCCAAGGAGATATGGAATTTCCTTTCTCAATTTGCCCAGTCACAAAAGCAAAATAAAATGCAGAAAAAATAAGCAACTGAAATAAGACATCACACCCTGAGTGCCATTAACCCTCCCTGTCCCCAGAGGGTCCTAATTCTTTGCTGAAGGGGCAGAAGGCTTTTCACCATCCACCAAAGATGCTGGTCCTGCTCCCTGCTCAGGGGACTGTGGAAGCACCATTTCTCACAGTTTTTAGATTCTGTAGACAAAACTCTTTCCACAACATTATTCTAGTGAGTAGGGAAACTGAAATAAATAATCATCCTGTTATTACAAAAGAGAATGGTCATTTTAATAGCCATATTATTAGATGGGAATGAAGTCAAAATAAAGATCTGTTGTTTTTTATTGAATTGATTTTATTGGAGGAACATCTCATCATAACATTACATAGATTTAAATTTAAGGTGTGCATCCTTGTAACACAACCTTGTAAATCAACATCTGTAAACATTAATTTCACCACCACCATGCCAGGTTCTTCCTTCACCATACAATTGATCCCATGTAACCAATTAAATGGCAGCTCTTTAATTGGAAAGAAAAAACTTTTTAAGAGACTTATAATATCCTTGTTTCTCATTTTACCATCACCCAATGAAAACTCTCCTGGACCAGTCCCACTCCTCTGGAATCATCACATCAGAGCACACGGCTCAGCTACTAACTGACCATGCAAATATTTGTACTTCCGCTTCTTGACAAGAAACAGAAGCTCCACTTGCTGGCACTTAATATTAATCAAAATTTGGAGAGGAGAAACTATTTCTGGAAGATGGCCAAGGGGCATGCAGCCAACCCAGAGCACAGGTGGCACATAATCTATCACTAGATGAAGTCAACCCGTCCTGAACTGCAGGTCCTCCAGGGACAGGCTTCAACTACCCTTTAACTCTGGCACTGTGAGTTGGCCAGAAACAAAACATCAGGGGCTATTATTTGTTATCATAACTCTATGAAACACCTCATTGTAGGATTTACTGTACGGAAATTGTTGAGGCTATTGTTTATATAAATATTAAACAGTGTCCTCTTTATGAGAGCTCATTGGAGAAACACTTCTCATCCCAGGAACGTTGGTGCTTTTCTAGATCTCAGATTGAGTTCTATTAAGGGCCTCCTAGGCAAATACTAAGATAACCATAACCGATAACCAGTAACCACAATGTGTTAGCCTTCCCTTATAGCTCAGAGGCCAGCAAAAAAGTGTTAGCCCAAATTTATCAGACTTTACAACACAGTTTGTATAAACATGGCCCATTCCTGACTTAACCTTATTCTTCCAATCAATATTTTCATTTGACCCAGTTGCCTCACTTCTTTCTGTTATATCTTATTGTGTGCTAAGTATTTTTGAAAATGCTTGACATTCTTTTTTGCAACAAGGTTTGGGGGAGAAATTAACAAATAACCAAGTAAAAACCTAAGGAAAACAACAAGAAGGAATACAGCTGAGATAAATCAGTGTGCATACTAAACAGAAGATCTAATAAGACAAAAGGTGATTTTCATGTAAAAGCACACACTTTGAAAACTTCCCTCTCTCTACAAAATGAAAAGATGAACTTTTATAGTGCCATCAGTTCTAAATGACCATTTAATTATAGACCTCTAGAAATTGTTTCCCTGTCTTCTTCCTTTTGATGGAAATAACCTATGCACACATGTGGATATGCTCAGTTCTTTATGTGTACACACCAGACTTATTCCCAAATAACTGTGGCACAGTAACTGAGAATTTCACATCATCTATATCTCACCAAAGATCAAACTATTGTATTCCAAAATCAATGCGCTTTTATCAATTCTACCAAATGCAAATTACCCATAAAATGTTCACATTTTTAAAATAGAAAGTAAAGAGACTTACTTGTATAACATTACTATATTTCACAATTTCTCCCAACAGTTTTTTATTCTCCGATTCATTTTGTTTTTGTTCCAGTTCTGCAGCATGCTATAAAATGACAATAAAATATTCAGTGTGACACATAGTAAGCAGAGAATAATAACTACAAATAAATACTTTTTTTAGGCACACGGACTAAAATTATAAGTAAAACAGGCTGTTTACTCTTGATGGTTGGAAGGTGGGAAATATTATAATACAGTGTGACAATTTTATGTGGGATACTTTTATGTTGGAAATTTCAGATAAGTACTGGGCTCTTTGGTCCTATATATTACTTTCAGAAGGATGATTGCTAGAGACACCAAACAGAATAGTGAGTAAATTTTAAATGTCTCCAAATACAGAGTCAATTCTGAAAAGAACAGGTATTTTTAAAATGCAAAGTTAATTTCTATCCAGTTTATATTTAGTCCAAACCAGAAAAAAAATAGACTTTTACATTTTTTATCACAAAAAATAAAAATAAAAATTGGGGTACTTTGCCATGTAAAATACAACTGGATTTGACATTAGGAATTGGTTTCCAATTTGATGTGAGTCTGGCATAGTGGTAGCTGAAAGAATTTATTGCCCACACATCAGAAAGTCAGTAGTCACACCCTGTCAATTAAAAGCCCCTTCCACTTTGAATGTATTTACTACATCTATTTTGAATTTCTGTGTACTAAGTGAAATTGCTAAACTACGAACTTAGATTTTTGGTTATGCTGGTTTTGGTCTTGCTTGGGTCTCACCTGTAATTTCTTCAGCAAGGCTGCCTCCGTGTGGTTCCCTTGCTTGGCTTGCTTGGCTTTCCAGTATTGTTTCTGAGCAGAATATCGGTTCATAGGACATACTTTAAAGAGGCAGTCTACAACAAACCGACATACACAGTCAGTCACTAAGGCGACCGGCATTGAGCCATCTCCCTGACGGCGTAGTTTTGGAATCTAGGCATCTCTGAGTAGAAAGAACATTTAAAGCTCACCTCAAACATCCCCCAGTCAATCTTCAATAACCCCTGTAACATCCTTTGCAAATAACTACATTTCTGTTTCACATTTTAAATCTGCATGGTTTTAGAAATACACAATGTTTTAAACAACTTTGTCAAATCATTATGGAGACTGTTAAAATAGCTCCCTTCTTCATTAGTTGAGGTTCTGTAAAGGATACCAGAGCTAGAGTAATTTATAAAGAAATCAAACCAATGGACTCATGACATATGGCACACGCCTTAATTACCATGTGGTACCTGGTCTTAGAAAGTGATAGAATGAGGTCAAGGCTTTAACTGATTTATCTGAACTTGTACATTGATTGCTTATTCATAGTTAGTATCTTTGACTGCCATATTGATGCAAAAGCAGAAAAAAAATTAAAATTACAGCAAGTTCAACAATCACATTTTAGTCATTTGGTCCACAGGTTCCCACACACCCGGCATGAATATGGTACCAAGGTCTGAGACGGAGAATATTATAAGGGAAAAACAAAACAAAACCCAAAATATACACCAAAATCATAATGGAACAGTGATGTAGCTAATTTTTTTTTTTCTTTTTAATGAGGAAAATGAAAGTTTGATCGATCTACCATGTGCTAATTATTTGGTATGTCTGTGGACGAATGACAATCCAGAATTCAATTCTCAATATTTTATGGGAAAGAAATAATAACGAGAAGATCCAAACATTACTTTCATTTTTCTAAAAAAGGATCAAAAGCATTCAATAGAAAAATTTATTTTACTTAAAGTATTAATGTTTTTTCTCATTTTTTAGATATGACTCGGAAAAATAAAATTCAGTTAACTCAAATATCCATGTTAACCACTTTCTTGACTATTTCTTATAGATGCTCATTCTATTATTATCTTTAAAATTAATTGATGAACTTGATTTCTTTGGAAATTCCATTTTTTATCATTCTAATGGCATGAATGATCAAGAAATATGAATATAACTGTTTTAATAAATTTTAAAAATACAGAGGAAATATGAAAATTCTATAGCTTATAATTTATCAATTGTAAATTATATTGATTGGCTCCCCTCATACACACACACAAGGCTATAGAAAATTCATTATTAATTTCTGCTGGTTTAAAAATTGCTGATGTGAATGATTCTCTCTCCTCTCTCTCTGTCTCTGTGTCTATGTGTATATTTGTATATATATGTATATATATATATACATATATATACACACACACCTATTTTTTAAGGAGGAATGAAGTCAGGCAGGCAGCTGGCTGTCAGGAAGAAAGAGAGAGGGGAAAGAAGCATTTTTAGTTATCAGTTGTTCATTTTAGTTGTTCTCCTGGTACTGGGCCACGAACCAGGTCCTTGGGATTTACATAGACTATGCCCCAGGCACAGGCTTAACACCCGAGCCACCAGGGCATACTGGAGTATATATTTCAGAGTATATACTTTATAAGTAGAAGAAAACAGATACCTCCCTACTGCTAAAAGTAGGCTAAGAGACAGACAATATTATACAACTATAGCTGAAAACATTTTCCTTGGCAACATAGATTATAAATCTTAGAAATTATTTCCTATATATAAGCAACTACAAAGAGAATTCAGATGTTTTCAAGCACAAATATGGAGGTTGTTTACAGATATCACCAAGAATGTCCCTTCAAAAAGAAGCAGATCGTTGTGACTGCCATCTAGTAGACCAGTGACCAAACTATGCTGCCTTTGTGCCGCAAATACATGAATCCACATTCAGGTAGAACTGACTTCTGTAATATGAATGCTATGCTTCTGACAACCATCATGTATGAAAAGAGAAAAACTAAGTTACTCTCCATTACTTCAAATTCCTAATGACATTCGTTAGAAAATGGTCCTTGACAGAGTAACTATTTTTCCTCAACTCAAAACCACCACAGAGGTGCTCCCCACTAGTGTGTCTTGGGTAGATGGCAAACATTGTGTGTGTGTGTGTGTGTGTGTGTGTGTGTGTGTGTGATCCCAATGCCTGAGACTAAGGCCACTGTGAAGTGAACTCACTCTGACACCCCAAGCTTACTGGTCCTGTCCTGAGGCCAAGTCCAGCACTCACAAAAGGGCACGCCTGTGGGTAAGCTGATCTTCTGTGAGTCAAAGTTTCACAGCAGATCAGGAGATGATTCTGTGTAACATAATGATGCGTGTGGCAAGCTTCCCCAGGGAAGGTCAGAAAAGTCTTCCAAAGAAGACACAGACAAGTTTTTAAGAACAATACAGGTGCACCCTGCTGGCCTAATGGTTAAGTCCACTGGGCACAGTCCGCATATATCCCAAGGACCCAGGTTGGAGACCCGGAGCACAGGGGGTCAGAGTCGGGGGAACAGCCAGGATAAACAACTAAATAAATTGATAAATGTTTCTTCCTCTTCTCTCTTCCTACCTATTTGCCTTCATTCCTGGTAACTTTCCCTTAAAAATAAAGAAGGAAAGGAAAGGAAAGGAAGGAAGGAGGGAGGGAAGGAGGGAGGGAGGAAGGAAGAAAGAAAGGAAGGAAGGAAGGAAGGGAGGGAGGGAGGAAGGAAGGGAGGTATGGGATTTCCAAAGCCCCTTCCGTAAGGAGGGTCTTAGTTTTCTGGTCCTCGTTTGATATGATGGTTAACAACCTGTCTCTGTGCCTGGGTGCTCATAGTAAAGCGCTCCTGGTTGCTATAAGGGAATGTAGGGAACCACAGTTTTTGTAAAAGCACTTTTGGTGATGACGGTGGTGGTAGTATGTTTAATTCTCTGCCTCTTTTAACAAAAAATAATTTTTTTAATATTTACTGATCATGGGCTAGTAGTCATGCATTTTGTCTGATTCTAACTTTACAACCTAATAAAAGTGTTAATAATACCGGCCCTGCCTAGCTCACAGGACTGCTGAGATGCTCATAGAGATAATGAATGTGAAAGTACTCTGTGAACTTTACAGGCCCATTTAAATGTAAGGTGTTATTAACATTGCTTCATGCATTCAGCAATAGCTTTATTCAGATTAAGAGATGACTAAACCTTTACAGAGCTCTCAGCAAAGGGCAACAAAAAGTAGGGTTCTCAGATTAAATCTAAATAAATACCCACTCAAAGAGCCCAATTCACGACAAGGTATTGGCCCCCTTGGCTCGAGAGGTCAAGGTACATGGGATTGTTTGCTTGCTTTTTTTTAAGGAAAAATACAGGCAGGAAGGAAGGCGAGTTGACATACAGGAAGAGAGAGGAGAAAGAAGCATTCATTTATTTTATTTAGTTGTTCTTCCTGCTTCTTCCCCCTGGTCCCAGACATGAGCCTGGCTCTTTGGGATCTATATGGACTATGCCAGTCAAAGGCAGCAGGTTTTTTCTGCTAGACCACCAGAGCATGCCAAAATGTGTTTTTATTTTACATTTTTCTGGAATTCCTTGATACAACAAAGCAATGTGCAGAGGGTGCAATGGCCTCTACCTTATAATTTCTTTAAAATATGCAGATACAATTAGTCACCAGTACAGGTGGGGCATTTCACGAGCTCTCCCTCCAGAGAGCAGGAGTCCAGCTATTTCCAGTTGTCCTCTCCCTGCTTTTAAAACTGGCTCTCCTGTGTCTTCCTTGTCTGCTCAGCTTAAAATTAGAGGAATACAGACTGCTGAGAGAATAGTTTTTAGGGACTTTTCCAATTAGTAACAACATTTGTTAGCTAATGAAGAATAAGAAAGGGAAGGTTGGCCTCATGGAGCAAGCACTCAAACTACAAATAAAAGGAAATCATACGAGTTAAATTTTTTAAAGATTTACCCTGAAGTCCTAAGGTCAACCATTCTGCAGACTGACTGAAGTTTAGGAAATATCAGTAATTTGATAAAACATGCTAAGTTCGGTCAGGCAAAATGAAAAGAATAATGTCTTCAATTTGGAATATTCATAATTTTTCCACTGTGGAAGGAAATGAAGCCTCCCAGAGAGATTCAATCGAAACAAAAAGAACTGGTAGCATTTCTTTAGTCTACTTATAAATGCTAGTGGAGGGAAGAAACCTGGAAGTCACACAAGATGTGCACAGCACATAACACTATAAATCCAAGAACTTACCTTCAATGTGACTCCATGTAAGGGGACAGAAAACCAGTCTAAACTTCCACTTAGAATACCTACTTAAAGCATTTGAACATATTATCTTTGCATCTATCACAGCACTTTGTGAAATATTTGTCTCTCAAGCAGTTTCTGCAACCCAGAAACTCCCTAGGACTCTATTTGAGCCTATTCAATGGAAAGTTCAAGTTATGTATTGACCAGCGGCTTCCTTTGGTCTTGCTGGAAAGAAAACTTTGCTTCATTTTCCCTCTCAAATAAAGATGTCACCTTTGAATGAGGAAAGGCAAATTAAAGCCTCAGCAAATACCTGTCACAAAGCAGGCATTCTCAAGTGGCTCTTTCATAATAGTTTAGAAAATGAGCTCATACTGATCACAAAAAACATCATAGCCAAGAACTTTATTATCTCTGTACGGAGAAAGGTATGGAGGGAGTGTCTGGAGTTCTCTCTTTCTGATGTAAAGAGGATGCAGCAGAGTTCAAAGATGACCAAGAGATGTTCCCCCTGATAAAATGGCAAGTGGTAAGAAAATTCTCCCTAGGGTGAGGGCCAGGCAGACTCTGGGCCATTGGACACTATCAGTTAGAATTCAGGGTTGGTCAGGGGAGGGGTACACATTCATTAGCCAAAAATATAACTATAGCTCTTTTTTGTTTTTCCTTCTCTTAGAGAAAACTCGTTATGTTTGTATAAAACTCCTTATGCTTGGGTGTATTTTTAAAAGGAGTTTGTTCTGTTTTGTTTAAGCATAGAAATTTCAAACCAAACATCTACCTCCCTTGATCATAGCCTAAGGCAAGTGCAAAACAGAAGATGTCCTCCACCAAGTTACAGAAGTCAAAGAAAATGTAGTGCAGGTGCTAACAAACATTAAAATTTATTACAACACATGGACGGGCAACCAGGAGATGGCAGGATCATTTCCTCAAGGCAAAATGCAACTCTTTCACTACTGAACAGGGAGAGAAATGACCTTTTGTCAGTCACAAACGTGTCGACTTCAGAAAAAATCCAAACTTTCCCTTTCCTGAATTAAAGAAACAAAGACTCAGAGAGTTAATGCCTAGGCCCAGCATAATAGAATCTTTAAAGTAGAATTACCAACAAGTTCAAAATTAGGGTGCTTGAACCTCCTGACAAGTTGAGGGAAGGAGTCTGGTCTCTTGATGGTAGGACATTAACACCACACTGAGTGTGTTCATTACCACAGACTTCCAAGAGCACCTGATAAGCCATGAAGACTTCTACCTATTTATCATTGGTCATTAGGTCTTCACAAACAACAACCTTAAGAGTTAGCCAGGATTACATTCTACATGTTTCAGAGAAGGAAAAGAAGATTCTTCTTAAGTCCACAGAGTTGGTAAGAAATTGAGTTGGCTGAGATCCTCTGAAGCCAATCCAACATTCACTACTATGCCATGGTACCACCATCTGGGAGCCGGTTTGCCATATTGAGACAAGATCTGTCTCATTAAATGCAGTTCATTAATTTACATCTGCATCTCCAGGCGATTTAATACAAATCTAACCTGGCATCTATGCAACATCCTTAAATATCTTAAGACAGTATCCACTGACATTTCTACTTCCTCCTTGATTTGATTATCACAGCAGGATCACCTCAAGAAATATTTTTTTCTTTACCAAATACTAAGAACACTTCTTTCCTCAACAATAGATGTGAGTTTAGTCAATTAAAGTTTACCTTGCTAAGACATTCATCAAAAAACTTATTAATGTATTTAGCCAGTATTGACAAAGAAAAAAACACTGGTGCGAGAGAAGTGCCTCAATTTCCATCCTACCACAGTCTTGCAACATAATAGAGCTTATGGAGAAATAGCATGAAGATACACAACAGTTACAATACTTCAAAATGGTTTTTCATAAAAAATATGCCATGTGTTCATACATAATTAAAAACATCAATAGAAATGTTCTTGGTCTCAAAAAATATAATTACCTGATTCATACATCAAGGAGTAAATACTCCAAAGCAATGTTACTTTATATTTGGCTTCATTTGAGTGGAGAGGAAAAATAAAATCTAAATGATATCAATGTTAATTTTCATTCTTGTCAAGGCTTGGATTAAGCAAATCATACAAGATATAACTGGCTCTTCTGTCAAAAAATCAAAATGTATAATTTTTCAATTAACTTCCCATTCTCAAAATGTAAGATTAACAATAATACAAAAAAGTGTAAAAAAGCAGAATGATTCAGAAATTAAAATGCAGGTTTGTAAATCTCATTATGCAAATATCAAGTCTAAGAGAAAACTGAATTTATATATACATGTGTGTATGTATATATACACACATATATAGTAGTTGTATATATTTTAAATAACATTTACTTATATTTTTCATATATTTTTAGTTAGAAGTGTGTATATATATATATATATAATTTTTTTTAAAGAGAGGAAGGAGGGAGGGAGGGAGGGAGGGAGGGAGGAAGGAAGGAAAGAAGGAAGGAAGGAAGGATTTGAATTTAGCTAGTTGTTTATTTTTGGTTTTTCACCCCAGCCCTGGGTCTTGAATTCCTGTCCTTGGTCTGCATGTGGTCTGCATACCAGCATCTCCTAAGTTAATAGAAGATACTCTTTATTTCTCAAATTAAAATTTAAGAAAAAATAAACTTCAGGTACATTGACTGAAATTAAAATACAACATGATTGTCTGACTTTCCCTGGTTTTATAGTCCTGGAGATGCTGAACTTCTCGTACTAGGATCCAAAAAAATGTGTGAAGCAGCAAGTATGTGAATGTCTGTAACTGTGACCTAGTAGAAGTGGCAAAGAAGCGAAAGTGGAAAACGCCTGGGCAGGGACTTTCACAACAGCAAGCCCTTGCGTGGAAAGCAATCATTTCTGAGTAGCTGAACAATTAAACAGTTAATACAGGGAAATGAATGTTACAGAAAAAGGCTTACTTATGAAAACAATTTTTAACACAGCAATAGTAATTCCTGGCCTAAATGTTTTTCAAAAAGTGAGATAGGCTATTTTATGCTTTCATAGTCACATAATAGAAATATTTAGACTAAAGAGTTGTCAGTTTTCTAATGATTATTACCTTCATATAATTTAGGAGTCAACGGGCAGTAACTTTAGAGCAATGTTTTAGAAACTACTTGTCCAAACCAGATTTAAAATCAATTTATTTGGTTTCAGTCAGTCCTTTTTGACTGGAATGAAATAGAAGGAAAGATAGGAGATACTACAAAGAAGCAAGCATTCTTTAATAAACTTGCTTCTGATGTGGGTGTGCATGTGAGTGAATGCGTATATGCACACACATGATGGGTTACAATGTAAAATGTATAGGCAGGTACATTTTCTGTATATACAAAGGAAGAATATATGCAAACACAGAGTATACCTATATATAATATATACACACATGTATACATGTACATATGTGTAGTATATATACACAGCATATATTCATACATATATGTATACACACACAACAGAGAGAAATCCTGTGGTCAAGAAAAATTGAGACCACAGAGGAAACTTTTTCTGCACAAAGAATATCATTTAAAATCCACAAAAACTATTATTTTATGAATTACTCCATCGAATTTTTTCTATAGGAAATTAAAATGAAATGGGAAGATGTCCTTTTAAAAATATGTCCTCCTTTTGCTCACTCTGGAGGACCTTGACCTGATTCTAGCATCTACCTACCTATCAGACTCGTTCAATTGTTCGCCTGTAACTCAGCACCTGTTATCTTGCGTATGAAAGATGCCCAGAATCTGCAGAAGGAAACTCCTGCTTAGTTACCTAAGAAGCTATCACTGGACATCTCTTCTTTCTAACCAGAAAGGTTTTACATTCTTTTGCCTTCCACAAAAATGCAAAATCCAGAAAAGGGAACACACTAAGGTTTGGTTCTCGGTGGCCACTGAGAGGAAGATGGGTTGGTGCTGCAGGTCTGAGGAAGGAAGCTGTGAGAAAAGATGAGGAAGACAAAGGGTGATGCACCCTAGTGGAGTGGAGTTTAGGTCCACTGCCTCTGGCCAGCGCAGTTCACATACATTCCAAAGACCTGGGTTCACATCCTGGGGCTGGAGAGGTGGGGGAACAAAAAGATGAAAAACTAAATAAAATAAAGTGCTTCTTTCTCCTCTCTTCCTGCCTGAACTTTTCCTTAAAAAAATAAAAATAAAAAACAGATGACACAGAGGAGTCATTATCAAATGATCAGATGACTCAGCCTGGGTGTGGAGGGATAACTGATATAACAGGTAAAAATCTAGATTATGAATCAACTGTACAGGACAAACATCAAGACAACTTAACTTGAAACAAGCCTAAGTAGGTATTTTTTTAAGGGGAAAAAATGCAACCCCTTAAGTATATTAGGGGAGAGCAGCAGGGCTGTTAACAACAATGTTTTTTAACAAAGAAAAGGCCTGCATCTTAGACCTGGGTGCCACTTGCTATATAACCAAAATGTCCGGGACAATACTGGTTTATGCCAGCTGCTTTAGACTAATTATTAATTGTGTCTGTTTTCACTCTCAAAAGTATCCTGGTTTGTTCGATCAAGTATATGATCATCCCAACTATTATAAACAAAGACAGTGACATGACAGTTTAAAAGCTGGTGCTGCTGTTTTAGGCTGATCAACTGAAAACACATCCAGATTACCAGACTCAATTAGACACATCCAGAATGTTCAGCACAAAGAGAGGTACAACATTTTGAGGTGCACCCTGACAAATTAGCCTATATCCAAAGTCTGGCAGCTGGGTAAGCAAGCAAAATGTAGGAACCAAGTTGTTTGAAAAACAATAGTAGGAATTGGGAATCACTGTCTAACAAAGAATACAAAAAGTAGGCATACTCTCACTTCAAATAGCTGAAGACCAACGTACAAAAAAGGAAGACAATTTTTTCTATGTTGATCCAGAATCAAAGCAAACTTTCGTTTAATGCAAAGAAAATCTTGCTAGTAATTATCACAACCCAAAATATACAAAAGAAGAACAGGCGAATAAACTTTTACCAAAGCTTCCAGGCAAAGGCAAATGAGAAATGCACTGGAAGGAATCTTCACTAAGAAGAGAACACTTTTGCACACTCCCTTCTGCTTTATGATGGAAATGTGGCACGAAATGTTACAGCTCAGGTCCATCATTCACTGACAGAAGCTCTGACCAAGCCCCCACCCTACCCTCCACCAGCTTCAGCTGTATTTATTATGCACAGGTTTGGTTTAGCAACTATTATAGACACCAGGAAATCCCAGTCCTGTAAGTCTTCTATCACTAAACATTTGTCAACACTAGGATAATGTGTGCAAAGTGAAAGCACTATGTAAATATTCCTTATTATTACTTCCAACTTTATATTCCAGATGAACAAATACAGTTGTGTTTATATCTTGGCATTTCAGTAAAATGAAGTTTGTCTCTGTGATATTCTGTCACGTCAGTATTTTAGTTTTGTAAGATATTTCCAGATTAAAAGAAGATGATTAGAGAACCAAAGGTAAAAGAAATATCCTGTCCCGGTACACACACACACACACACACACACACACACACACACACACACACACACGGCAGCTGACACTGAAAGCTCAAGCACTATGATAAGAGCTTCTCTTGGATGCATTTCTCATAGAAAAATGTGCGACAGGTACTACTATCATTCTCATTTTACAGATGGAGAAACTGATGCTTGAAGGTCAAGTTTTGCCTAGGATCACAGAGTTAAGCAAGAGGCAAAGCTGGGATTCAGTGCCAATTAACTCCAAGGTCTGCTTTTATACATGACAGATGGAAAGGACACATACAACCCAAATGTTTTGTGTGCTTGGAAGGCAGGCAGCACGGTAAACTACTGGAGAACTGGAAAGTGGGTAGCAAGGTGGGACTTCCAGAAAGAAAGCAGGCTGGACATGAAAAAAAGAGGCCCAAGACATGAGGTTCACAGCCTCTGACCCAGGAGACAGCAATAGCTGTGGCAGCTTGCCAACTTCACCTTCTTCTTTTTTCATCTTCTCCTTTCATATCTATTTTCCTTCTTTCCTCCATAACTTTACATGTTTATTGTTCTCTTCCTCCTTTCTTAGGTGCTCTTTTTTAATACAAATATCAAATCATTGTTTTATACACCTGCAACTAATACAGTGTTATGTCAATTACGTCTCAATTTTTAAAGGTTATATCTTCTGTATTTCAAATAAAATATACATAAATTGGACATTTTCTTCTCAAAATTTGACTTGAAATTCAGTTGCAAAACTTATTTCCAGTAGAAGATGTAGATGTAGTTTATATAAAATATTTACAACTCAATAAAAGAATACATACTGTACCACCCTGGTAACCTAGCAGATAAGGCCCCCAGACGTGGTTCACAAACATCTCAAGGATCCAGGTTTGAGACCTGTGGCCAGGGGGAACAATCAAGATCAACAATAAATAAATCTTTCTTCCCTTTCTCTCTTCCTGCCTACTTGCCTTCATTCCTGGCTGTCCCTTTCCTTTAAAAAGCAAAAATCAAAGAAGAACACATACAGCCTAAGATATGAACAAACACATATATATATATATATATATATATATATATATATATATATGTGAAAGGTCAATAAGCCCATGAACAGATAATCAACACCAGTGATCATTAGAAAAATGCACATTTAAAACCACAATTGCATACTACTCTACACCCATTAGAAAGGCTTCAATTAAGCAAAAAGACAATGCCATATATTGGTGAAGACTCGAGCAGTGGGACAATCATACATGGTATGGACACATGCCCTCGTCCATAGTATGAGCGCAAATAGTTCATCTACTTTGGAAAACATTTTGGTAATTTCTTGAAATGTTAAATATATACTTATATATGATCTAGGACTCCAATTCCAAGATATCTACTCAGGATAATTAAATATTAATATAAATTATTAATACTTTGGCTTGTTCCCCTCTTGGAATACGACCTGCCCTGATCCTATCTCTTAAAAGGTATACTGTCTCAATAAATCTTATTTGCTTTTGCTTTCAAAAAAAGAAAACATATATGTATACTAAGTTTGTATGCAAATGTTCCTATCAGCATTCATCATGATTGCCCCAAAGAGGAAAGGGAGACAATACAACTCCAAATTGTGGTGTATCTAAACAATGGAATACTTCTTAGCCAAAAATAAAAATGAAAATCAATAACATGCAATAGCAAGGATAAATCCCAAAAACTGCATACTAAGTGAAAGAAACAAAAGTCTACAAACTCTACAATACCATTTGTATGAAATTATTAAAAAGGCAAAACTATAGCACTCAAAACAAGGTCAGTGGTTGCCTAGAAATGAGGTGGAACAAGGATGGACCATGTGCATGCATATTTGTATTTGAATGTGTGTATGAGTGTGTGTGTGTGTGTGTGTGTGTGTGTGTTAGGAGAGGGATGTTTTTTGGTTATCATTCCTTTTACCTTTAGTTCTCTGTTGATCTTCTCTTGGAGGTAATATAAGTACAGTATGATTACACAATTGTACATTTACCAAAATCCATTGAACTGAGCACTTAGAATGAGTGAACTTTATTGTATAAAAATCAATGTACAATCAACGTGAAAAATCACTATATTTATATATTGTTTGCTTTTCTATGAATCAGTAGTTTCCCATCAATATTATGATAAAAGATAAACTGTAAAGTCATAACAAGGATTTGCTTTGGCTGTGTTTTGCTGAGATGGGAGGAAGCCTGGGTGCCTCCTTTGCTACAATAACAGGATCTAGCTGGCACATGGACACTTTCAAAAACATTTGGTGATTGGCTGATAAGGCACACCCAGGGGTGCAGCAGGTAGAGCTGATTAACCTGGTGAGATAAATTTTCCTAAACACAGCATGAAATAAAATGGAAACAATCCAAAATTTAAATTTAATGTGGGAAAAGAGTACCCTGAAATACCTCACATTCCCCAAAAGTGAGGAAAGCAACACACACCATGAGTCACATCAAAAAGACTTTACGAAGCTCCTACTGAACAAAGATCAGACTGAATTAAAGACTAAAGACCAACTTGAATTAAAACCAATTGGATTATGATCAACTGGATTAATGACCAAGTCGAATTTACTTTTTCATTTTGATAATGGGGAAATTAGCTTAAATTATACATTATATATGATGATTTTCATAATGCACTATGATTTTTCTGATAGAAAGTTCCCATATCTTGTGTAATGACTTGCTTAATGCTAAAATCTTGACAAGAATAACAATTAGCATTGATGCATTTATTTTTTCGCCTTATTCCAAATGAAGCAAAATATAAAGTTTCATTGTTTTAGAGTATTTACTCATTAATGCATGAATCAGGTGATTATTTTTGAGACCAAGATACTGTAACATTTACATTGCTGTTTTAATTGTATCACCAACAAGCACATCAAACATGTTACATTAAATTTGAAATTCACTCATCTACTTATCTTAGGTACTCAATTCTGTTTTTAATTTTTTTTTTTTTTAATTTTTTTTTTTTTTTAAGGAAAGGTGCAGGCAGAAATGAAGGTGAGCAGAGGCAGACAGGCATAGAGGAGAAAGAATGCTTTTTTTTTTTTTTTTTTTTTAATTCTTCTTGGTTGTTCCCCAGCCCCAGGACACAAACTCAGGTCCTTGTGATGTATGTGGACTGTGCCTGACAAAGGCAGCTAACAAAACCACTACTTCACCAGGGTGAGCAATTAGCACTCAATTCAGCGAGTTTTGAGAAATGTATGTAACTGTGCAATCAATACTACAATTTGATCTCCTAAGGTGCCAGAAATGCTCACACTGGCCCTGGCCATTTGTATGAAGACCCCACAGATCACAAGTCTTTACTACACCATCATCGATTGTCATAGTACTTACCTGTTGCTGGCCCAGCTGCTCTGCTCCTGTTTGAAATACTCTACCTCCTTTCCTCCCCTTAGTCACCAGGGCATAACTCCATCCCATTTTTGCCACCCCAATGCCCCTCAATGGAAACACATTAGCCTAGTCCCATCTGAATTCTCTATCACATACAGGGGATCTAAGACACAGACACCAGCGCCTGCAGTGTCACTGGATCTGGGTCACAATCTGCCTAAAATATAAAACAAAAACATAACACGAAGGAAACATGCTTCCTTTTCTTAACTGTCTTACCACCTACGTGGTCTGATTAAGAAAGAGCTTGTTGTGAACTTTTCAAATGAAAATGTGAGTGCGGAGGGGAATAATTTTGCAGGCAGAATGTTATTCATGCACGGATTGTCGGGAGAGGGTTGCTGTTAAAAGTGGGACAAATGATGGTAGGAGCAACTTTTTTTTTTTTTAAGTTAAAATGTTTTGCAAAAGTGAGAAATCATTCCCGGTAGCAGTGTTATATAAATGTTTGTAAGGGTCACAGAGGCCTGGGCAGCCCACAGAGTGGTGACGGCTTTGCCAGCTGAATGGACTTTGATGTACTCCTGAATGACAAACAACAGGCCTCCATTTTTCTCATGTGTGACATGAAAACAGGGAACCACAGAAGAGGCTCGGCACTGTTCCTCTTCTCCTGCAGCAAACAGACACAAAGCAGAAGGGACTCCAGTCAGTGCGTGCTCCTTCTGCCAATGCATGGGTTTGCCTGAATTTCTGAGGACTGAGTCCCGGTGAAGGAGAGCACCCTCTTGCATCACTGACACAAATGCTTATTTGAAGCATAAATTCTGGCTACTCTGACAATCCAGTAAGCAGTATAGGATTATTCTTTGGCAGCCACGACTACAAAGCTGAACTACCTGACTGTTAGAAGGACTGCTACCCAGACTCATACCCTTGAATAAGCAGCCTTAAACCCCTTCCCAGAACCACAGAAAAACCTCCAGAAAATCCTCGCTGACAGAGACTTAGAAGTCTATAGGAGGAATCACAAGTGCACCAAATAAAATCAGAAAACATTTGGTTTAAAAAAGAAAGGGGATGGGGACACCATCATAATGATGTTTTATAAAACACAATAATCAGGCACACCCTGATGGCCTATCACATAAGGCAACTAGATGCAATCCACATACAACCCAAGGATCTGGGTTCAAGACCCAGGGCCAGGGAGACAACCAAGATAAAAAAATATTTTTACAGCCCACAATGATCAAAAAACATTTAAGAGCCTCCACCTAACCTATACTAGGGAAAGTATGCCAGAATGTTTGGTTTAGTTAAAATGTAAATTATAGTCCCATTAGAGAGAAAAGGCAGGCATCGCAGATATTCAACAAATGCTAATTTAGCTGCAATTTAATTCTAAAACAAATCTTCCAAGAAGCCCTTCCTGACTGTATCAGCTTACAAGAAACCCCTTTCTCTGATCCCCATAATACTTACTATCCAAAAGAGAATAAAAACCGGTTTGTTTTTGTTCTTGATTTTCTGCATTGATGCTATTTCCCCTATTTATCACCCCAGTCCCCCAAATTCAGAGGCTGAACGTGACCTTTCTTTTGCATAACCCAACGGCATGGAACCAGGGGGGCCGAGTGAGATTAAATAGGAAACATTTGGCCTCCTTCACCCCAAGTTAATACAAACCACTGGAAATATAACAAACACACACAGACACACACACACACACACAGACACACACACACACACACACACACACACACACACATGACTCTTCATAAGCTGCTTCTGTCAAAACCCAGTAAAATATGAGTGCAAACGGGGGAGGCTGGCTACCGACCCATTCTATTTTGCCCCACGTCCCACATTCCCTGAGCTAGAGAAGACAGGGCTAGTGTTCTGTGGGATGCAGGAAGCACTGGATGTGAGTTTGAATAGGAAATGAGCAGAAACAACCTGACAATGTGCCACTGGAAAACATAAACTTCTCTCTTCTGCTGCTGCTTGTCCTCCTGAGTGTGACGCCTGGTTGGGGGTGGGGGTGGGGGGGTGCAGAACTAGTCTGAGAAATCAGGGCCTTTTCAAAGGCTTCTATGGGAACTTCCCTCCTGAGACTCACACCACTCCTGCTGAGAGCTTCAGAGACTTCATCTGACAACTGTTATTTTCTTTATATTATTAAGTACATTTGGGCTACTTGTGACTAACTTATACACACTAGCAGGACCCTCAAGAAAAAAAAGCAGAAAATTATCGAGGCAATTAAGCCAAATTGTATATTAGAAAACAGAGGAATTGTGGTGTATACCTGCCTTTTTCTCCAAAGATTTCAAGTGTTCTGTGTGTGTGTGTGTGTGTGCACGCATGCATGTATCTATGTCTGTGTTAGAGCGTATTTGTTCAGTTTCTTAATTAACAGGAATCTAATTATCTA
Organism: Solenodon paradoxus; assembly: GCA_004363575.1. NCBI lineage: Eukaryota > Metazoa > Chordata > Mammalia > Eulipotyphla > Solenodontidae > Solenodon > Solenodon paradoxus. Next base: position 346,099 of record RJWH01000200.1, read on the forward strand.
TATAACTATGTAAGTACTATAAAAGCAAGAGACATGCTTCAAGACTCTTTCAAATAGGTAAAAATAGGTTTTCTTGCTAAATATCTAATAATTCAAAACTTAGCAATTGCCCAGATCAGAGTCAAACTATCTAAAGAGGTCATATTGTTTTACCTAAATTTTCAGTTAGTGAATAAAAATGCACGTTTAAAATGTCAAAGAAAATAATTTATGAAATTCACCTTTCCTGCTTCCCTCCCTTCTTCCTTCCTTTCTTCCTTTCTTTTTTTTCTTAATTTATTCTCAATACTCATTGATTCCATTCTCACTCAGAGCTCTGAAAATACCGACAATTCACTTAAAATCTCTGTCCTCACTTCTGCTACCCTTGAGATTCCTGGTTCCTCACTGAACCCATTATCCATTTTTGAGAGTAGCCATCTCTACCCCAACCGGGTGTAAAGAACTAAATAAAACTACCAGTTTGATAAACTTAAAGTCAAATATTGTTATTTTCATATAGTTCAACTCAAATATATGCTTCTAGACATCTCCAACTCCTCTTTTCATGCCGTCCATTCAAATAGCAGACAGTTTTATGAAATCAAATTCCACAAGGTTTTTCTGATGTCTCTTCTGTTTTTTCCTCCATTCTCCATTTGCTAAACTTCACAAAAGCTCATAGCTCATCTCCAGTGGCAGGATGACTATAACCGTGTCCTGCTAGACCCTCCAAACCCCTTTCGAAACAGTCTGGAGACCAACATTGATTTTAACATATTTTCTTGTTCAAGAGTTTCTCTGTATCAAATGCAGTACTATTTACCTCATCTATAGTGCACTCAACAAGCAAGTCACCTATCCAATGACATTATTTCATTAACCTTTTTCATGATTCTCCAACAGACTCCGGTTCTAGGTCAGAAAAGACCATGCTTGTTTTTCCTTCTGACTTACATGTGCTTTTCTGTCATCTGAAAATCTGATCTATCAGCTGTCCAATTCAACTCCCTTCTAACTTCAAACCTCTGAAGAAACACTTTCTCCAGCAAGATTTCCCTAAGGAATTTTGTAACAATGCTATACTATTACCTGAAAAACCATACTTTCTCACTTTTTGACAATTGCTCCTTTGTGAATTTCGGATATATCTCTAAATCATCTTCTCACAAACCCTTTAATAACATGAGTTCCCAATTGTCTGTGGAGCATACTCACTGGGTATTCACTTTCCATATAAGACCTTCCTTTTAGTCTTAGTGAGAATTATGATGTTTATTCCTTGATATCTGGATAAACTGTTTACCTTTTATTTCTTTTTTTTTGGTGTGGAACAGCAGATGGGACTCCAAAATACCATTTCCTTCAGGAAACCCAGGCATGATAAGTCACCGGAGAGACTTGGATATTATAAGCAGTATAGACTCCATCCACACAAAGATAACAATTTAAGTCACAGGAATAGATGGAATTTCAAAATGGAAATATAAAGAGCATGAAGGGGAAAGGGCAAAAGTTAGGGAAATTCATGATTGATTCAAAGAACTGAGATTATGGTGCACCCCAGTGGAGTAGCATTTAGGTCAGTGGCCTCCAAAAATCACAGGTCACATTTATTCCAAGTACCCAGGTTCACATCCTAAGTCCGCATCCCAAGTCTGGGAGGAACAACTAATATAAACAATTTAAAAAAAAAAAATGAAAACAAAAGACAACAACTGAGATTATTACTGCAGTTTGATTATATGGTATCATACAATACTCAAATACCTGCAGACTTTCTCCAAAAGCATTAGCTTGGTTGCCTATTAAATTTTAATGGATTATTATTCCTATTCTTCAATCTCTAATAGAGAAACTAGAAGAAGAAATTGAACTCATGACTGGTTGGCACTGACTCATAAATGTCCAGGTCAAGAAATTAAAAATTGCCTATGATCCAAAGCAGCGATCATTCAGAAATTATACTCACATAAATTCCCAAAGAGAAGAGGTACTGCTGCTTTTATGATGTAAATTGTCAAGGATTAATGAAAAAATCTGAAATGAAGCCATATTTAAGTCCTAACTGATTTTCCAACTATAGCAATCACACAGTTTCCATCCCCGCTTTTTTTCTCCTAGGGTAAAAATGAAATGCTGATTTGTTCCACTACATTCACCAGATGTTCCTGATTCTATGAGAGGAAATAATGATCCTTGATCTCAAGTACTGTACCAAGGGTGTCAACATTTCAGATCTAAGGATCATACCCAAAGACAGTGTTCATTTTAGGAAGCAGAGTCTACAGATCTCAGACAATGCTAAAGCAAAGTATTCCTTAGCTCTTAATGTTATCACCTCCCCAAATTTCATGAAAATGGGAATAAACACTAAACACCTCATTTTCTTTATTATGACATATCTATGACTCGCCAAGTAATTATAAGTACCATTCTTCAGGAACACAGTTATAGGAATCATTTGAGAGTGAAGATGTACATGATTAGTTAATCATGCATGCCCCCACCCCTGCACAGGGCACTATCAGAATGACTTTCAAAACTGCCAATTACAATTTACTGAGTGTCCAACAAGAGTAAACATGGAGCCAGAACTGGATACACCCACCAGATGGGGAGCAAGAGTCTGAACAAGAAAATATTCTGTGACTTCTAGAAGCCTGGCGAAGAACAAGTAAACCTATTTCTAACACCTGTTATGAATATTGGTGTAACCTTGCATCATCGCAGCACATTTTCACTCCAAACCAAAAGAAAGTTTTCTCAATTTGGAAAATATTCACCATGATATTGAGCTTCAGTTTACAGGTTTTTGTTTCCAAGTTCAATATTCAATAAATTATTTATTTTCATGTTGCAATCTTGGTAGACAGTTATCATGATTACAGACTCCACTGCCTAGTCCTTCCATAAAGCAGCATATTATTCTTTGTATTTATAGTTAGCTCTTATACTAGATGTTTCTCTGAGGACCCACCACATTACCACTCCGCTCATCCTCCTTGTAAGACAGGGGACACTCTCTTCTAGTAGCAGCTGGCTAAAACTGACAACTCATATGAAGATAACCTTTGCAATTCCAAAGAGGTAAACTTTCAAGACGTCTTCCCTCAGGGAGGTCCTCTATAGTTGATGGAGACTTATTAATAAGGTGACCATGTTCCTTATTTCCAAACCCAAACCCCTTTAAAGAATGACTGTAATTACAAGAAGACAATAGGTGAAAACCAGGATTTCCCAAGGCAATTGGGATATATAGCTATAACCAACTGGCCCAAACAAATCCTCTACCTATACATGAGACTTAGGAAGAAAATCAGTAGAAACACACAGAATGAAAGCATAAATAAAACTCCTGAGACAGAAGAAAAAGAAGTAGGTATCAGGAGAAGCAGAGGAGGTTGAGACAGAGGAAAATGGAGAGAAATATATCAGTGGCACCAAAAAAAGTAGCTAATATTTCAGACATTCCAGTTCATTGAATGTCCAAAGCAATTCTAGGAGACAGCTACCATTGCTCCCACTTTACAAGTAGGTTAGTGAGGAAACGTGCCCAAAAACAGGCAGTCAGAAGTCACCGCCCAGGCAACAAAACAGTTTATTCATCACAATGGAAAAATACCAGGACAGCAAGCTCCCAAAAGGAGTGCACATTCTCTGGGCGTGTCCAAACAATGCAGTAAGGTGTGGAAGAAAATGCTAGAAACTAAGATGATATTTATTTTTAGCTTCTGTCAATAAATTAAGTTTTGTGTAGGTTTAATAATATATAGCACTCAGAATTAAATTAGTACAGATACATCACTATTACTATTTTACTGTTTTCTTTTTTTTAATGGGGCTCAATGATCAAAAAAGTTAGAAGACCGCAGTTTTAGAGCTCAGCACAGTGGCTGCTCCCTTCCGAGGGAACAGTTCCTCTAGTCACAGAGGTACCACCAGGACTCACCTCAAATGACTACAACCAGTGTCATGGCCATGAGATCTAAGGGAGGGTGACCAAGACCGATCCATGTTCTCCCTCACTTCTCTGTTCAACAATAAACTCTCACTGATTCATATCAACTGAGCTTGAAATGTTAAAAGTAATCCACACTAGAAGTTTTAAAGTTCCTAAATCCATGTGACAGGACAACATGATTTTAAACCTGGACATAAAATTATTTTTACCATGTGCATCATTCCACACAACTGCACATCTATGGGTCTATGGTCTGGTTAATGTATTTAAAGAGGGATTCTAAGAGACAGCTGGCTCTACAAACCAGAATCTAAACCAGAATCTATGAACCAGAATCTGAGAAAGTGAAACTTAAAACCACTCATCACAAAGAGCTGCCTAGGTTTTCAAATTAAGACAAACTCCCATAACAATCAATCGAATAATTGCTTTTCTTTGCTTTCCCATTTTTCCCAGTCCTGTCAGTGGAATACTCCTCAACACCTTCTTTTAAACAATTCAAATCTATGTTTGCTCAAATAAATTACAAAAATGTACTGTGCCTCAGTGTACCTTTCAAGAGTCTTGAGAGGTCAAATGCTGGTGCAGGGTTAATGAATAACTCTCATAACAATTTTCTCTTTAAAAAATCTTCCAAAATTTCAGGTTAGATTAACCTAAAAACTCATGGGTGAACAATTTCCTTTTAAAAAGTTTCACTTTCAGTTACTTAAAAACTCATCTTAATTTCCAAAGCCCTCTTTGTTAATAATGAAGCTCTTCTTGTACAGGCCAAGTTCCTTAGGGTGTGTGAGCCTCGTCTCCTATTACATCCTCAGTAGAGATGATGACTTAGTTAGCATCTATATTTTCCTAACTTTCTCACTCTAAGAAAACATTTATTTAACTCAACTTGCTCTTTCTCTGGCTGATCCAAATTCATCTGTTTTATTTTACTGGACTCTGGGGAAGTACCCTATACTACAATAATGCTGTAGGCAGAGAGTCTTAAGAAAAACTTCTTGAGGTTATAGAACACGGAACTTGAAGGTGGGAGGTGGCTGATGACTCTCCTAGTTAAGAATTTGTAGAAATCCAAAGACCATTCTATAAGTGTTAAAAATAATTGCATGCGCATTAACTAGAATTCAAAAAAAGTCACTAAAATTGGATCTGAAGATTATTGCCCACATGAGCAATTCAGGTGAGAGCCATCTCTTGCCTTTTGCGGCTCCACGCAAGTTCCTTCCACCTCCATCTCCACATCCCTAGTGTCCATCTCTTCCTCACTCTCTTTCCAACTTCTTCACTCTCCAGCTCCCCAGTTCTCATTCTCTTTCTTCATTAACTGGACATAGCTTGTAAAAGGATATTTTAAGAATCCACGTAATATGCACTGTTACCTTTTCTCAGTTTTAAAAGATAACTTGAACAGAAAAATACAGATATGACCAAACATTACCTCATACATAACAGATGATTGCTAATGTTAGCTCCTTCCCACTCTGTTGCTTCTTTGCCTTGCAACTGGCTCCTGTTTGAGCAAATCTGTCAGGATCAATGGCCTTAAGGAGGAAAACAAGGTTCCTCACCTTAACACTAGACTTACCCCATAACAGTCTTTTCTAATTATAATGGCTCTGAAAAATCTATCTTTGTAATGCTTCTGTTAAGATACAAATCCAGTACACAAAAGCTCTTATTAGAAAATGCCCACATCTTCACAGATCAGACACTGCGGGAGAAGCTAGCTCCAAGTTTGACAGGATACCTGATCCAATAAACAGACTACCCTACTGGGTTTCAATTTCCATTAAAGTTCTTTCACCCGCTGCACCTAGATAGCCATCCTTCAACAGTCTTCAGCTCCCCCTTCTGAACTAGGTACATGTATGGGAGGGAGATTTTCTATATTCTCTTTAGTGTGAATGAAATCAGGTCTCTCTTAAATCTCATTAAAAGCCAAGGGGTTTACAAAAGGAAATTTTTTCAGAACAATGGTTCTTCAAACAAGAAGCCAGTGATGCTAAAAGAATCACATCCAACCTGGCACACCAGTTCCTCCATAACTGAGGTCAAGATGACAAATCTAATTTTGTGGGTCCTATAGGCCATATGCACCATAAGATCAGAACCAGTTATCTGTACTGTTTACACAAGATCTCCAGTGGTACTCTTTCAAAGTACCCTACACACACATACACATTATGTTGTAAACATTAAATGTACGCCATTATTATTTGTCAATTATCTCACCTTTCAAAAGAAACACCTCTTCTGACAATTAGGTGATGGACCATACAATTACATGAACTAATAGAAAGAATTTCCTTCTCTAAATAACATGACAATTGTTCTTTCAAAATTCCCTCACAGGAATCTAACTTGTACTTGAAAACAAATGCTAATAAATATCTCTGTCCATGTAAAATCAAACCACAGTAACAAACCCAGGTATGTCCTGAAATCCATTATTCGTTTCATTACTATCTAGTTCTTTTGCAAAGAAACAGAAAGAAGTTTGGAACCCTCTGCCTTCCCTCAACAGCTGCTATTTAAATTGTGAGGTGTCATTCTATTATAAAGTATATCTTACCTACAGAAATTACACTAGCTTTGCAAACATCAAGCAAATCTAAACAAATCAGATACAAAATTACTGATACTACAAGCTGGCACACACCAGCTTCAGGTGAGGGAGCAGAACTACAAGAAAGGTGGATAAGATACTGCAAGAGAAGCTTTGGACAAACGTGGAAAGAATGTGAGATCCACACCATCCTTCCTGGAGCTGTCAGTGATGAGCATTCTCTCTTCCACTAAAGCCCAAGCAAAGTCTGGACTAAAATAAATCATAGCAACATGGAGGTCACCATAACCAAAGAGGATTGCACTGGAGTAGCAAATGAAATTTAAAGCTCTTGGTATCAAGGAAGAAACAGAAGAAAATTTAACTGTATCTTCATATCACATCTCTGACTGCTTATAATATAGGGAGTGGGAGTTACGAAGAAAGCAATCCTTGGTGAGCCTACTTTATGCCAGTAACTGTACTGGTTACTTTATACGAATTATTTTATTTCATTTTCAAATTGACCCAAGTTATCTATACCCCTACCATTTACACTGTATATACTGAGATGGAATGAATTAAGCAATATAGATATGTCAGTGACATGTCCAGACATGGTGGAGCCAAATCCAATCAGTCTGATTCCATTAACCAAACAGGAAAGAGAAGGTCTCAGGGAGTCGAATGCCAAACCTGTGGTTCCAGGAGAGAAGCAAGCTCTCACGCCCTAAGTAAACCAGCCTATTTGAGGGATTATCTTCTCTCCTACACTACTAGAATGGACTGTTATGTCCCATCTTTTGGAGAACTGAGAATAATCACTCAAAGTATTGTCTATATTCTGTGGTAGATGAAGAACAAAGGAAAAAAAGACATGTCTCTGGTTTCCCAACAAGAGTGTGAAAATACAGTTTCTGGTACGCTCTGGTGGAGTAGTGGTTGGGGGTGATCCACATACATCCACAGGTCCTGGGTTCACATTCCAGGGCCAGGGAGAACAAGCACGATAAACAACTAAATAAAATATAAATATATATTTTTTAAATCCTTCTTCCTCCTCTCTCTTCATATCTGCCTCTCTACTTACCTTAATTTCTGCCTACACCTTTGAAAAGGAAGGAAGGAAGGGAGGGAGGGAGAGAGGGAGGGAGGGAGGGAGGGAGGAAGGAAGGAAGGAAGGAAGGAAGGAAGGAAATGCAGGTTCTCTGAGTTCAGCAATGCTATTTCTTGAAGAGTACCCCTACCATGGTAAGAAAGTGCCACAGGCCTTTGATAATCTGGTGAAGCCCAAGGACCCATCACCAGAATAATATTTTATTATTTGTATTCATAGTTGAAGACATCCAGATGGCTAAAACGTAAGACAAAAAGGTGTCAATACTGATCATCAGAGAAATGCAGGCTCACGATTAGCTATCACCTCACAGCTGTTAGAGTTGCTATCATCAAAAAGACAAGAGGTAACAAAGGTTGTTGAGAATTGGAGAAAAGAAAACCCCATGCACACTTGGTGGAAATACAAATTAGTGTAGCAACTCTGGAAAATAGTATGCAGGTCCCCCCCAAAAAAAAAAGATTAATTTAATCAATAATTTGATTAATAAAAACCCCACTTCTGGACATATATCCAAAGGAAACAAAATGAGTGTCTCAAAAGATATCTGTGTGCCCCTGTTCATTTCAGCATTCTTTTCAATATCCAAGACATAAAAACTACCTGAGTGTCTATGTGTCTATTGATGAATGAATGGATACAGAACATACCGTATGTGTGTATATACATACATATTTATGTGCATATATGTATATATGCATATAGAGGAATATTATGCAGCTGTGAAAAAGAAGGTGAAAACTCTTCTATTGACAACATGGGTAGAACTTGAGGTATTATGCTAAGTAAAATAAGTCAGACAGAGAAAGACATACTATATGCACTTACTTATATGTGGAATCTAAGGAAACCAAACTCAGACAAAAGTTTGGCATTATGGTGGTGTTATTGCATCAATGCCAGTATCTCTTTGTAGGTGGCAGAGGCCAAAGTGTGGCAAGCAGCACTGCAGGTGAGAAAAGGGAGGAAGAAAGGTTGACCTAATAATGACAAGGTTTTTATTTTCATCTTCCTTTCTCCTTTAACAAGAGAAATTTATTGAGTAAGAGGAACATACTTTTCTCTCTCTTCCTTTCTTAATCCTCTGGCTTCTTTCTTCAGTGAAATGACTCTAAACACCTACCTATCCTTCCACAAGAAAGCAGAAAATGGACCCTGAGTTGGGGACTATGGATTGTAATACTCTTAAAAAAGTAAAATCTGCACCAACGAGTAGTTTCTAATATTTTGGGATGACAAAAAGTAGGGGTTGCCATTATTTTTTTTTCATCACACTATTTTAATGGAAAATATTTCGAAACCACATATCTTCTTTAAATCCTTATTGAGAAACAAAATATCATAGAGTAACTATAAGGGTAGGCATATTAATTTTGCTTTTTGCTTTTAATTATGAACTATTTCAAATACAGAAAAAGAGTAACAAAAAATGTGACATTCCAGACTCATTGCTATACATTTCTTATCTTAACTCACTACTTAGGCATCACCACCTGCCATATTTGCAGGAAGAATAAGTGAACAAAAGTCATTCCTTCTCCTTTAATAGAGTTTTGACTTTAGTAAGGGAAATACATACCAAGGACCATGTACTGGAAAAATGCACACATCTCTTTTTAATAGCATTGACATCTGAGGGCTTAACTAACCATTCAACACTTGAATATTATTGTTTTCACTTTTAAGCTATTACCAGTGAACATAGCTAAAAGAATCTCTCTGCAAATACTTTAAGCACTAAATGCCAACTAAAATGATAAAATTACCAGGCCCTTCCAACTAGATCTATTGTAAAGGCAGGACAATAAGTAAGCTCTCACTGATGTAATCTAGAACACTTCTTTGTGTAAGTGGAAATAAAAGATACCCTAGAATTTTGTATGAGTACCCACCCAACAAAAAAGTCAGTCATTTCTGAGACAAGTATCAAAACAACTAGAGATCTTCATTTGCCTTGAATTTTGCCCAACCTATATTGACTAAACCTATGTTAATTATACATTTTGTGAGTTATAATACATTTTATGAGTTAGTTCACCATTGAAGTCATTTGCTCAGGAGAAGGTAGAGACAAAACTTAATTATTCAATGTTGAAGACCAGAATTATTTGCCTATTGGTTATTTTATATTTTCCCCTCTGAGCCAAAGCCTTGCAAAATGTCTGGTTCATTTGACAACTCTATAGAAAGTCTGTGACAATGTATAATTTCTCTTTTTGTGTGAGTTCCTATTGCCACATATTCTCTTTTAAAGTTTCCAGTTTTGGCTGAGTCGACAGGTATAATGGTATATCAAGTTGTTTTAACTTGTAATTATCTGTGAGTTTTAACATTTTATCACATATTAAATATACATCTTTTGATTTTATTAACAGCTTCGTTAATATCTAATTTTCATATGACTAAGTTTACCAATTTTTTTTTGTCTATTCATGGAGTCATGTAAATATCCCCATAAGCTAATTTTAGCATTTTTATCACCTCAAAAGGAAATTTTGTGCTCACCTTTCCCAATACTCTACTTCTTCCATATATATATATATATTTGCCTACTCTGGATATCTCATATAAATGGAAGAATACAATAGGTAGTCTTTTGTGACTGGTTTCTTTGACTAAATATAATGTTTACAAGGTTTGCCCATATTGTATCAGTGCATCATTACTTTTTATGACTAAACAAAGTCCTGCTTTAGGGGTCTATCGTTTGTTTATCTTTCATCAGTTTATATGTATTTGGGGTTTTTCCACTTGGGGGTGTTAAAAATGATTCCACTACAAACATGTTTGAAGATTTTATGTTAACATATTTTTCAATTCTCTTGAGTATGTACCAAGATGTAGAAATGTTGATTCCAATGATAACTCTATTTCAGCTTTTTTAAGGAACTTCTCAATTATTTTCCAAATTCATGCCACATTTTACATTCCCACCACCAGGGTTTGAGAGTTACAATATCTGCACATCTTTACTAACACTTGTTAATATCTGTCTTTTTTACTACAATCATTCTACCAGATTTTAAATATGATTTATTGTGGTACTTTTTGGCATATTTTTCCCTAACTACTAATGTTTAGCAGTTTTTCATGTGCTTATTTTTCATATCTTTTTTTTGAGATCTACCTATTCGGAGCCTTTGACCATCTTTAATTGGGTTATTTGTCTTTTTATTATTGAGTTCTAAGTGTTCTTATATATTCTGTATACAAGTCCTTGATCAGATAAATGATTTGTAAGTATTCTCCCAAAAAGTGTGGTTAATCTTTTCACTTTCTTTCTTATTATTCTTTTTTACTTTCTGAAGTAACACTGCATTATAATATTATATAGGTTTAAGATGTGCATCATCATAAATCAACCTATGTATATACTATATTAAGTCACCAACAGTCCAATTCTTTCTTTGATATAATTGATCCCTTTTATCCAATGTGCCCACTCTCCATCCCATTCCTTTCTAGCACCATTCATTTGATTCTGTAGACTAAAGGTCTATTTTTGTTTGATTTGGTTCATTTGTTTGTTTAGTTTCTCTGTATGTCACATATAAGTGAAATTATACAATGTTTGTCTTTCTTCTTATAGTTCATCTCACTAAACATAATTCATTCCAGGTCCTTCATGCAAGTCCTCCATTACAAATGATGACTGTTTCTCAAATTTTTACAATCTTCATATTTATCAAATCAACCATTTACAAAGACTCCTCCAAGGCCTATAAGCTTTAGGCACAGCGCTAGCAATGCAAAGCTGACCTTCATGTAGTTCAACAAAAAATAGCTATTTTTCCTGCTCTCTCATTTTGTTCTGCCTCTTTGTCCACCTGCTGGCTTTCTGATCACTAAGTACTTTTTGATTGGGGTCCCTACCTACTCCTTGTATACTTTCTACCTTTAATACAGAGTTACATTTAGTCCTAATTCTTGTTCCCTGATTGTTCCTCTAGCAAGCATTTCTCAAACTTTCTGGTCTCAGGTCCTATTTGCACTCATAAAAACTACTGAGGATTCCAAAGAGATTTTATTTGTTCACTGTTTCTATCTGCATGACTGTGTGACAACTTAAAACTGAGAACTCACAATAAAATAAAAGTGCACGCTTCATTAGCCATTACAGAGAGGCACTAACACTTCATGTAGCCTCTGGTAAACTCCACTGTACACTCAAGAATGAGAATGTAAAAGGCAAATCAAGTCTGAGAATTATTATGAAAACACTTTGATCTTGCAGATCTCTTGAAAGGATCTTGAGGAGTCCCAAGCCAGGGAATAACATCTAGGCCTTGATCCTATAACTTCTGTTGTTACCTAATTCACACTTTGTACTGATCATTGCTATGGAATATGGCAACCACAGGGGAACTGTCTTCATCTGGCTTGGTTGCTGTCAGTCTGGTTCATGGGATACAAGTAATGAATGCTCCTAATTGCTTTCATTTTATCTGCAAAAAGCAATTCCTTTTCCAGTTCCAAAGATTTTATTCAATGAAGTCGGTGTCCTTAGACAACTTGTATTCTAGGCTATCTAAGAGCTAAACCTTGACTTCTATGCTGATGAATAAACTTGATCTAGGAGACCAAGGAAGGGACAGGCAGAATATGCAAAGAATCCTCTAGAACAGTGCTATCCATATCTTGTGTTGGGGTAAAAGTAGGGAGTTATCTTGTTCTGCTACCTTACATCTATGTGAGAGACCTGCCTTCATTTTACCAACATGATTAGTCAAATACATAGAAAAAAAAAAATACAGGTGAGAAAGAAATAGGAATTAAAGGACTTCCATTGTTATTGTTTTAAATCAAAATACAGGTTACACTCATTCAGTTGCTTTTTGTCTTCACATTTGCCCCCGGACAATTCCACTGTTTTTTTAACACAGCATTTTGGGTACTGTACTTGTTTTCTTTTATATGATAACATTAAAGAACCTAATCCCAACCTAACCACACAATTAACTTTGTTTAATTCCTTTCTTTCTAATATTTACCCACATCTAGGAATTTAATTATGCAGATACAATCAGAGTCCAAGTTGCATAACTGTGAGGCTTCCGTCAACAATCAGAGCTGCACTTGTGCTTCATGAAATACATCTAACTGGAGCCGGAGGACCTGTTCCTCAGCCCTCTTTTTTTCATGTGCACAATGACTTTCATTATGAGTGCACAGGCAGTGGAAGTTTCATAATAATTTCCAGGTATATATCCCAGTTAATATCAGTACTTTCTGGAACCAAACTTCTTTTTCTGGACGTTCTGTCTACTGTTCCATCCCGTTTCTTTGCAGCCAAATGAACACCAACGTATGAAGTTCTGAAATTCTCTCTCTGCTATCTCCCCTTCCTAAATCCTCTCTTTCCTGAGCCTTTTAGGTCTACTCTCTTTGAAAGATCGTAAGAACAGTGGCCACCACACTCACTTTTTAACTTTAAGTACATATATTTGATCCACATTGTCTCTTTTCCTCTTCACAATATCCTTGTGAGGTCTAACTGTCTTCACTTTTGAAGTGGGAAAAGGGGGTTCAGAGGGGTTGAGTGAGTTGCCCAGAGTCACACAACAAGTCAGTAGTAGAGCCAGGAAAAGAACTCAGGTCTTTCTGCTTTCAAGGTCTATAGTCTTTTCTTTACACCCCAACTCTTCAGCTGCTTGTTTTCTGAATTATATTCAGATCTGCCAGCTTTACATAGACCTCTCAGACCCATGTCTCTGTCATGTCATACATGTGTGTCTGGGCATGCCAACAGTCAGTCATGCAGTGAGATGTTAGAGAAGTCCTAAGTCTCAGTGAGCTCTTGGGATCTAGCACTTCCATTTTCAGGTATAAATCTCTCATTGAAGGGGTTCCCAGTGAAAGATCAAACAAAGCTTGAGAAGATCTAGGGCTAACTCACTCAATTGAGTCTGGATCTCTGTTGGGTGTTTAACCTATCTCATCCTTTAAAAGACAATGTTTGCAACAAAACCAACCCTTGGACATTTGCAATAGAACTGAGGTTACCAATAGGGAATGGACAGGAAGGCGGGGCAGGTGGTGGCAGAGCTCACAGGACAATGAAAAACACTTGGTGATTTGGTGGAGGGAAGGGTGTGTTGACATGTATCTGAGGAATGGGGAACCTATACATATGAGGTTATTTTTATGTTTAGAATAAGTTACTACAATAAAACACAGATGTTTCCAAACTACCTCCCAGCATTTGTAAACAAACATTGCTACCAGATATGAATGTTTGCTTTATTCTAAAATCACCGTGTTTACCTTGAAAAACACAAAATATAAGCAAGAGCACCTGATGAGACAGCATCTTTAAACTGCTCTCTCCAGAAATCAATACCTGGGAAGGAAAGGAGGTTGAGCTGTACTTGAACACACCATGTGCAAATTCATATCATGTTTTAGTTGTAGTTTGAATAAGTTACTGATTAGTAAGCTTTATGGAAATATACAAAGACTTTCATAAGCAAAATATAACTTTCAATAATTGATACAGCACTCAGAATAGAGTACAACGAAAAAGGCCCTCCTACCATAAGCCATAGAAATGCAATCTTAATTCACACCTAGTTCTACCTAACATAATAAGCAAGCATATGAAACTCTTCTTCCCACTGGAGATACTTTATGCTATAGAACATGTAAAAACTGAAGGTCTGACTCTTTCATATGTTGTTTAAAATGCCTCTATTTCACAATACAGGATGAGCAAAATTATATTTAAATTGTCATTATTTAATTCACTGAAGAGAGCCTGAGTGAACCACCGTTTCACTTTTATAAACAATCCATGTTTCTCACCAGTATGTTCCTGTAAACTATACTATAACAACACAGCATTATCCGAAGGAAATTCCTCTGTAATAATATAATTGGAACTACTTTCCTATGGAATGCAAAGTTAACAATGAACATAGCACAGGGTGAAATACTCTAACTCTCCATATCATGTAGAAGAGCAAACATTCTGGAAAAGTGACTAAAATGTACTTTGTTGTACTATCACAAAGATCATTCTTAGGCTCAAAATTAACATGGTATCATGTAAATATGTGAAGACCTCACCAAAGACTTTCCAGAGTGGACCCGGGGAGAAAGAGTTTTGAAAGAAGGAAGTCTTTCTTTAGTTCCCTGTATAGCCCATCTTAGATGTAAAAAAGTCACAAAAGTATAGACTGGGGAGACTTCAATGCTTTTTTCAGTAAAGTCAAGAGAATATTCATGGGTCAAACTCTTACCACAGCAGGACTATTACCCTCTCTCAGGGCTATTCTATCTTGATTTGGCTAAATTTCCCCCTCCTACCTCAGCCTTTTCCAGATGGTATATGGATGGAGTTGTCCATTATATAATGTTTTGAGTCTGGCTTCTCTCACTTAGCATAATATTAAGATTCAGGATTCCTCTGTGTTTGGGCAATCAGTAGTCCATCCTTGTTACTGTTGAATTGTACTCTTTATGTGCCTAAACTGCTTATCCAAATTTGCCAGTCACAGGAGATTTTGGTTATTTGCAGTTTTTGCTATAAACATTCATGTTTAGATCTTCACGCAAAACTTAAGTTTTCATCACTTTTGGTAAATACTTTAAGACAAGATTTTAAAGGCACAATGCATGTGTTTCAAGTTTCTAGGAAACTACTAAACTCTTCCAAAATAGCTATGCATTTTGGATAGTACCCGCAAATGTATGAGGATCCTAGTTGATCTGTGTCCTCGCCAACACTTGGGAGTATAGCTTTTTTTCATTTTAGTCATTTTTGCAGTGGTAATTCATTGAGGCTCTTGATACTGCTATCTTTCTTCAGGCATCTTAAATGTAGCTATCCAGGGATTCATGTAGGGTGCTCTTTTCTTTGTACTCTTACAGATTTAAATTCCATCCGTATGCTAGTCAATTTTCTCTGTATTTCCAACTAAACGTCTCCCCTAAGACTCTCAACCAACATATCCAACAATCTTCCAGATCTACTGCACTGAAATAATGGATGTCAGCATGAAGTTTATTGATTATAATCACAAGAATATTATTAAATGGCCATAATTATTCTCCATCCCTGAAAAGTTCCTTTGCGGGTGACTCTGCAGGAACTCCCATCAATAGGGAGAGGCTGTCCTTCCTCCCTGCATCTAAACACACCATAAAACATTAGCAAACGTGACAAATCAGCTTCTGGATGGTGACTCGATAGGATGCACTTTCGGTCACTCCCCACAGACACCGAATAAAACAAACAGAAAAATCACCTAGTTTCCTAAGACAAACAGCAAGAAATGACTGGCACTTCAGCTGGAGACAGAATAGCTGAAGACTAGCAGTGGGAGAGGACACATGGCATAGTTCTCATCTAAGCCATGGATTTAGATTTGGGATGGAGCTCAGGAGTCTCCAGATGTGTGGTGAGGTAGAGGCTAGGGATTTCGGGACCAGCTACAGAGGCGGGTCCAGTGGGGCTGAGACACAGAACCATGGAGGGTCAACTTGGGAGGGAGTGAAAGGAGAGCCAGCACACCAGGAGTTGAGCTGAAGCCCACATGGTGAAATTGCACTGGGCACAGCCATAACCAGAAATCAGTCCCTCCCACAACCATTTCACACCAGAGCCTGGGGTCCACTGAGCAGAAATCCTGCCCACCACATATCCGCCCACTGGAAACCCCACCCATCGGATGTCCCACCCCCTAGATTACAGTGAGAAGGTAGTCCCAAACCTCAAAGCTATCCTCTTGAGCCACCTTGTGGGTAGACGTAAAACTGCAGCCTGATTGCCAATCCTGGGCAAGTCAAACCTAAGCAACGCCAGGGAAACAGAACCCTCATTTATATAAACAGAATACCAAATAGAGCAAAGGCACAGAGAAATATATGTGAAATGATGGATCCAATCAAAAACCCCGGGGAAAATCTGATACAGCAGATGTATGTAAATTACCTGAAGAGGAATTTAGGGTAACAGTGATTAACATACTCATGGGAATCCAGAAATCAGTAGAGGCAGTAAACGAGAAAGTCAGGAAGCAAAGAGAAGAATTGAAACAAGACATCAAACAGGTAAGAGACAGGATAGCTGAATTAAAGAACTCAATAGAGGGACTCAAAAATAAAATGGATGGAGCTTCCAATAGAATCAGTGATCAGGAAGATAGGACAGAGGAACTCAATAAGTAAACCAGCAAAGAAATAAAAAAATTCATAGAGTCAAAGACAGCTTTCGAGATCTCTGGGATAACATCAAAAGGAACAACATTCACATCATAGGGGTCTCAGAGGAAGAGAGGAAAGAGGGCAGAAATCATATCTAAAGAAATAATAGATGAGAATTTCCCCAATTTGAAGAATGAAACAAGTCTCCAGTCCAGGAAGCTCAGAGAGTTCCTAAAAAAAGAAACACAAACAGATATATACCTAGACACACTGTCATAAAAGTATCAAAAATACAAGATAGAGAAAGACTACTAAAAGCAGCCAGAGAAAAACGTATCACATACAGAGGAGCCCCCATAAGATTGTCAGCAGACTTCTCAAATGAAATTCTACAGGCCAGAAGGGAATGGCATAATATATTCAAAGTGCTGAAAGAAAAGGAGTTTCAATCTAGGATACTATATTTGGCAAGATTATCATTCAGAACTGAAGGAATGATAAAAACCTTTTCTGACAAGCAAAAGTTCAAGGATTTTATCACCACAGAACCAGCTTTACAAAAAATATCAAAGGATGCTCCATAAAGCACACAGAAAACAGTAAGACAAGTAAATACACCATAGTGGGTGCCAATCTGCCAGCCTTGATCAAATTAAAACCTCCAGCATAGTTTCTTGCTTCCAGTCCTTGTTCATCAGTACCACTCATCAACAATCCGGTGGAAGTGTCCCTTTCTTGCCTGCCAGCCTCTGTGTACTTTCCATAAACTAGTGCTGACTTTCTTGTGACAACAGCTACACCTTCTCCAGATGATAAGAGTCCCAACCTTAGGGAGAGGTTCCATCTTTCCAACATGTTCCTTCCTTCAATATTCAGCTCTCATTCTAAGGGTACATTTTAGAGTACTCAAACCCTTTATAGTTAGTGCACCAATGTAATTTGCAATTGTATATAAACTTTCCACGTTTTCATTAAATTTTAAAAAAGACATTAGCAAACATGACACAGTAGTTTGAATGGTACTTGAGCACTAGTGTAGCCCCAGTTTGCTGTTCTCACACTCTCCCTAGATGAAGAATTGGAGCCAGTCATCCAGTTGATGAGAAACACAGGGTACAGCTGCCCCAGAAATGATGGATGCCAGGCAACTATGTGAGAAAAGTCAGCCCCAATCGTCCAGTTGCCAAATCACCACAGACACATTAGCAAGCTCAGCAGAGAGCAGCCAAGCCAGCTCAGGGCAGAAAAACCAGCAGCAAGCCCACAAATTCATGAGTCTAATCAATAGACACAGAGTAAAGTATTCTATCTGGGGGTGCTTTGCTACACAGTCAGCGGGAACCGATGCAGCCACCCTCCCTTATGGAATAGTTTCTATTACATTTCAAATCTCAGCAAATCCCAGCAGGAGTTACCACCCCATCCGAGTCTAGAACATGGGGGAAGTCTAGGACACACTCCTTCGCCCCACTCCTCCCCCAACTCTCACTTAAAATTTTATATGGTGAAATACAGCCCTTAATTTGGTGTCAGGTGTAGTGTGTCATATATTTGACAAATGTTGAAACCTATACATATGGGCTTATATTATACAAAAATCAAAGTTATCTCAACAAATATTAAAAATAAATACATTTCTTCTCTCCATCCATAGCTACTATCTTAGTCCATTATTCACTTTTCTACACTATTTTAACGATGTCTCAGTTGTAGCCATTCTATGTCTTCAACTACTCCATGTAAGAGAACAGTCTTTCAAAATTCAATCCTAATCATGTCTAGCCAAGTTTAAACTCCTTAATAGTTCTCCATCATCTTTAGCATAAAAACCAGTCTCAGTAAGGCATACAAGGCCACTAAGCATCTGGACCCTCCCCAAGCTCATCTCTGCCATTCTTCCACATTCTCCTACATTAAAGATTCTTAAAAGCTACAGCCACCAAGGGACCACGGCCCTCCACACCTCCAGGCCTCAGTCAGAAATGCCTTTCTCCTCAGTGCCCTCTTTCCATCTGCACAATAACTGTGCATTCTCCCATAGCTCCAGCTCAGCTCCATTCCTTCTCTGAATTCCCAAAACAATCACAACTCTCTTCTCTGTGCTCCCGCAGTCCCTTGGCTTAAAGGTAGGATGGTTGGGGGTTACAGGTTTAGATTCCAAAGCTTTGCTTCTTTCAAGTTGTATGACATTTAACAAATTATTTCACTAACTGTATTTCAGTGTCCTCATCTATAAAACGGGATGTGACAGAGAATGTTACTCTTTCCCACAATATCATTCTCTGCTTCCTTTAGGTAACAGAACTCGTAAGGTGTAGGTCAGCATATGGGCAGTTCATTAACCAGCACATTCCTCAGCCTCCTTCCAGTAAGATGCAGCTACCTGTTATCTTCCTGTGACTGCCATAAACCATCACCAAAAACTTAAAGGCTTAAAACAACAGAATTCTATTCTCTTGTAGTTCGGGAAGCCAGAAGCCCAAAGTCAAGGTGTCAACAGTGTTGTGGTGCCTCTGAAGGCTCAGGAGAGAATTCTCTCTTGCCTCTTTCAGCTTCTGATGGCTACGGGTACTTCCTGGATGTGGAAATGCACCTCCATTCTCTGTCTCTGTTTTCTCCATGGGTGCGTCTTCTCTTCCATCTCTTGTAAGGACACTTGTCATTGAATTTGGGCCTACCTGGGCCATCCAGGATGATCTCAAGTGATTTCAGATGTCCTCCTGAAAGATGAATCTGCTTGTCCTGGAGTCTCCTTACCCCTTTTCTGCTGACTAGGAAAAGCTGACCCCCTGTAGCAACACTGGGAGCATGTGTTAATGATGGTAGGGTTTCCAAGATGCTTCTGGGCCACTCACTTGAGAGCTATACGTAAGGGAGAAATAATCTCCTCTTTTATATGAGCCACTGGTTTTTGATGTTGTTGTTCTTCTATTTTTGTTATAGCACCTTATCTAGTACATGTAGATGATAATCATCATCATTATCACAATCTTAATAATAATACCTATTTCTTAAGGCTGTATAAGGATCAATGGATTAAAAGACTATAAAGTACTTCAAATATTACCTGACAGATTGCAAAGACAAAATCAAAATTAAAATTAATTATTAGCAATATTGGTAGTAGAGTGGTCCTAGTCCCATGTAGTTACTATGGGTTTACTTGTCTATTTCTTTCAGAAAACCAAATTTACTGAGGTAATGGCTTTACACTTTCATCTCAGTATATACATGAAAGAATACTATTCTATCACTATTTACCTAAAAAGGAAATGTAATTTAGTTCAACATACCAATTATTAGCCTAGGAACTACTTCCATTAAAAAAGTGCATACTAGGCCTGAGAGGCCTAAATGTCCCTTCCTCACAGGTACAAAACTTTCAAATCACAGGTCAAATGCTCTATTCATGAAGAACCCTTCCTCCTCTCTAAAGACAGGAAATTTAAACCTCCATCCTCATACAACTCCTTCACCACACCATTTCATTTATCCCATATCACTTTCTACCTTGTGTTATAATTATTTATATAAACATTTTATCTCCCTGGTCAGATTATAAATTCCTTGAGAGCAGCATTCATTTCTGACTCACTTGAACCGTAGCAACTAATTCATACCTGCCCAGCACACTGAATGTTCAATGAAATCTCTCCTAAATGTTTCTATGATCTCATGGCATTAAAAAAAAAAAAAAAGAACTTCAAGGAAACCTATCTCACCACCTACCACCTGCCTGACCTGGAGCCAATTAATTCACTTCTCTAAAGTACAGTTTCCACATGTGTAAAATGGAGCTATCAAAGTAACACAAAAAAGGCCATCATTCAAGCATCATCAAGCATTCAAAGTTAAAAAGTATCAATATTTAGAACTTCATATTCTTGGAAAGAATAGTCTTGGCTCTTAAGTTAAAACACTGACAGACAAAAGGTATTTATCCAGTACTTACAAGGAATCCAGACACACACCTAACTTCATACACAATACTGGGAAGAAGATTTTTACGTTAAGTCAGCAGTCCAGAAAAAAAATGGCCCAAAAAAACATGATTAGTGAGGAAGTCAGCTAACTCTACTAACCTGCGTCATCAATGGTAATTTTCTGACTATCACTTCTCATTAAGGTTGAGAACTACAGTTGACAATTTAAAGACAGAAATCAAAGTTTATACATCTACACAATTCATCGTGTGAGTGCCACTTTACGCACATCATGAGGCTTCCAGAGTAGTCCTATCCGACCACAGACCTACAAGTTACCTCCAACACAGAATATAAAATACAAGTTTTTCCACGGTCCTCACTAGTTGCAGCAGAAGCAAAAAGGCAAAACGATCTGTTTTCATCCCAGTCTTTGGCACTTCTTGAAAACTCACTTGAGAAAAGTAAACTTGTCATCTGATTTCTACTTCCATTTATGACTTAGATAAAAGGAAATTCACTGTAGAAGGTTCTTAAAATGATGACTTACCATAAATACACAGTATCAACACAGCAGTAACATTCAGCTGGAGAATTGTAAAGACATTTTGGTATAAACCATGCAATAACTGGTCTGGAATTCAGTTACAAGGTTCTAAACTTCTTTTGAGTGGCCACAAATTACAAAATTAAAAATCTACTTGATGCAGGTAAAAACATTTATCTTCTACTACAAGTTTATATGTTAGAATCCAACCCTGACAGCAATAAACTTAAACTTAGGGGTCTTAGAATGTAAGAAAAGAATAAAATAACAGGCCTATACATTGCCTTTTCATAAAACAACTTGTCAGCCAACAGGCTGAGGAGCATTAAGACTCCCCAAAAGCATCACGCAACAGAAATGAAATTACTATTCTCTTTAAGAATTACATTTTTTTTCTAGAACTTTATACGTTCATTCAATAAGTCAATTCGGCACCAATAATGTCACAAACACTAGTCTTGACTTTGGGAAACCAGAGCATGGGCTCACACTGTCTTTTACCCTCGAAGGGTAGACAATCCAATTGAAGGTCTTTCAACTTAAGAAACCAGTGTAAATTCTGAGTAGATCCAAGTTCATACATAACAATAGGCACAGTTTCTGGCATGACAGCAGTCTTGCATTTTTTCTTCTTCTCTCCATGAGGGCTTTCCCTGATACCTGCAGGCCTGGCTCAGAGGCAGACAGGAGCCATCAGAAGTGTGTTGTGGGACAAGGTGGTAGTGTTATCACAGGTAACACACAGCCTAAAAGAGGGGAGAAACTGGTCCAGCCCTCTTGTGTTTGGGTGAAAGATTCTGAGATAGGTCCCCATGGTTTCTCAGATGCCCCAAAAAGACTGAAGGCCTGGTGCCAGTGAGGTGGACAGTATTGCAGACTTAGCTGTCTTTTTCTTCTTTAAGCAAACTCTCACCCACAACCTCACCCATGCCTCCCAGGGTCACCTCCCACACTGGTTACTCAAGTCTTTCAGAACTCCAATTCACACAGTCCTAATCCACTTCTCCAATAGATTCGATAACACTGGAACAACACAGCCAAAGAGAGTATCACAACACCTACCTCTCCTCAACCTAATCCATGTCAAGATGTCACAAGGAGGGAAAGGAGATTCAGAGGTGCATATGAGAAAGCATCAGGAATTTAGGTTGGAGCTGAGTGAAGGACCCCTGATGCAGCACTGTAAGTATGGCATTCAAAAAAAAGAGGGAGATTAGCAGCAGACTGCACCCAAGAGTACTATAGACTATAGACTACGTTCAGTTCTTTGCACACACTTGGAATTACACTGACAAGCAGAAGCCTCATTAGAAAACAGACAAGGCAGTATGATGAAGACTGGAGAAAGCCTGGATTTGAATGTGCAGCTGGCAACAGGTGAAATAATTCTTTCCATTTAAGACTAGAGAAGAAAAGATCTGCAGGAATAAGACCATTCTAAACCACTATTTCCAAGGCTATTATGTGAGAAAGGAATTAGATTTAATCTCTGTGGCTTTACAGAATCAATAGGTAGAATTTATGGCATAATTTAACAGATAGTATGGTATAGTGGTTAAAAACAAAATGTTCTGAAGCCAAACAAAGTGGGTTTGAATTCCCAAATTCACTACTAATGAGCTCAGAAGGTTCAAGATGTTGCATGCATGCTTTATACTGCAAAGTTGAATTAGCAACAGTTTCCACATTATAGGGTTATTGTGATGACCAACAATCATGCACTGGATGCCCCAAATGCAGTGGAGCATGAGTTCAACGTTCAATAAACGTTTGCTATTTCAAATCTGAAGTACTTTCGATCTTCATGAAAAAACAATTCACTAACCCCAAAACTGAAGAAATTCAGGTATTTCTTAGTATTAAACTATTCGAGGAAGTATGTATAACTGCCTCATACTGAAGAATCACTGTTAGAACAGACGTACATGTTGAAGTACATAAAAAGTCAACACTACTCCCTAACAAGATTTTTTAGCTGATGTGCTTGAATGTGTAACCCCCATGCAAAGAGACAAAAGGTGGGAGTCTGAGCCTTCAATGATTCCCCTGAATTGTGTGAGGAGAAGGCACTGAGTTAAAGAGATCTTCTTGTGAATCTAACCCCAGTCCCTGGTTTCCACTAGGAAATTTCCAGCAGGGAATTTCTCTGCTTTAGTTCCAGTCTCTAAAGCATTCAGACTTATTGCTTCAAAGGACTTTTGGCTTGCTAGATGTAGCCATTTGGTAGGCATGGGGATTATTACCAAATTGTCTGGGGTCAAATGACCACTGAATTCCAGAGCTGGAACTCTCAAGACCAAATGGCCAGGCCAGGAAGCATCCAATCAACCAAAGAAGGGGCAGTCTTCCCTTTCCTCAGCCCTCCAGGGGAGTGGTTCTTAGGATCCTTTACTTCTGATGGTAACAAATGGACACATAACCTTTTTCATCTTTATTTAAATCAGCTTCTCCTCCTAACAAAATGTACAAGTATTAAGAGGCACAGACTTTCACAAAATTCCTTTCTGGAGAATGGGGGAGAAGTATAATGGAACTAGGAAATAATGAAAAAGCTAAGGAATAAAAAGTCAGAATAACCGCCATGGTTTGGAGTGAGGAAGGAGGGGTAAACTGTACTTCCAAAAATAGGACCAGTGATAAATCATGCTGACATTATGCACCTCTGATATGATGCAAACAGAGGGGCACTAAACCTCAGAGGTAATGGTCACGCACCCTTAGCCCCAGTCTAACCATGAAAAAAAAACATTAGACAAACCCAAGCCCAAGGACATTCTACAAAATACCTGGCCAGTACTTTTCAAAAGTATCAAGGTCATGGCAAATAAGGAAGACAGAGATCACAGAAGACCAAAGATGGAAGAGAGCAGGAGTGGGAAAAAGTAAATTAGTGGAAAAACTGGTGAAATCTGAAAGAATTCTGGAATTCAGTAAACAGCAATGTTCAAAAGGTAATTTCTTTGTTTTAACAAATGTGGCATGGTTCCTGTAAGAGGCCAACATTCAGAGAAACTGAATGAAGGGGATTCTGTACGCTGCCTTTACAACCCTCTTAAAACTGAACTTATTCCAAAGATTAAAGCTAATCTTTAAACAACAGTAAACTGTAAGTATTATATACAGATACTGACTTAGAACAATGACCACCTTAAACCTATAAAATGTTACAATGCAATTTTCCTTCAGTAAAATAACTCTTAAAAATAAAATAAAAAGAGAACATTTGTTCATTAAAGGAATTTCACACTCACTCAAAAGAAAGTCAATGTGTCTCTGTTAATATCCTGGCGTATAGTTACTACTAAAAAAAAATAGCTATCCACCAGATTTCAAATAATTCTTGAGAAGTTGTTTATTTGTTAAAAATTAACTAATTTAATGTTCATTTGTGAGGCAAGGTGACACAGTGCAGAACATTTCACTGTGTGATAGGTGTATTGTGGGCAGGAGGGGGAGCAATTTAATCCCTTTGGAACTTCGGCTGCTTATTTAAAAACTAGGGAAGTTGTACCAGATTTATGTTAATTGCCTCAAAGCTCTAAAATTATATAATTCACTTGAACAAATCATAGACTGAGCATGAAAAACAAAAATCTTTTCAAATTAATTTGACAAAATCATTTGCAGAGGGTAAGAGAACTGAGGGCGCCTGATATGGTGCTACTGTTTCTTCAGGTCTAAGATGGAATGGCAGGGATGGGACTCTGGAAACTCTGGAAATGCAGAGCTGATACTGCTGAAGTCAAACATGAAAAAGTGATGGCAAAAGCCAAAAGGAACAAGGGAAATACAATCAGGCCGAGAATGGTGGCATGCAGGAGTCACAGAAGGACACGCTCATCAACAGGAGAAGACATTTTAGACAAGGAATTCTGCTCTTGGCCGCTGAGCAGTGTAAAGACTGGGGCAGAGGCAAACACAGCCCAAAAAATTAAAAAAATCACAGAAGAGTCAGGGCTTTAAGACATAAGGGAACCCTGAATCCCTAGTGGAAATGACAAGTGGAGTTGAGATGAAAGATTTAATCTTAAACTAGAAGCAGAAAATAAGAGCAAACCAGCAAGGAGAGTGACCTCGAGATAATTAGATGAGAGGAAAAGTCAATCTTCCTGGGCAGGATGGAATGCTAGAGCCACTCATACATTTCATCAGTGCCTGCTGAATAAGAGACCAACTCTCTGTAGACAATTACCTACAAGGTCCAGCGCTGTGACCCCAGGGTTCCCACGGGTGCACTGAAACAAACTTTGCACTTTAAGACAGCTCACTTCACTGGGAAGGTGAAAAAGAAAAAAGGTTGTCACAAACCCTGAAGGTTTATCTTTCAAAGATTAATCTGCTGACAGAGGAATAAGGCTTCTCAAGCTCTCAGAGGGCAAAAATGGGTCACTGCTGAGAACCAAGCATACCAAGTGATCCCAAGGAAAGTGGGGTTGGGGGTGAGGGGGTCTCTCATCCGCAAGCATCAAACGGTTGTTTTTTGGATGTGTACTCTGGAGAAAGATCTATTCTTGGGAAACACCAAAAGACAAGATAAATTAAATTAGGTCATAAAATATAAGAGGAAAGTATTTAAAAAAAAAAAAAAAAGTATGATTTCCTCTTATGTTACCCATCATTTTATAATGACTGAAAACACTTTCATATTTACTATCTGGGAACATGCCAAGCCTCACAGAGCCTGTGGGGTAGGCAGTGCTCTAGCTATTACTCTTTCTGCTCCCATCAGCAAATGACAGATGTCCTCAAAGGTTCAAAGTGATTAGATGACCTATTTCAGATGACATAGTCAAAGAGCAGCACAGTCAAAACCCAAATCCAGGCTTTCTCCTGTTACATACACAGGTTGAGTGTCTCAGTTTGCTTTTTAATTGTTTCTTTTTATCTTCAATGTGCTACAGCTCACAAAGGATTGTCTGTGGGTTTGGTTTTGTGTATTGTCACTACTCTGAAATCTGCATGCCTCCTCCCTTGGAGGAATAGTGTTTGTCTTTAACTTAGGCAAGTTCTCAACCACATCTCTTCATGGTAGAAGACCTTTTCCCTGACCCCAATTCAAAAGCAACTATGTCCAAGATCACACAAGCATCGCTCCCTACTCTGCAGCTGTACATAACTGATAAGAGTTACCGGTAGAAACCACACGTAGCCAAGGATGTGAATCTTTTCCTTAAAGTATGAAAGTAGCTCCCCTAAACACTCTGTTGGTCAGCTTTGAGTAACAATACCCCTGGGTCAGTAGTGGTACAATACTGTGCTTTTCTCTACTTTGAGTGCTAAGCTGTCAGTCTTCTCGCCGTCTGGAGGCTCTGCCATAACATCTTCATATATTGCCACCTTCCTATTCCCTCCATCCTCTTCTAGAATTTGCTTAGACACTGCTGGACTGTCTGGGTCTTTCCACTGAGCTTTTCATGATTCTTGTGGATTTCCTTCTCTGTTGCTCTCTGTGCATCACTCACAGTAATTTCCACAGATCTCTTTTCCAAACCACTAATTCTCCCTTCATCTTTACATGTTTGGGGGTGCTTATCCACTCTTTTTTTCAGTGTCTACTGTTCCATTAGGGTTCCTCTGTCCTCCTATTTCTGCACTCATTTCCCACATACTTATCTCATAACGGTGTCTGGCAGGATAACCTCCTAGAGTACACCCCATCTGTCACCAGTGTTGATTCTCCATCCCTGAGGTCTTACTGTGTGTCAGACCCCAGCGGGGCTGTATATTACAAGACCACACTTACCCAGGGTCAGGGGAGTGTTTTATCGGCTCTTACAATGGGCATTGTATCTCCCACACCTATCGTATGTGAATTTCTCCACTTAGGAAGAAATGTGGGCCTTTTATTAAAGTCTCATATCAATTACATAGATTGAAAAGAGGCTTGAAATGTACCTGAAACTTCACTTTTTAATCCCCTATAAAATCAGTAACCACTGCTTTTCAGATACACAAAAGCTTAAAGCATG
The DNA here is from genome assembly GCA_004363575.1 of Solenodon paradoxus. Classification (NCBI taxonomy): domain Eukaryota; kingdom Metazoa; phylum Chordata; class Mammalia; order Eulipotyphla; family Solenodontidae; genus Solenodon; species Solenodon paradoxus. Next base: position 373,290 of record RJWH01000200.1, read on the forward strand.
AGAAATTAAAATTTTAATGAAGCTTTTAGTATTCATACTCTGTCTTTTCTGAACTAAGCATACATATCTTGGAATTATTAGGGAAATGATTTTTATTTGTTATTAGAAATAGTACTTTTTATCTGTGTCTGAATGCTTTTCAACCTCATAAGAGCCATACTTTGGTCACATGCTCTTTCATATCATGGAATGTGTAAGTAGGAATATTCTTTCATTTTAGTTAGATGAGTATATATCTTTCCTTGCTCCAACCACATTGTTATTTATTGTTCATCAAAGGAAAATAATGGTTGACATATGCTGAGTCAAAGAGTTATCATAAAAAATCATTTACTTGGTTTCACTCAAAGGACACAGTAATATTCTATCTGCAAATTTCTAAGTTTAGGGAAAATGAAATATGTAAGATGTCCTTATAATGAACATGAGCATTGTGTAGACAGCGTCTCTCACAGGGAGTGAAGCATGGGAGGCATTTGCCACATCTTAAACATGTCACAACTGGTGCAGTCAATGGCACATCCCCAGGTGGGTCAAGATTCTGAGGAATCCCTTCCACTCTCTCTCCGGGTGTTTACCCCTTACTAAAGCTACTGCTCACTGTTGTGACAAGGAATGCTGAGACAGTGTGTTCATAATGGGTGCTATTTGTAAAGCTGTTTTTATTGTCCTAAGTGCACACAAAGTATGAAACTGATTTAAGTTTTTAATTACTGGTATTGATCCTGTATGATTCTCTACAGATTCTATAACCCTGTTGTTATAGTTCAGTTATAACTAGTTTCCTACAATGATCAATTTCTCAGTTGACATTATCAAGATATCTCTGGAATTATACTTTGAAAAGCTTTTTGTCTTTTATTTTTGTTTTTTAAAGAAAGGGTGCAGGCAGAAACAAAGGTAAGCAGGTAGGCAAGTAGAAGAGAGAGGAGGAAGAAAAATTTATTTTATTTTGTTGTTGGCATTGATTTTTCTCCCAGGCCCTGGGATGTGAACCTGGGTCCTTGTGGACCCTATCAGAGGCCACGGATTTAAACACAAGCCACCCTGGCACACTGAAAAAAAATTTTTTAAATTATTAGTTACTACATACCATTCAGCATGACATTTTAAAAAATAAGCTAAGACGTCATGTCATCCTCCTAGAGATTTTACAAAGATTGATCAAAGAGCTGATAATGAAACACTAACATGTATAACTGTCACAGAAATAACATACATATGTACACACACACATATCTATATGTATATCTATATATAATTCAGTTGTGCTTACTAGTTTGAAAAAATTATCTTTCACAGTTAATTACCAAGATTTATTTTCAACAGATAGAATATTGTCCAGAAAATCAAAAACTAAAATTATTCTATCATTGCAAATCCTTTGATGTGTAAAAGAAGAAAAGCAATGATGAAATTTTTGAAATAATGTTCAGTGAACATATTCATTTATGAAAGTTTCACAATGAAGTTTTAACATTTTTTATTTAAGACACAAAAATGATTCACCTCTTTAGGTCACATAATAGGAGAATATTCTTATTCTTACCTCTGAACTTCTTGGGAGGGTTAGCCAGGTCTCCTGCTTCTGGGTGCACCACACATCTGTCATCCACTAACCTAGAAAGAAAAGTGTATTTATATAGCTGACACTGTCATATTCATAAGACAAAGATGGCACATGGATACTGTATAAATATTGACAAAGAGTTTTAATACCATTCTTCCATAAGAAAACTTTCAGTACAGATTTGTAAAACGATTTGGCTCAGATATTAAAGAAAATTTCATGAAATTGAAAATTTAAAAAAAAAATGTTAAGTGGCAGGAAATGGCTTAGATAAATCCTGATATAGACAAACACAGAATACAGTTATAATTCTATATTGAAAGATGCACTTCTTCAAAACATATATAATATGTTGGAAAAATAAATGATAACCAATCAACAAGATATCACATATAAACACACATACCTTTACACACATAAAAGGATTGGAATACAGACACCAAAACAAAAAGAGAGGTCAGATTATCCATAGATTTTGTTTTCCTTTTATTTCTTTTGTCCTCTGTGTGTATCTGGCATTTTTTATTTTTTCACGAGGAATGCATAAACTTCTGAGATTCGCTTACAGAGTGATTGCAGAGTAGGTGTGATGAGTAGACCTGTTGTGCACAATCCATGACTGAGCTTCCTCCTAGAGAAGGCAACTTTGGGCCTCTTCCTTTCTGCCTGCAAAATAGAGCTAAGAATACTTAGACCTATTTTGAGAAGACAAAATGATTTAAAGTCTATAGACTACCTAGAAGCATACCTGGCATAAACACTTAAATAAGTGTCTGATAAATAAATAAAATCAAGGGCATTGACTGCTTTCCTCCTCACCATACTGTCTGCTTCTAAAAGAGAGTTTAACACATAGTAAGTACTCAACAAATGCTAACCAAATGAATAAAGTTCCTCTGTAGTTATCAAAACACAAAATCCCTATTAAAATGTTTATGAGAAGCCAATTTCTATAGGCATTCCAAGGGAGAGGAGTTCAACCTTCAATCTGAGCCAGAAGTCATGACTATCCTGTTCAGAGAAAGCTCTAATAACCAGACTCTTAAATGTCCATTTTCTCCATTGACTAGGCAGTGAGAATAACTGAGAACTTTTCCAGAATATTGTGTGAATGTATGTGAATGAGTGCCAAGCTGCAAATTCATTTGAAGGGAGATGTTCAAGTTGCAACTTTCTGGATTTTTTTTTTTTAAACGTATTAACCAGACTGACTAATATGCATCCACTCCAGGGCTCTGCAATTTGTGATCAAATGTGCCCTTGAACTCGGAGAATCAATCAAATCAAAATGAAACTTTTGGTTCCTGGTTTCTCTGGTTACCAGAAACAGACACTTCCTAAATCACCAGATTTTCCAAGTTCCATAAAACAAAATGCTAATTTGGTCAAAGAATAAGTCCTTTCTTTGATTTTTTAAAATGTATTTCATTCACACTGGTTTACTAACATGCGGTTTTACAAGAGCTGCCAAATATGCAAAAAATTCCTTTTAAGTGCCTTGAAGATTGTTTTCCTAGAAACAGGAAGCGACACTGGGTTGAGAGAAAGCAAACTCAAACCTCCACAAAGTCCAACTTCAGCTGTCACATGAAATGAGAGACTCAGAGTTCTGAGACTGTCACAGTGTGATATGTAAATGTTTTTAAATTGCTGTGAGGGAAAGGTCCGCTTTTAGTTAAGAATTCAAACATAATGATCAAAATATTATAGTCTTATTTAAAGTACATAAAACATATAATAAATGCATTAACATTCTACTCATTCTTTCTGTTGCCCATTCCCACTGAAACACCAGCCCTTCTAGAATGTTCCTAAGAGCTCCCACCTATATGGGTCTCCATCAAGGTGAATGGGAAAACTAAAGCTATAAATCAGACCACAGTGCATTTATGTAAACACTTATGCCTCTCCTCAATTATCTGATAGCCCAGATGAAAGTAATTGAGTAACCAGTTCTAAGAATTTGTCTTATTCCTTTTAATCAAACATCAGTGTAAAGGACAAAGACATTTCATCATACAGGCTTACAGAATGGGAACTGAGTTTGGAGAAAATGAAAGAAGTGGATGGAGAAGCTAGGAAGTGTAAAAGAAAGCAAGGAATGTGAATCCGGTGTAAAAACAAGTACATCATAGATCTGGGAAGTTAGATGGGATTTTAATGGTAGTTGTTGACACAGCTTCTACAATATTCCCAACTGCTTCTTCATGAACACCTTCTGGGCCAGAGCTGTCAACATTTACCATTTTTCTGGTATCTTAAGTACTAATATTAAAAATGCATTCAATACTTTCAGTACTAATATTAAAAATTCATTTTATATAGAATTGCATTTATCCAACACCATATTTATCACATTTCGTTATAATTGTTTGCTTAATTGCCTAACTCTTCCAATAAATCGTAACTCTAGAAAGTCAGGAACTAAACCCATCTTGTTGATCATTATATCCTTGGTTTCTATTCAAACGAGCTACTGGAGGCATTAAATAAGTAAACTACAAAAGAGTCAAGAAAAAAATGAAAATTATTTCCAAAAAAACTTGCCCCTTTGGTCCCAGCTTCTTTTCTGAAACAATACAGACTAAGTTTCCTTATTCTGGGATATAAATGAGACTTTCTCTCCAATAAATATCTTCATATGGATATTTACCAAGAAACTCAACATCCTTTCAGACAGCCCAAGTGTGACAGTCCCCCTAAATGCAATCCTAGACACTACACACAGGAATCCAGATGTGCCCCCAACAAGTACAGGGATAACAGACTCTTACTCCTTTCTGAGACTAAAGCTTACAGTCCTGTATCCTAAGGTGGACTAACTTCTATGACAGACTTCACCTCTGATTTCACTAGGTTTATAGTTGAGCAAATCCAAGTCCTTTCCAAATATAGTTATTGATAAACCAGGCTTTCCCATCCACTTATGGGGCAGTTAACTTTTATAACCTTAGAACAGGAATTTACAATTGAACAGAGGCAAATAGAAAGATCACCCTATGACCTATGAATAGAAAATCACCTATTCTGTACCTTGCTAATTCATTTAGAGACTCTATCATGATTACTGACCATTCTAAGTATTCATAAACAATATTTCCCAAATTTGGCTAATTAGCTGAATCATATAGGGAGCGAATGATAATAATAATACAAATAAAAAGCTCATTTGATCCAGACCTACTGATTCAAAATTTCTGGTGTCAGAAACATAAGAATTTGTATGTTTTAAAGCTCTCTAACCTTCATTAAATAGATTAGGGATACCTGTTCTGCACTCCCACAGTACCCCAGGCTACCTGTCAAGATAATGTATTGCATTCCATCATCGTTTCTTATTTATACATGTCTATACTATAAATTGTACATTCCAAGAGAGTTAATCCATTTCTGTTTTGCTCACCATATTATGCCTAGCACTAAGTATCAGGCCTCAAACATGAAAGGTGGCAAATAATTTTTAATTAAGTGAATGCTATTTTTGGTAGGTCACATAAGCAAGTAAAAATGATTAGGAGGAACAAATGGTTAATTAACAAAGTAGAAAAAAAGGGTCAGAAATATAAGCTATCCAGATGTATCTTAGAAAATCATCAAAATGTCAAATCCAGAAGAAGGTTAAGATAGCCTGTTCTAGGTAATAATATCGCAAAGAGACCCAAAACATCAATGCACTTTTAAATGGATTGCATTTATTTTTCTCATGTCTGAATCAATGGGTAAGCCAAACAGGCTTTCATTGAAACTCAACTGAACAAAATCTGCTATCCTACATATCTATCTTCTCTCCACAAGTACATAACTATATTATTTATTCATTGTAGTTAATTATAAAAGATCATTCAACTACTAAAATTTTCAAGGTATTTACAGGGTTTCAATAGCTACTTTGAATGATCTGATATGTAAATATGATTCAAAAATATATGTGAATAAAAATAACTGCACATATATATTCCCTAGGGAAATATTGCCAATGTGCATCTGGAGACAAGTATAAGAGTGTCTACAACAACTCTTTTCATGAATGTAAAACTACATGATATGGAAAAAGCCAAATCCTCCCCAAGAGCAGTGCATGAATAAATAAATCATAACTAAATGAATAATTACATATAAAAGATAACTTAAAAAGTGAGTAGTCTGCAGCTGCTACAATATTGAAAATCTCTGAAACATAAAGTTGAGCTAAGAAAAAAGCAAGTCCCAAATTAATAAATACTCTATAGTTCCATTTATATAGAAGCATAAATAGAGAAAACTAAGTAGCACATATTTTAGGTATACACGTAGGGTGTAAATAAATTATTGTATAGAATACATGGCAACAAGATTGTCAAATAAATATCCAAAAGAAAGCAAATTATTCTTCGGGTTCTAATCCCTTATTCCACCAACTGCAAAGAAAACACCACATGAGAGATAAAATGTATCAATCATGTTTTTTTTTTCTTATGAGTCCATAAATAGTACTTCTACCCTGAATACTTTGCAAAATAAGTACATTATTTTCCTAGTGTTTGCTACCACATATATATATATGATCTTTATCCATTAAGTGCTTTAGCTCATTTCAGACAAAATGACCCTGAAGCATACCTAAATAAAATGAATTTAGAGCGAGTAAGGATAGAGAATACAAAATGGACTTTTTTTTTAAATTTCAGTAAGAAAGGGGGTTAAGATTGCAGTTACGTTCATTAAACATGATAGAATTGCCTTTCAGGAAAGCCTTACATCTCCTTTTCACCTTCATTTAGAAGGCGCACTGGGTGACCCCTAGTGGCTAAGGGGGAGACCATGCAAAGCCCAAGGACATGGGTTCAAGACCTGGTGCTGGAGGCAGTGGGGGGGGCGGGGGGGATTGGGGGATGTAGGGAGGAGGGAGGAATGGAAGGAAGGGAGGGAGGGAGGGCTGCCCTCAGTCAGAGGCAGCAGACCAAACTGCTCAATTACCAGGTGCCATGTACCTCATATTCTTTACCCACTGATCTGTCAATGTTGACTATTATAAATAATGTTGCAATAAACAAGGGGGAACATATCTCTGTGAATTAGTGTTTTTGTGCTTTTCATGTAAATACCCAGAAGTAGGATAATGGGATCATATGGAATTTATGTTTTTCATTTTTTGAGAAATCTACATACTGTTTTCCATAGAGGCTGTGCTAATTTACACTCCCACCAATAGCGTACAAGAGTTTCCTTTACTTAACAACTTCACCAACACCTATTGCTTCCAGTCTTCTAGATAACAGTCATTCCCACAAGCATGAGGTGATATCTTATTGTTGTTTTGATTTGCATTTCCCTGTTGATAAGAGAAGATGAAAATTTTTTCATGTGGATGCTGGCCATCTGTGTGTCTGTTTAAAAGAGGTGTCTATTCTGGTCTTCTGCCCTATACCTCACTTCTTAAAGAGACCACTTGTGATCTCGCAAGTTTCTTCTACTTGTGTGGATTTTCTTCAAACTAACCCTGCTTTGTAATTAGAAAATAACTTGTGGTCTCATCCCTGAGTAGCAGATTCTGACACTTATAATATTTTATACCCTGTAGTTCAACTGTTCAGTATCTACTTTTTTAAAGCTTATGAATTAACTTATCATTCCAAACAAAATACTAGTATATGATTTTAAATACTAAGAGTATATTAAATTTCATATATAAGTTTTTCAAGAATGCATGGGTTTGTTGTTGATAATTTTCTAAAGCTGGTTCCTTCCAAAGTTGGAATTGTTTTTGCTCTTATGCCTTCAAAATGTTTCCAGATATTTTTCCATGAGAAATAAAATCAATCTCCAATACATATAAATTATACAATGAACACTCAATTTTTAATCACTACTACAGGAAAACTCCTAAAACTAGAGGATGAATCTTTATATTAAACGTAAAAACAGGTATCAAGTGGCTATAGAGTGAACATATCACATATTAACAATTTAGAAATTGACAAGCATCACTAAGTGAAAAATTAGCTTCATAGTATAGATGCAGATGAAACCAAGGAGAAGGTAATTAAAAGGGTTACACATTGCCTTTCAAAGAGAAACATGAGTTCAGAAAGGATTTACTATATCTTTCAAAAACATAAAGCCCTAATATATCCAAAGAAAGATTGGCTTTCCCCTGGGATTTTCCTTCTCTATCAGCCCTTTTCTTGACTCTCTCCACCCTGCTCCCTTGACCTTTTTAAACCCAGAGCTCACTGTGTACAGCATTTTTTCCAAGCCTGTTCATTACTGCTGCTGTGAAAGTCAAAGCATTTGCACAGTGCCTTTCTCAGAATCAAATGGGCATCTCTATCCGTTAAGATCAATTACTTAGTGACGGCTGAGGTAACCTTAACAACTATCAGTTCTCAATCATCCCATGCAGAGCTAGAATCATTGGCACTAGTAAAAGTGACTCATTAGGCAAAGTTCAGGTCCAGATGTTTACAACTTCCAAACTGCCCTTCCCATCTAAATTTTCACTACCAGGCTGGCATCAATTTGGAAACAATGTCAGGAAGAGACCTTAACATAGAAATTCACCTTGTGATATGCTCTTCTTCCAAGACTCCTTTCCTGCCCCAGGATTCTGTCTATTTTTGGTCACATCTTTACATACTTGTTAGTTTGTTTTTTTTCATATTTTGTCCACAGGATGTAGTTATACTTCAGATTAAATTCAAGAAGTATGAGCTCAAATATCTTGAACATTACTAAAATGGCACACCCTGATAGAGTAGGAGTTAGTCCACTGCCTCCAGCCAAGCACAGTCCACATACATCCCAAAGACCAGGGTTCATGTCCCAGGAGTCACAGGAACAACCAAGATGAACAACTAAATTTATTTTTAATTAAAATTCTTCCTCCTCTCTCTTCCCGGTTGCTTGACTACTCACCTTCACTCCTGCCTGCACATTTCCTTTATAAAAATATTACTAATATGACAAGTCAACAAATTTTTATAAATGCAGTAGCAAAAATAATAACAGATAATATAATCATCAAGTAAAAATATAAGATAATTATAATGAATGTTTAAAGAGATGAAACGTATTTCTTAAAGAGCAAAGAGTAAGAACCCATCAAAAATGGCCAGAAAATCTGATGAGGAATTTCTATAAAGGAAAAATAATTATTGGAATAAGTAAGTTGGTTTAAGACAGTAGATTATATACAGCTAAATAATAACTTGGAAGACAGTTTCTAAGAATTTACTCAAAATGAAACAGAGGACAATAAGTACAGAGAAAATATGGAAGAAGTGTAAGAAATTTTAAGGGTAGGATTGGAATATTACTATGCCTTGAAGGAAAAGAAAAGCAAATAGAAGAGAGGTGATATTTGAAGAGATAATGACTGAGAATGTCAAAGCTAATGAAAGATATGAATCCAGAGACACAGAAAACACAATCTATTAGACTGCAAACATCTCAAAATCTACAATACAATCCAGAAGACAATAGAATAATTTCTTCAAACTCTGAAAGAAAATTTCACCACCAAAATGAAATGCCAAGCAAAATTAACTTTTAAGGACGAGGATAACATGAAGGTATTTTTAGGTAGATAAAAGCTAAGAATTTACCACGAACAGACTGAAAAAGCCTTCTAGAATAAACTTCCGATAGAAGGAAAATTATCTAAGTAGAAAAACAGAAGTTAAACAAGAAAAAGGGCAGGAATAAAACTGTTACTCACGTGAATTAATCTAAACAAAGAACTGTCAGTATAAAAAATGAGTGACTAGCATGTGAGTCTTAAAAAGCATAGCACTAAATTTCCTAAGTGCCCAACATCAGATGAATGGATAAAGAAGATGTGGTACATAGATACAATGGAATACTACACAGCCCTTAGAAGAGATGAAGCCCTGTCATTTGAATCAACATGAATGGAAATAGAAGGGATTATGCTAAGTGATACAAGTCAAAAGAAGAAAAATTGATACCAGATGACCTTACTAATTAATAGGTGGAATGTGAATAGACAAAACAAAGGAACAGACAAAAGGGTAACCAACCCTGAAACATTTGCAACAGAACTGAGGTTGCCAAAAGGGAATGGAGTAGGTGGGGGCAAATGGTGGTGGAGTCCACTGGACAGTGGGGAAGAACACTTGGTGATTTGGTGGAGGGCATAGTGTGTTGAAATATATCTAAGAAATTGGGAGCCTATACAAAGGAAATTATTTTAATGTGTAGAACAATTATTAAAATAAAAAATAAATTAAAAAATGTGTAGCACTAAGATATCACACAACTGCATATAAGAAAGACAGTGATCAGAGTTCTGTGATTCTGAATTGTACAGGAACCAGTTAAAATATAATTAGTCCCTACACTTTGTTCAGTATGTATAATATCATTTTAAATAAACCACTTAAACAAAAAAATGAGTAAACACAGTGGAATGCAATAAGAAGTAAAACAAAAATTCCACCAATCTAAAACAAATAAGAAAATATAAAAAATCAGGAAAAATCATGATTAATATAAGGTGCAAAGAAAGAGGGCCAATATTAATCATAATAAACTCATTCTTTAACTCCATTTAAGAGGGAGAATTTCCCAGAAAATCAGACTTTTAAGATTGGATGAAAAATCCAACCATATGCTATTTATAAGCACCTGGCTAGAATATAAAGATAGAAAAAGACACAGCAGAGAAATGTTAACCAAAAGAAAGTTATGGTAGCAGTGATAATATCAGAAAAATAGACTTGAAAAAGAGTATTGTCTAGATAAAAAGGGCCATTGTATAAATGTTTCAGTTCTATAGATTTAACAATTCTAAATGTATATGTAATTGCTTCAAAATATATAAAACAACATTTATAGAACTACACAGAGAAATTTACATAGATATTATCATAGTGGGAGATTTCAGCATAGCTCTCAACTGATGATAGGGCAAACAGACAAAATTTAGTAAGGACAGATGTTTTGAAACCCATAAATAAGCAGTCTGATTTAATGGACATACATAAAACATAATTTTTCATAAAAACCTAAAATACTCAAATGGAGAGAATATTTTCCATTTAAGCATATATAGAACATTAATATACCAGGTATCTCAACTGTTTTCAGAATCCCTAGTCATTTTTCAAATATAGACTATAGATTATTTTAAAAAATCTCTCTCTTGGCTCATAGTGAACTTATATTTAGCTAAAATTCCACACTCACCCATCTTTCAGGAGATTGGGGTCTCTTTCTATGGTCCTAGCATACTTGAGATGCACCCTTTCAAGCTATTACTTATTGTGTGATACGTGAAGCTACATGTCTCTAATAACTGAATCCTTAGGAGACTGTGGCAGTATAGTTACATAATCTAATACCCTCAATACCTAGCAGAGTGATGGGCATGTAGTCAGTGAACACAAAACATAATTGTTAGGTGACTGGATAATTTAATGAACCTCCAAGGTAAAGAAAGCAAATTGCAAAGACCACATTAGGTTGACTGTGACTGAACCGAAAGATCATAGGTAGAAAAGATGAAGTATGTATGTAACAATGACACAACTGTTCATCCTTGGCTCACCTCCTCAGCAAACCATAAAGTTAACATTTAACTACATATTCTAGAAGCAGATGGCTAAAAAAGACCTAAAAGAAAGAAAAAAAATCCCATCAGAGCTCCTTGGCAGAACAGAATACATCAGTCAGACAAAAACATGTCTTCACTTTGAAATCCTCAGAGCACAACGCAATTGGAGATTAGTTTTGTAGTTGTAAGGACCTGCCTCTTCCCTGTTCCCGTAAGCCAGCTACTTTCTCCAAAAAGAAATGAATATGAGAACCAACTACCACTTCCTGGCTAATCACACATAAAAGAGAAACATACCGAAGAGGAAATAGTTGGCAAGAGAAGTTCCCTGGCCAGAAAAACCTTTGCCAACTATAGATGGATTCCCACAATCGTTACAGCCTGAGAAACTAGACTCTTTTTTTTTTTTTTTTTTACCCCAGAAAGCTGGAGGGTATAAAAGTTACCTTGTTAAAACTATATACAGGATGTCTTGTTTCTGAGTCAACAAAAAACTTGGACATTTCTTTAACTACCAGAAAAGAGAAGCACTGAAAACTCACAAAATCAAAAACAAAAACAAAACCCAAACTCCCCATTCCTACGTAATTACTTCAGAGACATAGCTTCAAACATTCAAGAATAGATAACTGAATAAATATGGGTTTAAAAAAAGAACAGATATCATTCTAATGTCACACCTATAATTGGCATGGATGTAATCAATGGACATAAGACCCTCTTTTAAGTCATTTCTGTGTACAAAGAAAATAATTCAATATTTATTTGTGTTATTGGCAAGGGTCTAATTGTGGCTGAAATGACAGGCATACCATCTTTTGGAATGTTTAAAGAACAAAGGCCTCACTTTCTCAAATGAGTAAACAAATCCTGACCCCAAAATAATGAAGCAACACACATGACTTCTGAAGGCACAACAGTTGAGGTAAAAGCAAAGGTAAACAGAAACAAGCAGAAATGTCTAATGACAAAAAAGAACCACACATACCTGTGCTAAATTAAATTATTTCCTTGCTTCCAGGTTAGACAAAATTTATTTCCAACTCCCAGCAACAGCAGAAATAGCAGTGCTCTTAAAGTAGAACTAGTAATTAATTCTTCAGGTAATTAATTTATCTTTAAATGCAAGGATACTACTAATTCTAACCTCGAATCTTTCAGACAGTGCGCATCATAATGACAAAAGCTCCCCAAGTGATGAACTGATTCTATCGAATAGAACAAAAAAGGGATGATATAAAGTTATCAATATATTTTTTTCCTTTTAAGAATCTAATATGACACATACGTTTTTTTCTCTGGCCTACCTACAAAGGTGTAATGACATTTAAGCAAATGCCATAGGGTTAGTTTGAAAATTAATGGATTTGATCATGCAAAAAGCACAGTGCAAAGTTCATGTTCAATAAAGTTTAGCCACAGCCATCACCAAAACCCTGGACATTTATTATAAAAAAAAAGTACAGTCAATAATTAGCTATCATCATTATTATTTATTATTGCCACTTAATTATTGAAAGAAGTTCACTAGTAAGATAATCACTTCAGAAAATAACTGATTTTAAATTTATCCTTGTGGCTCAGATGGCTGGAATAGATGGAGTATGGACCATGTAAAGCCCAAGGACCTAGGATCATGATCCACGGTCAAGGGTCAAAACCAAAAATAGATACATACATACATACATATATACATACATACATACCTACAATAAAAAAATACTTCTTTTGACGAAACAAAGGAACAGATGAAACATAACCAACCCTGAAACATGTGCAACAGAACTGAGGTGACCAAAAGGGAATGGGGTGCCCGCTGGACAATGGGGAAGAACATTTGGTGATTTGGTGGAGAGCAGGGTATGATGAAATATATCTAAGAAATGGGGAACCTCTACATAGGAAATTATTTTAATGTGTAGAATAATTACTACAATAAAAAATAAATGTTTAAAAAAATGCCTCTTTTGGCTCTCTCCTTCCTTCCGTCCTTTTTCCCTTCTTCTCTCTTAAAATAAACATTTTTAAAAAGGTAAAAAAAATGAATTTAAATCTCTTCATTCTACAAATATTCACCGAGAACCTACTATGTTCCAGGCATTATTCTAAAAGCAAACAAACCCAACATTCTTCAATGGGAGGAGACAAGTAACAAACAAAAACCATAGTAAGTCCACAGATTATAAAGAGTACAAAGGGGAAAGTGCCCTAGAAAAATAAAGGAAAGAGAAAGCATGGTCCAAGACTTAAAGGGAGTGAAGAGGTATACAGGAGAACTGCATTTCAGGCAGCGGGAACAGCCACTGCAAGGGCCCTATGCAGCAGAGCCTGTTATGCATGTTTGAGGACCTGCAAGGAGTCACTGTGACTGATGAGATTGAGCAAGAAGGTGAGTGACCTTTCAAAAGGAGGTTAGAAAGGTCAAGGAGTGGGAGGCCTTATCCTACACAGCCTCCTAAGTCACAGTAAAGATTCGGGTTACTCTGAGTGGGACAGGAGCCACAGGAAAGTTTAGAGCAAAGGTCACTGTGATCTGGCTTACTTCTAAAAAGACCTCTCTGGTTACCAAGATGAGACTACAGGTGTGGGAGTGAGGGAGAGGGTTATAGCGAGCTCACTTTGAAGACTAGCATAGAAATACAGGTGAGAAAAATGAGGGCCCATAAATGTGTTCACACCAACTCTCAATAATCTAAGGAGAAAAGCAAAATAATTCAGGAGAGATGCAAAGAGTTATCTCTCTTTAAGAGCTATTATATAGACTTGGGAGTGGAATTTTACAAGGCAATACAGTTATTTACCATAAATAAAGTGCAGGTAAGTACTTCAGAGTCAAAATTTGGACAGCATCTGTACCAGAATAAACATTAAATAACTACATATTTAATTTATTAAATCTGAATTTATTTGTTACTTGGTAGAAAATGTTATTCAAACACAATTCTTTTCAGAGGAAAAAAATATGCCATAGATAGATTGTGAACCACATTATTACACATTAATTTATATTCACTCATCTTATACTCCTCTCCTTAAACATATACAACTGTCCACCTACTATGTGTCAAGTACCACACTAGATTCTAACTGAATTGCTTAACTAAGGTCACCAACAGTAAAAAAGTAATAAAGGTGTGGAAAATTCCAAATAAGTTCACATCTAGTTAATATACACGAAAAGTTGAGAGTGAAGAGCCACTTAAAATTAAAATCTATGGAAAACCTGAACAGACCGATCACAAACAAAGAAATTGAAAAGGTAATCAAAAATCTCTGCAAAAATACAAGCCCAGGAACAGATGGCCTTACTGGTTAGTTTTACCAAAACTTCAGAGAAGAATTAATACCTATTCTTCTCAAACTCTCCTAAATAATTGAACAGGGAACACTTTCAAACACTTTCTATGAGGCCAACATTACACTAATATTAAAAGCAAACAAGGACGTCACTAGGAAAGAAAATTACAGAACAATATCTCTAATAAACATGGATGTAAAAATCCTCAACAAAATATTAGCAAATCAAATCCAACAATACATCAAAAGGATCATCCATCATGACCAAGTGGAATTTATCCTGGGGATGCTAGGATGATTCACGTATGCAAATGTATTAATATAATACACCATAACAACAAAAGCAAGGGGAAAAGTTATATGATCCTATCAATAGATATAGAGAAAACATTTGACAAGATTTGGCACCCATTTATTATTTTTTTAAAAACTCTACATAAAATTAGGATAGAAGGTATATACCTCAACATAATTAAGGTCACAGATAAAAGCCAGCATCGGATTCAATGATGAAAAACTGAAGGCATTTCCTCTTAGATAAGGAACAAGACAAGGCTGTCCACTCTTACCACTGCTATTTGGCATCTTACTGGAGGTTCTAGTCAGAGCAATTAGGCAAGAAGACATAAAAGGAATCCAAATTGGAAAAGAAGCAAAATTATCACTATCTGCTGATTATATAATATAAGTAGAAAACCCTAAAGACTCCACCAAAAAACTACAGAATTAATCAATGAATACAGCAAAGTGTCAGGCTACATAATATGTATAATTCAGTTGCGTTTTTAAACAATGCAATAGAAGAGAATGAAATCAAGAAAACTGTCCTACTTGCAATAGAAGCAAAAAGAATCAAACATACTGGAATATACTTTTAAAAAAAGATGAAAGGCCTGTACAATGAAAACAATAAATTTTGTAAAATAAATAAAGATACAAAGAGATGGAAAAATATTCCATGTGCATGATAGGGAAGAATCAACATTGTTAAAATGACCATCTTACCTAAAGCACTATAGGGGTTTAATGCAATACCCATCAAAGTTCTACTGGCATGTTTCAAGGAAATAGAAACTTATATAAACTAACAAAACACCCTGCATAGCCAGAGCAATTATAAGAAAAAAAAAAAAAAGAACAAAAATAGAGGTATCACACTCCCAGATCTTGAGCTATACCACAGAGGGATAGTGATCAAAACTGCAAGGTACTAGAATAAAACAGAGACAAAGATCAGCGGAATAGAACTGAATCAACAGAAAGAGACACACACATATAGTCAGTTAATTTACAACAAAGGAGTCAAAGACATATAATGGAGAAATTGAAAGTCTTTTCAACAAATGATGATGGAAAACTGGACAACTTCACGTAAAAGAATGAATGTAGGCAATTCTATAATACCATACACAAAAATTAATTCAAAGTGGTTTAGAGACCTGGATATGAGACTGGAAACCATAAAATATTTAGAAGAAAACATAAGCAATACACTCCATAGCGTCAGCCTTAAAGACAGCTTTGGAGACTCAACTTCTGTGGCAAAAAAAAAAAAAAAAAAAAAAAAAAAAAAAAAAAAAAAAAAAAAAAAAAAAAAAAAAAAAAATGTAAGCAAATGGGGCTACATCAAACTAAAAACTTCCTTACAACAAAGGAAATGGTTACCAAAATGAAAAGACATCTTACTGAATGGGAGAGGATATTTGCACATCATATATCTTTCAAGGGCTTAATATCCAAAATATATAAAGAACAAATACAATTCAACAACAGAAAAACAAATAATGCAATTAAAAATGGGCAGAAGAACTGCATAAACATTTCTCCAAATAAGACATCCAGATGGCCAACAGCACATGAAAAAATGTTCTTCCTCATTTGTTATCAGGGAAATATATATCAAAACAGCAAAATACCAACTTTAATCTGAGATTGGCTATTATCCAAAAGTCTGGAAACAGCAAATGTTGGCGAGGATACAGAGAAAATAGAACCCTTTTACACTGCTGGTGGGAGGGTAAATTGGTACAACCTTTATGGAAATCTGTATGGAGATACCGAAAAAATTGATAATGGAAATCCCGTGATTCTGTCATTCTACTTCTGGGTATTTATCAAAAAAAAAAAAAAAAGCAAAAACACTAATTCACAGAGGTATATGCACCCCATGTGCACTGTAGCATTATTTACAATAGCTAAATTTGGAAACTACCTAAGTGCCTATTATCACATGAATGGATAAAGAAGACTTGGTCTATGTATCCAGTGGAATACTACACAGTCCTAAAAAAGATGGAATTGACATTTGCAACAACATGAGTGGAACTAGAGGGGATTATGCTAAGCAAAATAAGTCAGGAGAAAACAAATACAGGATGGCCCCACTCATATGTGGAATATAAGAAAACAAAGCAAAGGAAGAGACAAAATAGACTAGCAACAGAACTGAGGTTTACCAGTGGGAACCGGGTAGGGGATGGGATCAAGGGGTGGAAAGGTCTGATGGACATAGTGGTCTTTTAGTAATTTGGTGGTATGTGGTATGTTGTCACATCTTTGAGGAATGGGGAAGCTGCATATATGGGCTTATATTATTTTGTAAACAAAAATTACTTCAATAAATATAATTTTTTTAATTACTGCAACTAAAAAGAAATTATTTTTCCAAATTAAGCCTCGTAGGGGGTATGTCCTAGTTGTGGAAGGATCTGAGACTCTGGTATACAGACCTAATAAAGTTTACAACCCAACACTGGGAGGAAGGGACCCAAAATGAAACATGAAAAATGCTTTTTCCTAGCTCTTCCAGCCTGCCTACCTGTTTCATTCTAAAACAAAACAAAACAAAACAAAAACATTGTATCAAGGAACTAATAGCACCTGCTCAACATGAGTCCACAAAGGGCCAAACAGAAAATTAACAGTATTATGTTCCCGGCATGCCCTGGTCTGGTGGAGTAGCAGTGGTTTGGTCAGCCGCCACCTTAATTATCAAAATATTGCTCAGTTTTAAATACATTTGAATCTTCCCAAGCATGTTATTCTCAAACTCAAATGATAACTATAGAAAGAAAATATTTCTCTTCTTAAAGAAAAAAATAATAGGCATTATTAAAAAGGCAATTGAATGAACTATATGTCAAAGAAAAAGAGAAACTGTAATCATTTCAAATCAGTCACTGACACCCACTTTTTTCTACTGTAATAAAGTAGAGAGAAGTGTTTCAACAACGTACCCACATTTCCAAGCGTTTCTTTCCTCGTCCACCACCAGCCTATACTGATCCCATTTATGAGAACCCAGCTCACTGTCCTGCTGGAGAAAGCACAGGGCAGGTGAGAAGCCAAAACTAGAAGATGTGTCCACCACAGTGTAAAGCCCAACCATCACCTCTCCACTCTATATGAAGAGAGCAGCTCTCTAGGATGCACTAGAGATTCCTATAATGTGCTCCTACTCGTAGGTCTTTTTTCTTTTTCCCTTTGTACAAATGTTGTTTCTTCTCTTCATTCTTAATCTTTCTGAAGAAAGAGAGAAACCTTTCCTTTGAGAACATTAAGTGTCTCTAGGGATATAATCCTGAAAACCGATTGCTCATAGGAAATTTGCTGACACCCTGAGTCTACAATATCAACCTAAAATTAAACTAATTATAGAGGAAAGGTATTTTGGGACACTCACTACTTTTTATCCTGCCCCTTGTCCTTGTAGAAACTTACATTTCTCATTTATAAACCGTCATATGACATTAGTAGGGCTAAAAACCAACAAGACCCCACCACTGCCTGATGGGCATGTGAGACCTAGGTTGCTCCGTTCTCTCCCATCACCCCAGACACAGGTTTTGATGGGGAAGAGCACTTGTAAGCTAAGAAGTCCAAAGTGCCTTTATGGAGGCAGTTATGAACAAGGAAAGAAAAAAGAAAGCATGTGGGATCTCCTTCTAAGAGCAAACATTATCAGGGAAAGCGTAAGCCTAGAACTGCCTGCTGGGAACCATGTTTCTCTAGCATAAGTTTAAAAAAAAAAAAAAAAAAAAAAAGTCTGCCAGAAAATAAAGCCTACATGAAGGAAAGCAGTGAAGAAAGACAAAAAAATTTGGACGTCATCAACTGAACCCTGGGTCCTAGCTCTAGCTAAAGTCAGTACCTCCTCATGGACTTTCCAGTAACAAAAACTGGAAAGTCCCGATTTTGCATCAACTAATAGGACTTCTGTCCCTTGCAAAACAAGTAAATGTACCCATGAAGGTCACATAACTAGTAAAGAGCTGATAAAGTATAAGCAGCCAATATTCCTAAGAATGAATCAGCCAAATGCCAAAAAATAAATATGCTTGTTTTCTGATTAATTCATTCATTAAAAAAAAATTCATGGAGAGGTGCTGATGAATCAGAAATTGTCCTAGGCACCAGGGGACAGTAGAGTACCTGGCAGATTCACCAAGGGTTACATTTTAACATGAGAGCTTTTATTATATGTTCCCACGCTACGGTGCCCAAGCTTAGGTCCCAGGGACAGGCTTAAGAGCGACTTAGACAGCCTCAAGTATACACAAAATCTTATGTCTGCATATTCATGAGAACTGCAACATATATTTTCTCAAACTCAAAGAGACATATGACCCCCCCAAAAAAAAAATTAAAGAAAACTCTTGAGCAAAAGCATAACTTGGGATCAAGATGGCTCAAAGCTCTTATGGAAATTCTCATTTCTTAATCTTAGCATAATTTTGTTCAAAGAAGACGCACTCTATTCAATGGTCATAGAAATAACTCTTTCCTTTGACATACATTATGAGGCCAACTCTATGAAAACAAAACGTACAATTATTAACTGGTTGTCTTAACCCCTAATGAGCTGGAGATCATCTCTAATATTAGTGATTTACTAAGAGTTGTATGGAACAGAAGATAAAACAGATTCCCTCCTTCATGTCACAAATACTCTTATTTTCTTAGGATGCTATGAGTAACTTTTTCAAACTCATGGGGGGCAAAGGAATTGTACATATGTCTTCAAAAGGAGGATTCCCCCATGCCATTAAGTTTTAAAGGTATCAAACTGGCATCAACGATCAATTTTATATATTTTACTTTTCCCTTAGACACTTCATTAAAATTTGAAAGTTCCATGCTATGCATTAGTACAAATAAAAAGCAATCAAGTGGCAACAAACAAAATGTCAACTAACGTTAAAAAGCATCTCTTGAAGCCTCACCTTTAGAATTTTAAACCAGAGGGAAATCATTTTACAAAGACAAGCTCAAGAAAAGTATCATCTTCTGCATTCCGTCCTTCATTTGAATGGATGGGACTACCTCAAACCCTAATTTCTCATCCCTTTTGAAGCATATGTACAGTTGTCTGTTTCATACATGCATTTCCTGGACTCTAAAGGAAAGGTAATCTCCTTTTATCTATAAAATTATTTTCTTCTAAACTGATACACATTAGATTCTTAGCTAGTAAAAAAGAGAAACAGAGATGAGGGTCGCTCTCTTATTCAAAAAAGGTCTTCTGAGATGTTTTAAACAACAGCTGATTCTTTATCATTATTTTCTCACCAAAACGTTCTCTAAGAATGTGATTGGAAGGTTTTCATTTGGTTGCTCCTACTTCTGCGTTGTCTAAAGCAATTCCTTTTCAAAGCAAAACACCTCATTTCTCAACTTCCTGCCATCCTATGAAACTTTAGATCAAGCAATCAAATGTACACATGAATTTTTTTTAATCCTGCACAAAGAATTCAGGGATTTATATTCACCAGGAACCCACTCCCTTCATTCTTCTCTGAAAAATGTCTCCTGAAAGAGGAACTAGAGAGATGTTTTTCTGAAGAGGATACACAGATGGTGAACAGGCACATGAAAAGATGTTCCCACTCCCTGGCCATCAGGGAAATGCAAATCAAATCAACAATGACATACCACCTTACACCTGAGAGACTGGCTATTATCCAAAAGTCTGGAGAGGATGTGGAGAAAAGGAAACATTTTTACACTGTTGGTGGAAGTGCAAATTGGTAAAGCTCCAATGGAAAACATTATGGAGATTCCTCATATGGAAGATGGAAGATAGAAATCCCATATGATCCCACCATCCCACTTCTGGGTATTTACTTGAATGATACAAAAACACTGACTCACAAGGATTTATGCACCCCCATGTTTATTGAAGCCCTATTCACAACAGCTAAGAACTGGAAATTATCTACGTGGCCAATGTCAGATGAATGGATAAAGAAGATGTGAGATAGACAGATATACACACACACATATACATATGTATATATATTATATGTGTATATATAGATGTGTATATACACACAATGGAATACTACACAGCCCATAGAAGAGATGAAATCCTGTCATTTGAATCAACATGGATTTATCTAGAGGGGATTATGCTAAGTGAAATAAGCCAAAAGAAGAAAGATACCAGATGATCTCACTCATAGGTGGAATGTGAATGGACAAAAGAAAGGAACAGAAGAAATAAAACAAAGCCTTGGACACTTGCAATAGAACTGAGGTTACCAATAGGGAATGGAACTGGGCGGGCAGGCCGGGGGGGTGGGGGGGGCCGCAGGGGAGGGGAATGGTGGCAGAGCCCAGTGGACAATGGTGAAGAACATGGTGATTTGGTGGAGGGCAGGGTGTGTTGACATAGATCTAAGAAATGGGGAAAATGCACATAAAGGGCACCTACACACGTAAGTTTATTTTCATATGTTAAAGTTACTGCAATAAAAAAAAATTGGAAAAGAAAGCCTTCCAAGAGATAGGTTATCTCACTGGACATTTTTCTAAGACTTTCCAATTCTCTCCAAATGGTCTGAGTCTCTTGTCCCCTAGAGATGTGACAAAAACTGTCACCAGCAGCCTTTGTGCCCCACGAATAAAGTCAGTTACTAAGTCTTTCAGTAGCATATTCTCTCATTATTTCCTCTACCTACATCTGCCCCTCTCAGCTCTTCTCTTTTATAAAGTTAAACGCTAAACAGATTTTTACTCATCCAATATACTCTTAAATTTCCTTTTTGAGCAACTGCTTTTAGGGTTCGTTCTCTTGCCAAACTGATGATTTCCAACTTAACCTCTAACCAAGCAATCTTTTTAGACATGCTATAAGGGGAAAAATGCATATTTGCTAATATACTTACTCGCCCACAATTCACTACGGCTCTCAGCTTTCCTTAAAATTCTTTTAGCTTAGCATATTGAGTCATAATGCACTATGAGAATAACAAATTATATTGAAAAAACAAAAACATTGATTAAGAGACAGTCAATTTTTCAACTGTAAGTTGTTTCTGGATTGTACACTAAGGGCTTTGTCACCAGAAGGTCGTATCCATGAAAGGCAATGGTATCTCCTGCCAGGATGAGTGGAAATTACCCTAAAACATAAAGAATGAAAACTTCACAATCTCACTTGTCCTCACTGTTCTGCTGTGAGGAGCAGATGATGCCATCAGCATCACCTGGTCTTTTTAAGTTTCTCAGCCACAGTAATTTTATGGACAGTCCCTACAGTAAATGATCCCTCCAAATCCTTATAGCTTTTTCCCCACCATTTCCTATATTTCAGTATTAATTGAATAAGATGACAGCTCCTCACTTACCTGCTTTATTCACTCTTCTAAACCACTGATTCTCTCTGAATATAAAAGTGCTGTAGAGTATGGCCTTCTACTCTCTCTGTGGCCTTTTTTCATTCTCCCTGAACCTCAGCACAGCACACAGGGATGTTCAGTCTTTCCTTTCACACAACCAAAGCCTGGACAGCTGAAGATCTAGATTCCAAGGACTTGGCAGCCAGAGCTATTCCTCAGCCGGACTCATAATCATTCCAAACGTGGCCTCGAGAACTGCTCGGCAGCAAACATTTTCTTTTCAAAAAGCTTGGAATTTAAAAACAGGAAAAGAAAGGATGTGATTGGAAATGTTTCATAGTCCCTCACACTAATGTTACATTTCCTTTCATGTATAGACATCTGAATTGAGACATAACTACGCGAGCATCACACACGTTAAGCTTCACCAGATTTTTTTTTTAACAATCAGCACATCTTAAATTCATGTCTCATCTCTTTTCTCATGTTTCAAGTATTAAAATATTAAGGCGGCACGCCCTGGTGGGCTAACACTTTGGTTCATCAGGCACAGTCCATATGCATCCCAAGGTGCCCAATTTGGGACCCGAAGCCAAGGGAAACAACCTAGATGAATTAATAATATAAACAAATGCTTCTTCCTCCTCTTTTGTCCTGCCTGCCTATTCACCTTCATTCCTGTCAGTACCTTTCCTTTAAAAAATAAATTAATAAGGTAATAAAGAAAGGATATCCTAATTACTCCTAATATCAAAATGGATCAGTTGAATTATAGCCCAATATTTACTGGGTAGTTTTATAACAACTGACTAGAAAACAAGATATTTAGGTATATAACAAAAATAAATCATTTCTCTTTTTCAAATATGTTTCTTCACCATGAAAAACAAAATAAAATTAAGACTGGGTTATAAAATCATTTCACCATTTTCTTTTTATTTGCATCATTGTTAAATATTTTCCAACATTTCAAATTACAGAAAATCTATAAAAATAAGCCATTTATATTAAAATGTGTAATATGATTCAACCCGTTAGTAAATAGATTTAGGTGACCTCCTTACAACTTTTTCATTTGAAAAAAAAAAATCCCTCTAATACTAATTTTTAAATATCCAGCATGTCCTAGTATAGTTTTCCAAATACTCATAAGTATAACCTCATTTCATACTCTCAAAGGACCAATAAGAAGCACAAAAATTACATTAATCTCAATTTAAAAATGGGGAACTAAATTCAGAGATTAAAATTTTCCATTCAAATCCAAGCACTTACATAACTCCTTCCAAAATCCACAATGCCTTTAAAAACTCATTATCAAATATCTATTTACTCAATGACTTGACTTCAACCTTGAATATAAATATCTAGGCAGACAATCAACCAATTTCTCCAATAATTCTAGATGGACCCAAGTTTTAAATATTTACGATGGAAGCAAATTTAAAGAATGAAATGAAGATATTAACTTTTAAGAGCTAGAAAATGTTACTATGCTTTTTTCTATAAGGTTACATAAAGATTACCTTTCTAATGTAATAAATTAAATTAGAAATTTTAATCATATCTAATTTTGGTACAAAACATATGTGCTTTACAGAGGGAATTTTTAACAAAAAAGTATTTTAGCAACAAAATGTTCTAATTTCTGAAATCTAATTTAGTGATTTTTTTTGTCTTACTTATTTTTTTAGAAAATTTTATTGAAGGAATATCACATCAAAATATTATATAGGTCTAAGGTGTGCATCATCATAAATCAACCTCTCTATAGTGAGCTCACCACCAACAATCCAGTTCGATCCTTCACCATATAACTGACCCCTTTACATGACTTAAATCATGCTTACAGTATACCATGCATTGCACACATCTTCATCATAATTAACTCTTGTACACTGTATACACAAAAAGCGGCAATTATTCCACAAAGCAGATAGCCGTGTTTCTAAACAAATCAAACACATTTACATTCAATGTACTGTGAGAAGTAGATTTGAACGCATGTATTTTCAAAAGATTTATCAAAAGCAAGTTTGTGTTTATGAATAACCTACTCCATGTGAAAAATTAATAAACTCGTCTCCCTTTTTAATTGTGCATCAACATTACTGAGGTATCGTTAGGTACAGTAAACCCCTACCTTCCCTTTTTGATCCCTGACATGACCCCCAACCTGATTTCCCAGGAGTTCTTTCCTTCATGAGCTGATGTCAAAGAAAAGCTGAAACCTGAGGCGCATTGGGGGATCCCTGCGGCCTGTAAAAGTACTTGGAGAAGTCTCCTTTCCATCAGGAAACAGACTCCACCTGACATGGTGCTACTTAAAGCCCACAGAAGTAAACTGGAAAGAGAACAGTCTTATCTAAGCACCAAGCACAATTACAGGCATCACATTTCAAAGTTTGACTGTAAGAGCATGGAAAGGTGGCGTCCAGGGGACTAAAGGGCCATCCCATTTGGCGTCAATGAACATGTATCTTCTGCTTTCCAGCAGCCATAACCTTCCTGCTGGGACAGACTCCAACTATGGATTAGAGAAAGGCTCCTTTTCTCCTCCAGACACCTTAGGTCACCTCTGAATCAGAGCATCTTAGCCTCCTGGGCTAAAGATGGCATGAGATACTGGTTACAGATTCGAGACAACTGCAGTACTAGTAGCTGAGGAAAAGAGGCCCTGTCTTCCCACTGTGGGTGTCAGAGGCCAGAAGTAGAAGGCCTGCGTGAGGATGGCGAACTCTGATGGCCACACAGACTCAGAGGATAAAGGCTGAGACGCTATCAATGCCATGTCTAGAGCTCACAATTACCTCAAGTTCTCTTTTTTGTTGACAACTGTTCCAATTAGATTTTCCGTTTCTTGCAACCCACAAGCATCCTGGTGACTAAAGTGTCTCCAGACACACTGGTGCCCTGTCAGAACAGGAATGGGGCCCTTTCGGAGCCCTGGTCCATTGCCAAAGTCTCCAATCCGACCAGAAAGAGCAAACTGACTTAAACTGCAGCATAGCAAATCCAAGTTAACTAAAAGAAGTACCTCTCAGGGAGAAATTTTCAGACAAAAGTTTGCAAAGTGGGCTTTTTTTCTTTAAGTGTCTTGCACTGCTTTCATTTTTAAGAGTTCTTCAACAATTGGTGCGCCTTTATAGACTAAGATCCTGATAAACTGCAAAATCTACTTTTCTGACATAACTAAAAAAGACTAAAATCTAAATAATTTAAGTTCAGCTGGTATACCTAAGAAGCAGAAGATACACTCACTACGCCTTTCTGATCTCATAACTGTGTTTAAAAATCACTAGTACTCTCTCAAAAGCAGCAACCACCATAATCTGATTGGTCATCCTTTAGACAAATGTATTTGTAAACTGATTAATTGTCCAAATTAGATAAATGTTTTTGCTAATCCCTGTAACAGTCACAGAATTCTTGCCCAATAGGAAACTCCAGAGAAGGGACAGTAGCACCATGTGTCCAGTGGAAATTTGCGTAAAACCTCTATCCTAATGGCTCCAAAGCAAACATTTGCTTTACCTCAAATAAAACAAAATTGTTTCCTTTTACCACTATGTTCTAGCAGGGAAGAAATGCTAGAGCTAAAATAAAACGTTGGCTTTAAAATGTAACAGGACTTGAAAATTCTAACCAAGGATGTTAAGAAGATACATAATATATACGCCAACCAATTCTAAGATCCTTATTAATGTTGATAAACTTCCCATGTTTGCATTACATCGAAAGGATAGCAAGCATCAAACTGCTAATAAAAGATAAATATAAATGCCTGTAATTTAGTAATATGCATTATCAAAGAAAGAAAAAAAAAGGCCAGAACCAAAATAAATAATAGATAAGGCAGTGTCACTTTGAATAGCCTACTAAACAAACACCAGCTTTAAAACTGGTTTATGGAAAAAATCATAAATTATAAACAAATACAGTAGAACTTTTAACAGCAATGTAATATGAACTCAGTCAAGCTTCCGGAAAGAGACTCAGGATATTTTGTTTTGTTTTGTTTTTCAGATATAATCACAGCAATAATGATGAAAATAATAATAATGGCTACCACCAATTTAACAATAAGGTACCAGATATAAGGACCTGATATTTACTAAGTGCCTTAGATATGTTAAGTGCTATTAATCAACATGGCAATGCTCTAAATTAAGCAATAAGTCTGCTTTGCAGAGAAGGGAACCGAGGTTCTCAATTTTTTTTCTCTCTTTCTTTTTTTACCCCCATCTCTGGTCCCAGATCTTGAACCCAGGTCCATGACTTCCATCACCTGTGCCTTAGCCACCTGAGCAACAGAGGGGAGGGGAACATATTTGAGTACACACCATGTGAAAGACACTGCCTGAGGCACTGGGGACATCATTTGTGAATAACATAGTCTCCGCTCTTAAGAGTTTAAAATCTAGTGGAAGAAACAAATATAATCTACTAACCTAGAAACAGATGTAAAATTCAAACTACAACTGAGATACATTTTCCGAAGGAAAGCAATATGGTAGTGATGAGCACATATATAGCAAAGGAGCTCACCATGTCTAGGAGATTAGGAAAATTTCACAGCAGAAGATTCACACAGGAAAAATCTGAATGATACATAAGTATTAGTTCAGTGAAAGGCATGGAGATGAAGAGGGGAAAGCAACCAGACAGAGGAAAAAGGCCCTTTGGGAAGAGGGAGCTCAGAGTGTTTGTGGGACTTAAAAAAAAAAAAAAAAAAAAAGCTTTGTTCCCTAAGCAGAGAGCTAGAGGAAGAGAGCGGAGTACAAGCCAGGGCCTGTGTCTCAGAACTCTGGGAAGCCTGAAGCTATGCTGAGCTTCAAGAAATCTTCTCTGCATGTGAGCAGAGAGAGAAACTTCTTTCAATTACAGATCAGTTTTTTAAATTAACAAAACTTCAAAAGTAATGGGGAGTATTTTAATTCATAAATCTTTTCTGATCTAACTGGAAAGACCAAACAAAGAAACTATCCATTCAGTGATTTGATGACAAGCTACTTTTCATCCCCACTATGGTTGCTGGATGCATCCTGCCTTCTCGTATCACCCCATCCTTCCCTAGCTTACCTTTTGCAGCCTACTTTAATCCTTCCTCTTGATCAGTCTCTGATCTTCCCAGAGCAAAACCTGGTTACCTCATTCTCCCTCTTAGAAATCCTTCAGTGACTTCTCATTGTCAACTGGGAAATGCATGGTCTGACCCTGTCTCCCCATCCAGTTTCAGCTTCTGTTAGAATATACCAGACCAAAATTTGAGGATGGACAGAGAACAGGTCTATTTCTTGATGCTGTTAGTCCTAATATTTTGGCCTCGTCCTCATGGTTTAAGATGGCTTCTTCCCTGCCCTTACTACAAACAGCTGGAGGAGGTTGGGGAGAGGTGGAAAGGCGGACAGTAAAGGCTGAACCGCAAAGTAGAGACCATGGTCACTCCTGGCTGCAAAAAGGCTAGGAAATCTGATCTTTATCACAGGCAGCTTCAACCTCAAGGACTTCTGTTAGTATGGAAAAAAAGGAAAAATGAATTTGAGGGAATAACTAGCCTTCTGATAGAGAAATTAAACAGGGTTCAAATTCAATGCTGCAGTTGATGTAAATGAGCTTATTGTATTAATTATAACTTTCATTTTGGAAAAAAAGTGCAGTATGAACGGTGACCTACTCTTCAGAAAATGTTTCTAGTATAACTTTATGGATTGCTAGTGCCAAAATAAGTACTGCCTCTCAAACTTCTGCATGACAATTTTTCTAAACAATTCTTTATTCATATTCTCTGATAATAAACGAAGTGTTTTTATATTTGAAATCTGACAATATTTTAAAAAGAACTCCCGAGAGGTTCTTTATCAGCCATGACTCTGAAAATCAGCACTAGGTTTTCTCCCAACAGATAACAAAGACTTCACTTGGAATGCCAGAAAAAGAAAGCAAATCACATCCTGTCAGGAGGTAAACAGAGAACAAAGGAAAATAAAGGCCTTTTTCTTTTGTTATTAATCCTAGAGATGGATTAATTTAAGAAGTTTTAAGTAAATAATACTTTCATTGATAGTAAGTCATGAGTTGACTTAAAATGCCACAATTTTTACTATTCCTAGCCATAAGCATAGAGCTTTGATTCTGATAAAATTCTTTTCTTTACCTTCCTTACCTACCAATTTTGACAAATCAGGATGAAATGACGCTCTCTGAACACATGAAACTCAAAATCTATTTGAAATGCCATTGTTTAAGTAGTTATGTCCCTAGGATTAGCAATGACCTTGAACACTAGCCAAACACAAACTTGTCCTTAAATCATTAACTTACCTTGAATTCTTATTGTAACTGCATTTGGTGATTTGAGTTCAGCTTTTTAAAGTCATTGTCTTTAACTGATATGATATACTTCAACTGGATGAATTTGGTGTTACAGAAATGAAACAAAACTCTGATATTTTGTATCTCACATCCTCACATCTAAAGAGATTTCATGTTAACTATTTATCATGAGGATCATAGCAAGTTAGAAGTAGAGGGAATAGAATAATGGTATTTAACTCTTTAAAGTTATTTTGTGATTAGTATATTTTGACGGATTTCGCTTTATATCTCTGTCCTATATGCAAATATATTCTCAAAAAAGTCCTCATTTGTACATTGCTACTAGTGAGGACTCCTAGAAGAGTCAATAATAACACTGGATAATTTCAAATTCTTAAAGAGAATGGACAAATATGTATTTGCGGGGGTGGGGGATAAACTAGAGGCAAGGCACATTATAACAAATTAGTCAATAATATAAACTAATGAAAAACAAAAAGTAGACAATTTGGTGCACCCCCATGGCTCAGAGGCTAAAGTGCAGGCCATGTGAAGCCCAAATAACAGGGTTCCAGACCCAGGGCTGGGGTTGAGGGAACAGGGACAAAAAATAAAAATATTCTCCTATTCTTTTTCGGATACCTATTCCTGATTTTTTTATACAAAAAGTACACTAAAAGTTCCATTATATCCTTCATTATACATTTGACTCCTTTTACCTGATTTCTTTTAGTACTTAAGTTTAATGTATTTTAAGTTTTATGTAATACTGAACTTCATGTCATTTATACATTGATTTATGATGTTCACTTAAAATTTACATAATGTTAAAATGCGATGCAACTTCAAAAATGTTAAAAATAAAAATTACAAATTGTCATATGCCCTCTTCCATTTTTCTAAATTTCTATATTACTACATAAAGCTAATAGTTCAACTCCTCTCTGGCTTCATATCAGCAAATTATTTCCAATGAAAATCTGCCAACAGTGATTAAAGTACATAATGTCTCCCTGACTATATTATATATTATTCACTAGGAGAAAGAGCTGATCCAAATTAAGAAATAATCTCATTAAAGTGTTCTTTGCAAATACAAAAAACAAAACTGAACTTTCAGAAATAATGATTTTTCTTTAAATCGGTTATAGTGCGCAAACCATTAAATAAAACTATGCACATTACTAACACACTAAGTTTCATCACATACTGACCTTGCTATGTAGATATGACAAAAGAGATTGTATTAAAGTAACTTTTATAAAAAGATGTAATGGCACTATAAAATCCAGTGACAATGTCTATACCTTTTTATATAATTACCTCTATGAATCTCAAAACATTAATAAGTAAACAATTGCACTGACTTTTTTCCAGAGAGGGGAAATAAAAAATTAACAACTAGAGATTTGAGAATGTGTGTATCCTAATTCAACAAATAATTATGGAGCCCTTCGCTCTCTCCCCTCCCCCACACTGGCCCAGAAGCCAGCAGAAAAGGGAACCCTGCACGAGTAACCTTGCATGGCACAGTGCTTTCATGAACACATGAAATCATCCAGGAGGGCCTCACTCCCTGTTTTGAAATTTAAGAAGAAAGACAACATTTACAGGAATTGCTGGGTCCAAGGCATGTAACTGGCAGGCCCCAGAGAGAACGTTCTGCTAGAATTTGCACAGTAGCCTGGATTTCTACCTTTTACACTCACTTGTGGAACTCATCAGCCCAATTTCCTGGCAGGGTTTCAGCAGCCTCATGTTAAATTTCCTCCTTTGGTTCAGCTAGCCAGCTAGCTTCTGTTCCTTACAAACAAAACAATCTTCATTCTAACATAATATAGTCTTTTGAATCTTAAGTTTTATCCATGTGGGCAAAGTGATACATAAGTATCCTTTACTTTTCAATTTTGGGGGGCATTTGAGATCAGAGAGTAAGAATCAGGATAGATAAGAATAGATTGTTAAGAGTTTCAAGACAATTCAATACAAGACTTACAAATAATCTAACTAAAATGTGAGTTGGAACAGGAGCTAGAGAACACTTTATTCTGAGATAGAGAACACTTTATTTTGAGATTTGTACAAATAATACACTTTGATTTGCCACTAGAAAAGTTAATCAACTTTTTTATCCATTTTGGTTGTTGCTGGGTTGCGGTTTGTTTGGGGATCTTATATTTATCCCTGATGACCCATATCATTCCTTACATAATTTAAAAGATCCTCTTTTTACTATGAGATAACAAGTGGAGAGTAGCAGTGTCTGTTCTTCTGAGTATTTCATAAATTCATCCTTACCACAAAGTCTTGGAGTCTTGATATTTAGGAATTAGGTTAAAAACCTAAGTTTTCTCTAACACTACTCAAGAATTCTTTCAGATAACTGATATATAACAAAAGTCCAGCACTTTGTAAATTTCACAAAGATTTTTATGAGGAAATTCTAACAGTGACTTAAACACCTAGGAAATAGATAGAACCTGTTAACACATATATGAATCCTAAGATTTTACGTATGAGTACAGATTACGCTTTCTTCTCATCCTAAATCTTTCCCTACATTCATGAGCATCTATCTAAAGCTTTTGTCTCTTGCCAAAACGGTAAAAGGAAAAGAGCCATGGAGGACTTCATATATACCAGAACATTATTATTTTTCTCTTTTTTTTGAAGCACCTTTATTTTATTTTTATTGAGTTGTTCACACTGATTGCTTCCCCCTGGGCCTGGGACTTGAACACAGGGATATGTGGTTTACTCCTTTGGAGGTGACTGACCTAACTGTTGCTTCACCAGGATGCACCTAGAATATTATTCTATACCAATGGGAAATGTATATGTGTATCTGTGTGTTTCTGTGTGTATGTGTGTCTGTGTGTGTGCACGTGCACACTGAGCCAATGCACAAAGCAAAAAAATTAGATTTTAGATGAAAATTTGTCCTTCTTGGCAAAGCCTTCAAGGATGTGTGAGACTCTATCTAAGTTCATGATTCATGAAACTATGAAACACTGAGGACAGGGAGAAATAAGGGAGAAAGGAGTAAAAATATAATATCCAAAAGATCTGGAAACATTTTATAAAATTTCCCCAAGTAATGTCCAAGTTTATTCTTCACTAGATTTTATAACTCTGCCCTCACTAGCTCAGGTTTCAGTAAACTCAGCATACACAACAAGGATTGAGGCTGTCTAAATAAATTCAAAAGGGTATGAACTAAGCTGAAAGCACTACGTTTGACAAATAAGCACAAAATATGTTCTTAGATTAATTCTTCTCTTTGCATATCTTAATCTCAAATTGTTTGCTTCTTTTGGGGAGGCTATTAAAATGGACAGTAAAATGTCATGGATATTTTTTAAATGAAAAAAAAAGTATCAAGAATACACAGTCAAATGGGTATAGAATTCAGATAAATATCCAGACTAATGATCCTCAATGTTTGCTTAAATATCACCTCCTCCTTGAAGCTTTCCCCAGGTCATACCAGCCAGGAGCAAAAGAATCCTTTCTGACACCCTATGATCTGCTTTTAATCATCTTTATAGCATTTTAAAAGTATTGCCTTACTTTGTGCTTATTCAAGATCAGTCTTATCTCCATTACTAAATAATTTCTACACCAATTTCCAAATATTTATTAAACACTTACTACATACCAGGATTTGTGTGAGGGACTGACCATACAATGATTTAAAAGACAGTCATTTTCTGGACATGTGGCATTTATAACATTGAAAGCAAAGGTGTCAGAGGCTCTCATGTCTCCAAAAGATCCTAGCCAAGGAGCATACAAAAAGTCTCAAAGGAAAACTGAGTTTTTGAGAAAATAATTAAATAGAGTTTAGTATCTGGCATTTCTTCACACTGTATCCTCAGTACATAATGAGGGTTCATTAAATATTTGTTGAATGAACTCAGGCTACAAACTAATAATTCTACCATAAACCACATGAGTGACTCTTGTCATGATGTAGACACAATTTCAATTTTATGATTACAGCTTTTTCTGAAAAATCTGATAATTGAACCTATTCTTAATTCAGGGTTGAAATCTGCAGCTATGCTTTGGTATAAACCATAAAATAGTTTTTGTGAACCAATTACTGATTTGAATGTTTGAGTAAATTAAGTCACTGATTTCAAAGATATTCAATGAAAAGTCAATTGATTGATTTCAATCACATACACCATAAACACACACATACACACACACACACACACACACACACACACAAACCCTCACAAGCTAAATGCCTGTAGAAGCTGATTCAGTCAATAAAAGTTTTTATTTTCTTTTCGTTTTGTTGGGTTATTGCTCAGGAAAGGTGCAGGCAGGAATGAAGGTAAGCAGAGGCAGGAAGGCAGGAGGAGAGAGGAGGAAGCAGCACTTCATTTTTATTTAGTTGTTAATCTTGGATGTATCCCTCTGAGCCTGGGATGAGCACCCCAGTCCTTGGGATGTATATAGACTGCAGCCTTAGCTTAAAGCAGCTGACAAAACCACTTCTCCAACCAGGGCACATCATAAAAACTTCATAGTGAGAACTAAGATTTCTGAAATGCACACATCAAGTATGCTGAAGTGCACATTTCTTACATGTGTAAACAAACATAAAATAAAGCAAAACGGATTATATATTTATCACATAAGTTCAATCAATTATTCTTAATTGCTCAGCATTACTGGCCAAACATTTTTCCCATATTACATTTTAAAATACCAGGAACAAGATTTTTTATGGTAAACATATGTCCATCTATTTCAGCAACATGCAGCTTCCTAGTAGGTGGGTTTCCACCATTGGCCAGAATAAGGAAAACACCCTAATTATGCTTTCTAAAATAAATACAACTGATTGATGGTAATAAGAAATGGAAGAATTTGTAAAAACCTCAACCGATGTTTTAGACAGATAGATAGACAGATAGATAGATAGATAGACAGACAGACAGATAGATAGACAGATAAAAAAGCAAAGAATATGGGAAATAGAGATGAAAATTAAAATCGATGATCCGTTGACTACATTACTACTGTCACTATGTTCTTCTCCTTTCTTTCACTATTATCCATGCATATTAAAATACATTCATTTAGAATTATGTTTTTGTAAACAGATATATTGAAAACTTTCCCAATGGGCACACTGGTGGCTTAGCAGTTAAGTCAATGGCCTCCAGTCAGTGTAGATCACATACACCCTAAAGATACTCAACCTGGACCAGGATACAACCAAGATAAAAAACTAAATAAAATAAATAAAAGTTTCTTCCTCATCTCTCTTCCTGTCTGTCTGCCTATTTTCCTTCATTCCTGTCTGCACCTTTCCTTTAAAAACAAATACAACTTTCCCATCAAACTGTGTATGAGAGTAGAAAGTAACCACAAAGTAAGATAATACATATTTAAATGGTATAGTTTTATCCACTAAAGAAAGGAATGAATGAAAAATCATTGAAGTTTCACTTCTCTAATTATAATCTGATGATCTAGTCCCAAATTCTGGTCCTAAAAAATAAACGTAAAATTTATTCCATTACTCTGTTATAAATGTGTCATGAAAGTGCATTGCTACTTCTTCTTTTATTAATATATAAGGAAATATCCTGTGCCTGGAATTTAAGTTTCCAAGTTTGAGTCTATAGTATCCTGTCTACATTCCATAAGTTATCTGAATGCCCTGTCAAAGGACATCGCCAAAGGGAAAATGTGATTATGAAAAGAGCAACCTATTCAAAATAAAAGTTTCTGTTAAACCTAAAATAAGGAAAGCAGTTGCCTCTGAGTTCTATTCTATCAAAGTCAAGGGTCAGGGGCATACAGGGATAGTTTGCTTACCTGACCAAGTGCTTCCCGAGAGTGTCTAAAATCTGCAATAATAGTGGAGCTTCAGAATAAAATAGACTTTATGCTCAACTTCAGAAACTGTCTTTGTACTTCCAAGTCCCATAACATAACACTATTAACCCTTAAACTTTCCCAAACAATTCAGTCTTTAAGATTATACTGTCTTCTTCCATCCCCCTGAACATGCATGCAAATACCTAATCAATAATTTCATCAAATTATCCTAGGCTTTTGCTAAAATAAAGCTAGGTATAAGAAGAATATGGCTGTTCTAGCAGGAAATAATGACTGTTATGTGGAAGGATTCTATTTGGAAGAACTGAATATAACCAACAAATCATACATAAATAAAAATTTACTATAAACATGTCTTATTTCACCTATGATCTATCATTAATCAAACAGTCCTATGAAGGAAAAGATTTTCTGAACTATAATAAGATTAGTATAATAACTAAAAGAAGAAAAGATAATAAATCAGATCTGTAAGCATTTAAATATCAAAAAAAAACCATGCAGAAAAAAATCAGGAAGAGAATTTCAGAAACTCTAACTGGGTATAATAAAATGTAAGCATTTTCAGTTTTGTTTATCGAAGAAATTAAGTCAGAATTACAAACTGTGAGAGCCATCATCCTACCTAACATTCATCCTTGAACATGGAAGTAAAGGAATTGAAAATAGTCACCCCAATCTTTTGTCACTCTAGCGATGAGACTATTTTGATGCTTTGTGCTTTGTGGTCTCTGATCAATAGGTAATCATCTAACAGTTTTCTGTGACCTTAACTACTTAGTGGGGTTGATTCATAGCATATCCTCAAACCAAAGAATGCAATTACTTAAACATATGTACAAACACAAATACACACACATACATACACACACATATACACACACACTTTTCATTTACCTACCTCTGTTCCTTGGGGGAAAGAATAAAAATGACAATAAGGGAATCATACACCTTTCACTGATTCTACTATCCAGCCCATCCTGCTCATGCCTAATGTGCGGTCCTGAACTTTGGTCAAGTGGATGTGCCCATAAATATGAAGTATCACATGTGACAACAACCAATGAAATAAATAAATCTCAATAAAAAGAAATTGGAGTAAAGGGGATGGATCATTAATAATATTTCACTTGAAATTGTACAGTATATCCCAAAATGCCCTCCTTCCACTATAACCCTCAAATGTGTCAGAAAAAAAAAAAAATTCACTTACTTAAAATATCTTCACCATTTTATTCAATAGGATTTAAAGCAGTTTTCCTTAAGTCAATATCAGTGCAACCTAAATAGACTTTTAAATGAAAAACTAAGCTAGAGAATGCAGACCAGACCTTTTTTGTACTTGCACAAGCTGGGGTGTGGTGGGGGGAATATTACACCTCAATTTGCAACACTTCAGGATTCAGAAACCAGTTAAAGAACAACTAAAGGAAAAAGGAGTGGGGGGGGGGGCAGGGAATGCAAGTCTCACAACCAGGATATTCTAGTTTCTCACAGATTGAGAAATCAAATTTAAAAGCTGGGTCACAGAACCTGAAAAAATTCTCCCACATTTCCAGTCGGAAGGGACTCAGAGGAGGCCTTTTAAATTCTAATATCATGAAAACTTTTATTCAGCTGAAAAATTCATTACCTTAGTTCAAAAATTCCCCAAAGCTAAATAATAACAAGGTGTGGTCTACCAAGTTTATTTACACACTAAATATTCAGAACAGATCAATTTATTTGCAGACAAGTAAATATCTATTAATGACCTTGAAAGACTGTGTAAATTCAGTTCTCGCTGTGTAAAACTCCCTCCACAGCTGAATTTGAAAAAATATTTCCGTTTCAAAAGTGTCAAACAGATAGAGCTAAAACTTTAAACCTAATTTTTAGCTCTTCCATTGAGTTTTTTAATATTACAGTGGAACAATTTTAGCTAAATAGATATAACATCTACAATTCAGCTAAATTCACTTTAACAATTCACACAACCTTCTGAAGATATTTAAGGGCCACAAACATATAAACATAATGTGGATTTACCTAATAACTTTATATACATACATATGTGTGTGTATATATATATACATATATATAAGTAAATATATATATGTATATATATATATATATATATATATGGCTCTTTTAGTTCTATTTCACTCATTATATATAACCCAGGGAGATAGGCATAGTATATACACGCTTTAGTCTCTAGAAAGATAAGCTAACACAAAAAGATAATAAATAATATAAACAAGATCTTATGGCTAATTAGCAGCTAGAAAAACAGATCTCTTAACTAATAGAAGAGCAAGAAAAATCAATGAGAAGGGTGCACTGTCTTTAAAACAGAATGTGTATAAATAATGACCCCATAACATAATGAAAAACCCTAACTACCATGATACTAGATTTCATAGCCCTAAAACCAACTTGCAACATAACATATCTACCAACCATATTCTAAGCTATCGAAGAGATATCCCTCTGTCTAAATAACATTTCATGTGGTGTGGCCTATTCTTTTACCAGACAAGTATATCCTAAAAAAATCTGAGCACTGTGTGATTCCACAGATTAAAGTATGGAGAATATTCAATCAAAGCATCTCCACAGATTAAAGAATGGAGAATATGCAATCAAAGAATCAAATGTTCCCAATGGCAGCATTTCTAAAGATCCTTCCTGACCTTAGAATCAAGCTGCACAGAGGTCTGGTCATAATAACCTCAAGAGGATTCCGTTTTTCAAAAGAAAAGTAAAATTATGCACATTCTAAGGAACCTGAACTCTGCTCCCAAAATATCAGCCAGAAATATTGAATACATTTAAGAATTATTTATACAAATGTATATTCTTAAAGGTCAAGCTATTTTCCTCAAGGCTTAAGATGATGAATAACTAAAGAAGCACACACTTAGCTGGGAATCTGGAGAGAGGGTTAGAGTTTGGGTTGTGGGCATTAATGTTCTCTATTTCTTGAACAAGTCACTTCATTTCTCTTTCCTTAAGTTTCTCCATCTCTACAATGAGCAGGACAGGTTCCCTCCTGTTAAAGGTGTAGCTTCCTATGGACCATCAAGAGCCCCATATGCATACAGCCTAAACACAACTTTGCTGAGTAAGACACTGCAGAAACATGCCCTTTTGACTGTCTAGGTGGATACACTATTCCTAATGCATTTTCTAATTCTGTCCACAAGTGTAAAAATTATTGTCACAGTTACCAAAGTAGTGATGACCTTGGGATTATGTAACTTGCCCAGGTCAGAAGTTTCACAAGTGAATGAGCTCAGATCTGACCCCAAGCATTCTGGCCCAGGAGTACACTTGACTACTACATTACACACACCTACAGAGTCTAAGGAAAGAAGGGAACACGGGCAGCTGATTCCCTCTGCAAACTGTTGTTGGGAACCCCTAAAATGAACCTCCACTATGAATGCTCTCAGAAACCAATGGTAACTCAGGATTTACAAACCCAGCACAAGCCTTAATCACACTTTCATTTTTTCTTCTACACTTCATTTTCACAAGTAATAATATAATTTTAAATGGATTCAATTAAATTAAATCTACCTCCCTTCTTTCACCCATGAGGGGAAGAGTCCCAAATCACAGAAACTAAGGGAGAATTGGTGTACACACCTCTCCATTATAATACCACCCACAGTCATGGTTCATGAACACTGCCTGTGAAGGTAAGTGCCCTACAACCTTACAGCAGAAACTGACCAGCCAGGAGTGGAAACGCCAGTTCTGAAGCCTAAAATCTCCAAGACTGGGGTGTGTCTGTACTGCGACCCTGAGGTAACAAAATAACACGTGTGCATCAAAACACATTGAGTGTGCAGTTAAAATGCAAACTGGTTATCACCATCAGGGCACAGAGAAAATACCAGCCATCAAGGAAGTCCTATCTAACTCTCCAGCACAGCTACAAGTAAATACACATTTTCACCCTTCATGAATCAAGTCAAGCTTTGAGACCCCTGAATTTGGCTGAGTTTCAGAAGAGGCTGGGCATTTCAGTGGCCAAGGCCAGGGAAGGGGAAGGAGAAGGCCTGCACTCCAGAACCCAGGAGGCCTGCAGCGACCTTGAAGGTCACAGCACCCAGACAGGCAGCCTGGTGAGCCCCCTTCGTCAAGACCAAATGGAAATGACTTCAGCGATGAGCAGACGGAGAGCTACTCCCGCTGGGCAAAGCTACACTTCTGGCTGGCCACATTGCTTCAAGTTCAAGGCCACGAACTGTCACCGGCTGCTTACACAAACCCGGCCAATGAAATGGGATTGAGAGATGTCTTGAGCAAAGATGGGGAGCGGAGGTGTTCTGTTGTACCTTGAAGGGAAAACAAACACTGTCATGAACCTCCCTCCCACCCCCCAGCCGGCGAGGACTGCTTCACCCGGCCTGTCTCCGGGCTTCAGAATCACTTCCTCCTTTCCTGCTGTGTCTCTGACTTGGAGATTACGAACTTGCTGAGAAAGTGCTGCTTCGCGGGCAGCTTCCTGCGAGCAAGCCAGCCAAGCGCAAGGCGCGATCCCGGGGCGCACACCCGGCCGGCCGCCCCGCACGACGGACGCGCGGAGGCACACGCGGCGGCGACGCTCCGCCCGACCCGCGCCCCGCGCTCCGCGCTTACCCCAGCGTGCTGATGAAGCCGTTGACCGAGCCCTCTGCGTACAAGGACACGATGTCCCCTATGTAGAGGAAGCTGGACATTTTATCAGTCATTCTGCTTCATGCTCTAAAATAGACGGCCCTCCTCTTCCCAGAGCCCTGGCCGCCCTCACGCCAGGGAGCCGCCACAGCTGAAGCGAACGGGGCGTACGACTACAGCCGCGGAGCGCACGAACGGAGGGAACGCGTGTCCCGGCTCAGCCGGGTCCCCGAGCCCGGGGAGCTGCCAGGAGCGAAGACTGGCTGTGGGCACCCGGCGATGCGCGCAGCCCGCGCTCCCCGAGAAGCCGCAGCCGCTGCCTCCCGACAGGTTTCCTGTTCCTTTCAGAAGTTTTCTCTCCTACACCTTTGCTCCTCCTCCTCGTGCTCCCTCCTCCGCTCCCCCCTCGTGTCCCCTCCCCGCTCTGCGGCCTTCCGCGGCCGTCTGGGCCGCCCGGCGGGAGCTGCTGGTAGCAGAGTCCCTGGGTCCCCTCGGGGGAATTTTTGGACCAGGTGGTGGTGCCCATTGGGCGAAGAGGAGGAGAGGAGCCGGGGTAGGAGGGGGTAGCAGCCAATCAGAGAGCGGCGGTCGGGGGCGGAGCTGGGCTGGGGCGGGGCGACTCTAGGGAGGCCCGCCACCCGGGAAGCCGCCGAGGTGGCGGCGCTGGCCCGCGCGCGTACAGGACGCGGGGCGGCGCTGGAGGGCGGCGGGGTGTGAGCCCGAGCTGGAACGCCGATGGCGGAGCGAAGAAACTGGAGTTGGGGTGCGACCTCCCCGCCTGGGAAAGCGACGGGTGGCAGGGCCGGGGCGCTTTCCCGGAGCTAGAAGGAGTCAGTGAGGGTGAGAATGGGCGACGGGGCGGGCACGAGGAGCCCGAGAGACGCCTAGACTGAAAGGAGGAGCCAGGGTGCGATGGGGTTGGTAACCTGCAGACCGAAGGAGAAGGTGTCGAAGAAAAAAATAAATGTGTAAAGAAAAAATAATAATAAAAAGAATGAGGGAGAAAAGGAAGGACAGACGGACTCTAACTGAAATAGGAGTTGTAGTAGTTGTGGTTTTCGTCTCAACTACATCTTTAGTGAAACTTGACCCGTCAGCAGCTGTCCAGGTGAACTCCCGCCTCCACGGTGGCGAACGTCACTTGACCGAACCAGCAATTTTTGTAGCCAGGGCTGGGCGGCGGCGAACCAGCTCTGAAGCCTCC
Source organism: Solenodon paradoxus (assembly GCA_004363575.1). NCBI lineage: Eukaryota > Metazoa > Chordata > Mammalia > Eulipotyphla > Solenodontidae > Solenodon > Solenodon paradoxus. The sequence continues at coordinate 413,366 of RJWH01000200.1, forward strand.
GAGGCCGCGCCTCCCGCGGCTCCTTCAAGCCTAGACGAGGGTTAACCTGGCACCTCCCAGAGCCAGCTGTCCCCGCTAGCTGGCGATCTGCGTTTGTTTGCACGAAAGCTGCTGTCTCTTAAAAGCTCCAGCGGACGTAAATGAAACGCAGCGGGACACGCTTCCACAGCCCGTAGGCTGCTTTTGTAGCCCTTATCTTACAACATCATTTTAGACGCCCTTCGCCCTAACTTTCTGGAAGCCCCAGAGAAGGCAAACTCTTCCAGCATCGGTTATGACACAGGCTGCCTAATCAAAGATTACCTAAGTGGTCCCCACCGGCAAGATCTACAGAAAGACAAGGCACTCAAGGCATGCAGACAGAAAAAGGGTGAAAGCCTAGTTGTTCAGCTAACCAAAATATACTCCAAAGATGATTTACAGGTCCTACAGTGAAAAGATGGGTTGGGTTGAGACTATTAATCACAAATTGGACAATAAAAGATGGGTGTTTAATATTCACGTTTGTGTTTAGAAAAAGCCTATATGATGGAAAATAGACTCGGGAAAATACCACCCCAAGGCCTGTGTGTGCTGAGATAAACTGAACTTCATCATTGTGCTACCATACAACTCACAGATTTCTATGTTCCCCTTTGGTAAAAGATACTCAGCAACTTAGAAATGCCTGTTTTATGAGAGAAGCCCTCCTGTGTCTAAAACATTGTGTTATAGGTTGGGTAAAACATATTAATACCTCCATAACCATCTGACGGACTATGTAAATTTTAAAATGTCCCATCTTCTAATAAAAATCACTTTTTTCACCAAATGGCATCACCGGCCTCTTCAGAATCCAGGCACAAAAACTTGAAACCAGTTTGTATTCCTTTCTCTATATATTCCTTTCTTTCATCACCAATGTATCTCCTTTTTACCTTCCCTACTCTCCCTGCAGATCTATACTGTGCCTGTTCAGTGGTTTCCAGCCCCACCACTCACCAACCCCAGGCAAGTCACCAGTCTCTCCTTACAAAGTTGATCTGATCAAAACTGCTCAAACTACGACACCCCATTGTCTACAGAAGGACACTGCAAAGTTTTCTCCTCCTGGTGTGAATATTAGATATTGGGAACATCAGTCCATGAAAACAGATTCTCCTAGGCTAGGAATATGAGACACTTCACTATGTCCTGGCATTCCACACTGTTCAAGAGTTGATCATCTCCTTTAATGACCTTAGCTTCTAATCTTCCACTCCTGATGTCCTCATGGAAACCAAAATTCCCACGTATAAACTGGAATTTTTAGTCTCCATGCCTGAGTGAGATGTTCCCTCTGCCATGTATTAGGAAAATTGTCTCCCTCCTCCTGAATTCCCAAAGGACCACTCTGCCCCTAATATTTGTGGTTTCCCACAGAAAGAGTCATTGAAATCCCTTATAACAAAGTCTAAGCTAATAAATTGTTAAAGGTACAGCAGAGAGAATTAACCCATGTTTCCAAGATCTTTTTATTACTCCTGCAAACAGCCATCCGTGGTCACCCTTTAGGTCACCCCTGCATACCCCAGCTGTTCATTGCACACTTGGTAAAATGGGAAAGGGGTCATTTATGCCTGGAAACCTGAGGTCTCCAATACCCAGGACACAGTCTGGATGCTGGAGGATGCTCGCAGGCATGCTTCATTGGTCAGAACAGGACCTCCAAAACTGAGAGTCCAGTCTGGCTGACCACTCTAAGAGCGCATCCCCTTTTAAAGACGCTCTCAACACTTCCCAGCTTGCCTTCTTGTTATTCTGTAACACTGAATCTTACAAAAATAGAAGCAATCTGAGCATGAGATCAATGTCTAGTTGGTGTTTTATCCTTCTTGGGCCTAGCATTACTGATACGGGCTTCATTTGATAGATAAATAAACCAAAAAAAAAAGCAGATGTAGAACTTTGAATGTCTCAAAATTTGTATTGCCCCTGATGATGATAATAGTAGATGTCATGAACATCAGTTCAACCAAATGACAGTCTCCTGTGCTGAGACTATGAATCACATCAGCAAGCACAGCCTAAGAAACCTATCGGGAGAGGTAAAAAATAGAGCAGAGCATAATATTTGAAATGTTTACTCCCAATGGATTGAATATATTAACAAACAAGATTCCAGGAATGAGTTTTTCCATCAGAGATGTTTTCAGGGTAATTTATATTCAGTGTTCACTTGAAATCCTCAGATCAATACTAGAAGTGAAAGGGTTTGTAGTTTGTAATCAGTTATTACAAACTGTCAGGTAAGTCCTTCATGAATAGCTTTCTTCACTTCCCTTCCCTTGTAATAAATGTTGTGTTAACATGTAACTGGTTTATTGAGCAGTCTGTTCCATGAGGTACAAGAAAAAAATTTAAATCACTCCATTGCAACAATCAGATCTACATATTCCATTCCTTAATAATTTTTCAAGGCAAGCTCTTGAATTTAATAGTTTTCAGTTATTAAACACACACACACGCATGCATGCACACACATATACTGGTCCAATTTAAAGCCTCAGTCTCCTTTCTTCCAGAGCTCCTTCGATTAGTGGGACAGCCATCAGAAAGGGGATATGGTTTGTTCCTTACTCTTACCCATTTCTTCACATAGTTCCTAGGGTATTGGATAGGGAAGAAGGATCAGAATAAAATAAACAAACAACATTTGGAACTGGGTGTGCGATTTCAGTCCTCCTGACATATGCTACTGGCTAATACGACTCTTTGCAGAAGACTTCTAGTTAAATAGGTGTCAAAGATTGACTCTCTGTTGAGCTCCAGATGAAGTTTTAGTCCTTCTGAAGGACCTCTGCAGTGCACACTTCTTTGAAATGGGACAGATGGCCTTCGCCTAACTTCTTTCAAACTCCCTCAGCTACACCAATGACAGGATACCCCACAGTCAGACAACACACCTGGGTGGGATTCTGCCAAGTCCGATCTGTCAACCATGAGAGATTCAGGGAGGGTCTGCTTCATGATGGTGCAACCCCTGCAGTAGCACAAGGACCTCAGGTTAGAAGGACCCTTTGGGGGTCTAGTGTTTTGCTGGCACCATCTTGAAGTTCTTAAGCATTTTTGAACAAGAGGACCTGCATTTTCATTTTGCACTATACCCTGCCAATTACAGTGAGTCCTATATTGAGGCATCTCTACCATACCAGAGTGAATAGTCTCTAAACTGCTCCAGAGTTCCCCCTCATTCCATCAGTCTTTCTCTCTCTCCAGCTCCTTTTTTCTCTACTCAGATCTATGTCTGATATATCAAGTCATCTCCCCCATAGGATAGTCAAGGCTATCCTCCTCATCTCATTGACACATCACTTTTTACACCTCCGACATCTCTTCCATGGAAATACAGGGAAACTCGATCACCTTTTACTACATCTGGGCCAAAACAGACAACTTAATCAATTTACCATGATCGATATGATTTTCAGGTCTGTGGGGGCCTTACTAGATTTCTGAAGGGAGTGGTTGCACCTCAGCAGAACTATGGGGAGGTAGAGTTAAACAATCCTTAGCTAGTGGGAAGGGTCTGCTGAAAAAATGATTTGTGTTTTTGTTTTTGTTTTAAATAATCTCTGACACAGGAATCTCTACATACACACAAATTTAATTCAGAAACATTTGAATGTAAGTTGTCTGCCTTGCAGTCATATACCACTTAATATTTCAGGTATCTCTCACGACAGAGATATTCTACTACAGCAAAGTCAGTTATGACGTTCAGAAAATTTAACCTGCTGTCCACATTCCAAAGTTGTCAGTTGTCCAAATACTGTCCTTTATAGCATTTTCCCCCTCTATGACAGAATCTTGTCCAGGATTATGTGTAGAATTTAGTTTTCCTGTGTCTTTAGTCTAAACCAACTCCCTAGTCATCCTTTGTTTTTAATGACATTGACATTTTTGAAGGATACATTTATTTATAGACTATGCCTAAATTTGGGCCACTCTTCATAAGCAGACACGGTTAAGTATTTCCGCCTGGAATACTACACAAATGGTGATATGTTCTTACCTAGGTAACCTGACCTTAGGCACACCATGTCCTCTTGTCCCCTTGATGACAATGTTAGTTTTGATTGCCATCAAAGTGTTGTCTGGTGGAAAAGAGTTTAGGAAGAATCCCAAACCCAGATGTATTTTCAAAGTATGGTCCCCAAGAAACAATCTCCTAGCTGGGGAAAACTCTGGCAATGTTGGCCAGCCTCAAAGCAAGTCTAATATTCCTGCCAAAAATGCTATCCATCCCATCTACTGATCCTTAACCTTTCTGCTTCCAAAGCTGGAGTCTGACCTCAGTCAGCTGTGTTTCCATATTCTCCAGAGACAAACAACAAACTCCCCAGTGGGGCCTTTGACGTTCTCACCAGAGATTTGAGTCACTCATCCCATCTACCTACCACTTCCACTTCACACACACACACACAGAGCTTCTGGGGACCCCAAATCAGCAGCAACTCCCTCCAAAGTGCTCTGTATCACAAAATTCTCTCATCCCCACAACCCTACTGTTTAATGTCCTTGCCTGAGATAAGAATCTTTAAGTGTTGTCTCCCTGGTTTTCAAATGTTTCCCTTCAAAATCTGCATCTTGGTCTTCTTTATTGCATATATATGTCACATGGAGACTCTGTCCTCCTCAAACTGACAGCTTTTTATCCCTACACAGAAGTGGGCGGATAAAACCCAAAAAGCCTGCCTTCACACACAAGAACACCCTGTGTAGTCCATAGAGAGTATATTTTGAGTGTTTTTGTCTGTTTGTTTTTTTAAATAAAAGGTGCAGGCAGGAAGCAAAGCAAGCAGAGACAGGCAGGTAGGAAGAAGCACTTTTTTATTCATTGTTCATCTTGGTTGTTCCCACTGGGCCAGCACACAAACCCAGCACATTTGAATTACGTGGACTGTGCCCAACTGCTAATCCGCACGGATGTGCCCACATTTTATTTTTAACTGAAAAATACGAACATATAGCAATACATAACATTTGCTTTTAATTGGAAAAATACCTAAAGAAAACAGTATAAGAAAGATTTTCAAACAAATCGAAGTCGACAGTGGAATAAACGAAAGCAAAAGAAAATGAAATCATCATATTGCACTAGGCAGAAGACATGCTCAGAAACTTAATTTTGATGTTTCAATTGACATTTTCCTATTAATGCATATTTTAAGAAAATGTTTATCATGTTCATTGTAGTAAAATCATAAACAGAGCACATACAGCTTCATGGCATTTTAGTAACTGTTTTTGCTAGATCAGCACCTCCTGGCATCTTTCAGGACTTCTCAGGAGGAAAAAGGTGCTAGATGGAAACTCTAGAAACCTGCAGAATTCAAATCCACCCCTTCTTGGCAGAAATATTTAAGATTGGAACGCAGATCTCCATGGCAACCTTATCAATGTTTGGGGGCTTCTTCTTTCTGGGTACCATATTCCAGGAAAGTGTTGCAACTAGACTTTGTTACCATGTTTTCCTTAAGCTCTGGGCTTTGGGCTGAGCAAAACTTTGGCCATATTTACCATTACAGTTATAATCTCTGCTTATCAAACTGGAGCAGGCATGATATTGAATAAACATTGCAATAAGTGACAGAAATTGTTGATAGTGAGATAAAATGATAACCTGTTCAATAGTTTTTAAAGATATTCAAATACATGGACTTAGCTCCCCAAAACTCTCCCAAAATCAGATTCCATCTCCTCAAGAGTGCTTTTAAAGTACTGTATAAAAATCCAACATTTTTCCCATCAAAGTAGGTTTCCTATTAGACTAGGAAAACTGAGTTTTTCTTCATATGTTCTAACCATCACAGCCGTTTCACACACTTTCATTTCCCTGAAAGGACAGCCATTTCCTTTCTACATGTGTGTGTGAACTGAGATACTGGACACCAGGTTTTGAATAGGGCTCACTTCCTTGGAGACTGTCTAATATGCAAATGCCAGCTGGTGGCATGAGAAAGCAGGCAGGGATTCGTGATAGAAAGTTGAAGAAAACTGGCTGGCAGTATCTGTTCTGTTTGCCCTTGATGGGCATACAATTTGCTGGCTGGAATGCCTCCATCCCCACATCACTGGAAATCTCTGGAATTGTTGCATAATTTTTCATATCTCTGATGCGCAGATTTCTTAACAGCTATGTCTCCTCTTCCCCAACACACAGACCTGCACGTACCCATGTCAGGTCAATTATATCATTTTGGTTTACTGGCAGCTTTATTTCAAATCTGCATGAACTTTACATTTTCTGTTTTTTAATCATCTGGTTTTCAGTCACTAATATTTTCTTCGAACTTAATGTTTATATATTTATTTATCACAGGTTGTCTTATAGTCAACCTTAGTCTTTTTTTAAAAGGAAAGGTGCAGACAGGCAAGCAGGAAGAGAGAAGAGGAAGTAACACTTTATATTTTTTAGTTGTTCATGCTGGTTGTTCCTCGTAGACCTGAGACATGAACCTGGATCCTTGGGATATATGTGGAGAGTACCAGCGAGAAGTGGCAAACTGCTAACGCTACCAGGGTGCCAACCCTTTTCTTGAAAGCCTGGGGGAGGCAGGAGGCAAGAAGGAAGTGTGGAGAGGGAAGGAGAGAGAGGGAGAGAGGCGAGAAGAGAAGGAAGACAGGAGACAGGAGAGTGGAGAGAAGAGGAGCAATCTTAATCTCTCTGCTATCATCCCAGCTGCAACACAGGCCACACACAAAGTGGCACCATCTACCAGCACCATTCATGTTCCCATCTGAGATATCTTTTGTTCCTTCCCCAAAGCCCAGTTAAAGTTTAAGCTGCATTAGCTGCTTTCCTATCATTCTGCTTCTGAATTTCTTCCACTCAATTGATGGAAGCATCCACCATCAAGTTCCCAAACTGTGTCCCTTGTGGTTTTTCATTCAGCACTAAGTCAGCATGTTCCCAAAGAGACATAGGATATGAAACATGAAACTGTGTTGCAGTTCACTGGCAAAGTGCTGACAAGGCAAACACACGTGAACATTTGAAAGCTTGAAATGTAACATTGAAATGTATCTTGATTCCAAGATAATGGGATATAATGACAGTTATTTTACTCATTCAGCAACTATTGACTCAGCACCTACTATGTGCTGGGAATCTCACTAAGTGGTGGTTAGTCTAAGTGATAGGAAATTTTCTGTCCCCAAGGATTTTGACAACCAAGATGAACAACTAAAAGTAATAAAGCGTTTTTTCCTTTTCTCTCTTCCTGTCTGCCTCTGTTGACCTTCATTCCTGCCTGTACCTTTCCCTTAAAAAAACAAAACTCTGAAAGCATTAGTCACATCAAGAACTGTCACATACCCAGAACTCAAAGATGATAACCAGTGAGAGGCAAGCAAAACCTCCTCCATTACTGAAATTGTTATTTTCTGAACAAAATGTTAAAAAGTCTTTAATAACTTTAATGATATTATAACTTCCTCTAAAAATTAATCTCCTCAATTCCTTGAACTGCCACATTCTTCTGAGAGGGTTCTATAGTTAGAGATATCTGAAGATTATTTGGTGGGGAGTTTAGAAAACTGGTGCTCCAAAGACAAAAATAATCAAACCTTGCACGATCACCCATCAACAATAAGTATAATGGCACATATCTTCCAAAGCATACATACAAAGATCCCCCAAAATGTTTTAAGAAAATTATTAAGTGCAGATACTCTCAAGAATAGGCAGACCTGAGTGGTTTGTATGACAATTAAGGAATATCTGATACCAAATATATTCACATTAAACAATATGAAGATGTTACTTCAATAAAATACCTAAACAATAAAATTCAGTGTCTGTGTGACAGTACTTTCTATTTATAAAAAACAAACATGTTTTATCATTTGTTTCCATAAGTTATCCCAAATTGAAATAGTTCCATAATGTTTTCTGTGTGTATGAATTTCTTATAATCGAATATTGTTTGGTAGTTTATCTTTTCATTACATGACAGTTACAAATGTGTTTTATCGGTTCAAAAGATGATAAAACCAGGGATTCTTTAAGTTGCATAAGCTTAAAATTTATAAAAAGAAAAGAAAAGGGGAAAAAAAGTAGAAAGACAGAAGATGAGAGCAGTGAAGTACTGTCCCCACTATTCTCATCTCCACCCACCCCTCAATGCACAATCAGCAGCTGAGGCCTGGGTGGCAAGAGCCAGCCTCTGGTAGCAGTTCACTCATTACAATGTGCTGCTGCTTAATTTGGATCTTAGAATGTCAATGCCACACATTCTTTCATTGACTGCTTTTCAAAAAACAAAAAAGATGCATTTTGATGAAAAATAATTACCTCTCATGTAAAATGAAACAGTTAAACCTTTCCCAATACTGACGTTTTCTGATTTTGCTTTCTCTATTTGCTGCTTTCAGGATATAATTACTAATAATAAAGAGAAATTTGTATATTAATTTTGATCAAATCTATAGTGTATTTTGGAATCATTTCACATTCACAAAACCTGAAGTCAAGGGCACAGAGTTAATTGATCTCAGGTGTTTTGTTTTGTTTTGTTTTGTTTTTGAAAGTATGTATTTATGTGGATAATACAGACATATTTACAAAGAAAAGCAGAAAATGGCAGTAATTATCAAATCAACAAATACCACATATCATAAAATACTTGTAGTTAATTGACAATTTTTTAAAATGTTATTGAAGCAACTTTGATTTACAAAATAATACAAATCCATGTGTGCAGGTTCACCATCCATCAAATATAACACCAAACACCACACCACCACCAAATTACCCAAAGTCCTTCACCACAGTCCACTAAACCCCATCACCCCTTGCTCCTGCTGCTCAACCCTCCCCTCTGGTAACCTCAGTGCTACTGTTAATGTCCAAGAGTTGGTTTATGTTTTGTCTGTTCCTTTGCATTGCTTCTTTACATTCCATATGTATAAGCGAGAGCATCTGGTATTTGTCTTTCTCCTTCTGACTTGTTTGACTTCACACAATTCCCTCTAGTTCCATCTACGTTGTCACAAATGATAGGAGATCATTTTTAAGGCGGTGTCATAGTACACTGTGTAAATCTGCACAGCATCTTCTTTATACATTCATCTGATTAAGGGCATTTAGGTAGTTTCCATTTCTTGGATATTGTAAATAATGCTGTAGTGAAACTGGGAGTGCAAATATCTCTTTCAGTTAGTGGCATTTTGTTTTTAAGGTAAATATCCAGAAGAGGGATGGGATGATAGAATCCTATGGGATTTCAATTCTCAATTTTTTGAGGAATCTCCATACCGCTTTCCATAAAGTTTGCACCAGTTTACCCCACTAACAGTGTAAAAGCATTTCCTTTACTGCGCATGCTCGCCAACATTGTAGTTTCCAATCTTTTGGACAGTAGCCATTCTTACAGATATGTGATACAACACATTACTGCTGTTTTAAAATTTGCATTTCCCTAATAACAACAGATGAAGAACACCTTTTCATGTGCCTATTGTCATGTGTACATCTTCTTTAAAGAAACGTCTATTCAAATCTTCTGCCCACTTTTTGATTGGGTTATTTATTTCTGTTGGTGAGTTTTATGATTTCTTTATATATTTTGGATATTAAGCCCTTGTCATTGACAATTTCTAACTGACCTGGCCTAGCACCTCATTGAAGGCCAGGAAGAACAAGGCTCCATAACATATTCACTCCTTAATAATAAAGTCTAAAATTAAAAGACAGAGAATTAATTGTCTACATACTAATATACAAAATTCATTTCTTATTACAAATTAATTTAACTTAACCATTTATACAAGGATTACTCCAAATAGTGGCCACTTGTCACATATTTTAAGTTTTCACAATTTCATAATTATTATATAACCAGTTGAGCTACATTCAAATAGGTACAGTGGAAAAAAAAAAAAGAGGGGTATTAAAAATGCTCTGAAAATAGGGAGGCTACCAGTAAGAGAAAACAAAACTGCAATGTAAATTATTAGATTTATCAGAATTTGTTTCTTTGATAACATTTCTGGAGAAATGAAAATAAGTGGCATCTTCTCATTTTATGGATCAATCCTTTAATTTGCAATGAAAACTACCTAATAGCTTCTGGCTGAATACTCACTTTGACCACCTTTATAGAGAGTTTTCATCTTTCTTCTGAGTCAGAGAAATTTTTCCAATCAAACTTTATTAGAAGAAAAAGGAATCTACAGGCGCACCTCAGGGACATCGCAGGCTGGCCCAAACCACAGCAATAAAGCAGGCGTCACAATAAAGTGAGTCACACACATTTTTTTTGGTTTCCCAGTGCATGCAAAAATTTATTTTTACACCATACTATAGCCTATGAAGTATGCAATCACAGTCTGTCTAAACACAACATATGTAACTTAATTTTTAAATACTTCATTGCTAAATTTTTTTTTTTTAAATGCTAACCACCATTTGAATCTTCACTGAGTCATAATCTTTTTGCTGGTAAAGGGTCTTGCCCCATTGTTGAGGGTGCTGGCTGATTAGGGTGGTAGTTACCTAAGGATGGGATGAATGAAGAAATTTCTTAAAGCAAGATCATAGTGAATTTTGCCACATTGATTTACTCTTCCTTTCGTGAAACATTTCTTTGTAGCATACGATGTTATTTAATAGCATTTTCCCACAGAACTTTTTCAAAATTAAAGTCAATCGTCTCAAATCCTGCCTGTACTTTATCAATCAAATATATACCATATTATAACTCCTTTGTATCATTTTAGTAATGTTCATAGCATCTCACCAGAGTAGATTCCTTTGCTCATCCATAAGAAATCACTGCTCATTCATTAAAGTTTTGTTATGAAGTTACAGTTATTTGGTCATTTTCAAACCCATTTATAATTCTACTTCTGTTGCTATTTCTATCATATTTACTGTTGCTTTCTCCATGAAAGTCCTGAGCCCAAGTCACTCTTGAGGGATATTAATGCTGATATTTTGAACTCCTCCCATGAATCACAAATACTCTTAATGGCATCTAGAATGAAGCCTTTCCAAAAGTTTTCAATTTACTTTGCCCAGATCCACATCAGAGGAATCACTATCCATAGCAACTAAAGCCTTACAAAATAGATTTCTTAAATAAATAGTAAGACCTACAGGTCAAAATTCCTCCTAATCCATAGACTACAGAATGGATGTTGTGTTATCTAGCATGGAAACTACATTAATCTCCTTGTACATCTCCATCAGAATTCTTGAGTAGCCATGTGCTTTGTCAATGAACAGTAGTTATCTTCTGAAAGGAATTTTTTTTCCTGAGCAGTAGGATTCAACAGTGGCTTAAAATATTCGGTAAACCATGATGTAAACAAATGTGCTGTCATCAGTCTTTGCTGTTCCATTGATAAAGCATAGGCAGGGTAGATTTAGCATTGTTCTTCAGGGCCCTAGGATTTTGGACAATGTGAATGAGCATTGACTTCAACTTAAAGTCACGAGCATCAATCTGTTTTATGAAGACAAGTATTGACTTCTCCTCTATAGCTAATAACTTCTCCTTTGTGTAGCTGTACAAGTCCTCAATGACATCTTCTTCCATTTTAAGGCTGTTTTGTCTATACTGAAAATCTCTTGGGTAGTATAGCCACCTTCAGCAATGATCTCAGCTGGATCTTCTGGAGAACTCATCACAGCTTCTACATTAGCACTTGCTGCCTCATCTGCACCTTGATGGGATAGAGAGGGATTCTTAAGCCTCATGAACCAACTTCTGATAACTTCAACATTCTCTTCTGCAGCTTCCTCAGCAATTTCAGCCTTCATAGAATTGAGAAGAAGCAGAGCCTTACTTTGGACTAGGGTTTGATATAAGGGAATGTTATGGTTGGTTTTATCTTCTATTCAAACCACTAAAAGTTTCTCCATATTATCAACAAGGTTACTTCATTTTTTATCCTTCATTTATTCAGTGGAGTAGCACTTTCCTTTTCCTTCAGACTTTTCCTTTGCATTCACAAGTTGGTAGGCTGTTTGGTGCAAAGAAACCCTCAGAGACAGGATTTATCTTAGCTTTTGACAGGTGTACCTCGCCAAGTTTTATCATTTCTAGCTTTTGATTTAAAGTGAAAAACATAGGATTCTTCCTCTTACTTGAATATTGAGGAAACATTGTAGAATTATTAATTGACCTAATTTCAATTTTGTTGTGTTGCAAAGAAGAGGGAGGCCCCAGGAGAGGGAGAGAGAAGGCAGCAGAATGGTCAGTTGGTGGAGCAAACAGAACACATTGAACATATACTAATTAAGTTCACCATCTTATATGGGTATAGTTCATAGTTCATAGCATCCCAAAACAACTACAATAATAACATCAAAGATCACTGATCACAGATCACCACAGCAGTTATAATAATAATAATGATGATGATGATGATGATGAAAAGTCTTAAAATATTGTGAGAATTACTGCAGTGTGACAAAGACACACGAAGAAACACAGAGAGCACACGTTGTTGGAAAAATGATACTGAAAGAGTCACTTAACACAGGATTGCCACAAACCTTCAATCGTGTAAAAATGCAATATCTGCAAAGCGCAGGAAAGCAAATCATAATAAAATTAGGTATGCCTATATTTTCTCTTTGGTACAACTTCAAAGATTATATTGCTCAATTTATGTAATCTGAAGAAAATTGAATTATAAATTTGTGACAATTGTGTATGGATTGGATCTACATTTCTGGCAGATGTTCTACAAATCACCATTAATCTTAAAATGACAGTTCTTTCACCTCACGGGAACGCATATTCCAGATGAACAGGAAATTCTTTATTCATCAGTTTGTTCAGCATTCACACTCAAAGATGAATTATAGGAGTGGAGGGTGTGCCTGGAAGTAGCTAAAGGAATCAACAGTCATGAGCTTTGTATTATGCAATCCTGTTAAGAGAAATGGCTGAATCACCAGTATTACTGTTAATATCCCTAAAACAGCAGTAAAAGGTGACAACTTCCATCTATAATTTTTGGTTAATATTTTTCAATTACTTAATATTTTATAGGTGGATAAGTTAAGACATTTAATTTTGTGGAGTTTCCAATAGTGCTAACTAACAATGCAAAATAAGGTGGAGCATTGAAGCAATTCTCTGGGTGATTCATGTTATAACGAAATAGGCAAATACTGGAATTTAACCTTAGGTAATTTTTTTGCCCTCCGTTTTGTGACTATGCTTTCAACTGAATTTTCCTAGCGCTTTTGCAAAGAAAACACTCCCAGACATCTCCACACTTAGAGAATATCATGTTTTTTCCCACTTGACAAGTAAAAAAAAACCTATCCCAAATAAATTCAGTGACTTCCATGAAGCTAGAATTAAACCATAACTTTCTAATTCTCTTCTCAGATTATTGTACCATATACAAATCTATCATTTCCTGACCAGTCCTAAAGCAGTAACTATGTCTATTTTTATAATATACAAATAAGTAAATAAACCGTTTATTATAGAAAATAAAAATATTAACAATCAGAAAGATACACCCATTATCCTTTCAGAGATGTGTGCTCTAATCATCTTGATATATCCTTACACATACATATAATACTTATATAAATATACTTAAATAACAAATTTATAGACCAAGTTCCTCAATAATGGAGCTGGTGGACAAAGTTTTGTGCAAGGTCCCACCCTCAAAACTAAGGGGTCTGCTTAAACCCATCCTGGTTCCTGGTATGTTTACTTTATCACTTAAATAAAAGATTTGTACAAGTGTACTGATGTCAATATACTGGCGGCATGCCCCAGATATCTTTGTTCTGATAAAATCTTGAGAGTAAAGGGATGAGTGGGTCAGAGTTTCCAGGAACTGGTTCTAGCTGTATGTGTGGAAGAGGACAGTCAGTGGTCACAGACCAAAGATGATGCCATCTATAATGGAGTCACTCTGGTTCAAATAGTCTTCTTGATCAAGACACTAAGCTAGAAATAGAAAAGAATATATTAAATTCTTTATCGCCCATTCAACAAAGAACAAATGAAAACAGTAGAGGAGATGCCATTGGTGCCATTAATGCACTAACTGTGAGGATAAAGTTGAAGTTAGGAGAATGTGACAGTGGAGAAATAGAGAAATGCAATATTTTAAAGGATCTATGACATGGACTGTGAGATGTACCATTATATATGAGGAAGGAAAATCTCTGATAGCTAAACTAGAACATGACACAAATTTCAAAAATGTTGAAATATGGAAACCATGTCTAAGAATTCATGAAATACAAAGAATGGACCAGAAAGAAGGCAAAGGAGAAGTGGCAGGTGCTCTGATCTTCTCACTCTGGAGTATCAGAGACAGGAGAAGACAAAGGCTACTGGCTAATCGGAAGGAAATAGTGGACGGACAAGGGGTTTCACTATGCTTCCAGTTAGGATCCAAAAGGAGGCTGCCTCTCAGGCAATTCCCATGCTAATATGGGAGGCAAGATGCCAGGTCAGAAAAAACGTAGTGAGCCAGTATAACTGAGTAGAGAAGGAAGTTTGAAACCAGTCCTCAAAATTTGCCTCTACTCCTCTCTGCAGACCCAAAAGTGCCCACCCCAAGGGTGACAAAGTGAAGGCACATGAGCTGAGACCAGTGGGGTTGCCCCTGGGCCAAATCCCTTGCCACTCTGGTGGAGGTGAGGTGACCTACAATCCACTGGGCCAATGGCCAGATAGAGTAAAGGGCAGAGACTCAGATGGGACCACAGTGAGCAAAGGAATGCCAAGTCAGTCAAGGAGGACAGCTGGGCTCAGATGTAGTTGAGCGAGTGACCAGACCACGAATTACCCCCATGCAGATGTAAGCCAAGAAAGTCATCAGCTACCTGGCACCAAGAGATATTGCCAAGAAGAACTAAGAAACCAGGGTACAGAGCAAGGACATCATCCTTCCCAAAGCCACAAGGTCACAAAGCCACATCCTACCAAGTGAAATCAAAAAGACCAAACATTTCACCCAAACAAGTTTAGCTATTTAACTAAAGAAACTATTTAAAATTATATAACTGGATCAAATTTCAAGGAGGAGTGGACAGATGTCAGCAGTTAGGGTTTTGATGAATATCAGATCAATTCTGAGACAATGAACTTTTTTTGTTTTCTAGCTTTACTGAGATATAATTGACATTACTGCCTTGTGTAAGTTTAATATGTACCAGTTGATTTGATACAATGAAGTTTTAGAGAAATGAAAGAACTAAATTTCTTCTGCACCTTTGACTTGCAAAGCAATATGATGAAATTGTTGAAGGTAGGGGAGAAGAGAACAATTTTTTTTTTTAAGTCGCTATCTCCTAACATTCAGGGTCATCATAAACTCAGAAGAATGAATCAAATTGTTCTGTGGCAAGCTTTATTATAAGGGTAGCAGAATAATTAACTTTCTAAGGTCAAGTATTCCTTAACCATGTGTTGTAGGATATGGCAAAGATCTCTTTTTCATGCAATGCCCAGTAACTGCTTATCCCAGCAGTAGCAGATGCAAGATTTCATCTCAGGAAAAAAGTTTAGCATACATATACATGAAAATCTGATAAAGAATTAGAAGAAGTCTGTGGAATCTCAGGAAATGGATAAGCTCATGCCTGTGACGAAGACGAACTTGAAAGTTCTCTAAGCTTGTCTTCCAATGCATCTGCCTCAAAGAAAATCGTTAACTGAGTAAGAAGTAAAATGGCAACAAATGCTTATGGGCTGACTGCTTCAATCTGTAAATTGGAGGCAACCAAGTTTTAGATGGCACACTAGGGTCTGAAATCACTATTTTTCTCTCTTTGTGTGAACAAAACTTAACCTTGCTAACAAGTATTGCTTGTACTTGTGCTATTTTCTTCTCTATCATGATATCCCTAGTTCTTTACATAGAACTTAGGTCATCTTTTATCTTCATTTAAAAGTACTTTTCAGGCATGCCCTGGTGGCTTAGTGGTTAAGTCTGCTAAGCATGGCTAAATACATCCCAAGGAACTGGGTTCATAATGCCTGGGGTGGCAGGTTGGGTTGGGGGCGGTTTGGGGGGAACAATGAAGATGAACAACTAAATAAAGTGTTTTTTCTTTCTCTCTCTTCCTGCCTGCCTGCACCATTCCTTTAAAAATAATGTAGTACTTTACAAATACATTTTAAAAAAAGGAGCACTCCTTTCTTTGAGACAGAAGGAAAGAAATTGCTAGAAACAGAAATGGATATTTCATAGGAATGCTCATGAGAAAATGAAAGAATAACATTTCATTTCATTCTTCAATGAACTAGGATGAAAGGGAGGGAGAAGAAGGAGTAAGAAGAAAATTTAAAAGAAAGAGGAAAATATGTGAAATAATTAGAGAGAGTAAGAGAAACTTACTAGAAAATACTTAGTTGTAAAATGGAAAATGAAAGCGTTAACAGAAAGTAACTTGCAGTGAGAGGGTTTCTGCATCAGAACAAAAACATAAACACATAAAGCTTATGCATTAAGGAAATAATACGCTGCATAAATAAATTAATAAATAATAATAAATAAATAAATAAATTCTTATCCTGAAGTGGTAAGATCTTAGCTTTATCCCTCTGAAATGCATAGCTACCTATTTGCCTGTGATGAAAACAATAAGGAACAAAAGTTAATCACCAGGAACTCTGCTAATTGTCATTTAAGCAAAACCATTTCCTTTCTTTGAAATTCAGCTGGAAATGTCCACAGGGCAAGTTGTTGCTGCAAATGCAAGAAACAAAACACTCATTATAGGACAAACAGAGGAAACTATTCCATCACAAATCTGCTGGTATCAAGATAGCCCATTCAGACCCTTATAAAGGCTTTATCTGCTAACTGGACTTTGGCCACTGCTCTTTGCTCAAGAAGGGACAGACTTGCAATCAATCACTGGTACCAGAGACCTGACATATGGGAGGGGCACTGAGACTGCAGGCTCAATACCCTCATGTGTTTGCCCTAATACAGAAATCATAAGTAATCTGAGAGTCTACAGTGAGAAAGAACTCAACAGTTCTCCAGGGAACCCATTCCAGATTGGAATGGCTCTTCCTTCTATTGAAGTGAAATCATTTCCCCGCTACTTCCAGCATTTTCTGAGTTTGCCCGATGAAAGTTTTTCACAACTCTAACGCTTATTCCATATGTTATCCCTTCAAAGAGGGAAAATAGCTATCATAGTTCCCCCTGACTTTCTCCAGTAGGCATCAACAATTTCTTACTCTATTTCCTCCTTTAGTGTCCTTTTGCAATATTATTTTGTGTGCCTCTTTTATGGTATTTTACAACATGGCATCCAGTGCTGAATATGATTTTATTTATTTATTTTTTTAAAGGAAAAGAATGCAGGTAGGAATGAAGGCAAGTAGGCAGGGAGGCAGAAAGAGATAAGGAAGGAGCAATTTATTTTTCATTTATATTTAGTTGTTCATTTTGGTTGTTCCCCCAGAGCTGGGACATGAACCTGGGTCCTTGGGATGTATGTGGACTGCACTCAGTTAGAGGTGGTGGACATAACTTCTATTCTACCAGGGCACGCCAAACATAATTGTCTAGATATTTTCTGACAAGGAAGAGTAGAGTGAAATACAGCCTCCTCATTTAAAGTATTATAGTATGTCGCTATATATTTAATGTCTCCTATATGATTAACATATTTATTGTGTTGTCAAAAAACAGCTAAAACAATAACAATAACAACAAAATAATAACATGTAACTTTGTTTTACAAATTAAGATAAAATCCATGTGTAGGTTCCCCATGTGCTCAGTTTACCCATAACTCAGATACATTTCAACACACCTTGCCCTCCACCAAATCGCCAAGTGTTCTTCACCATTGTCCAGTGGGTTCTGCCACAATTTAACACCAACCACCAGCCCTGTCTTCTGTTCTATTCCCTGTCGGTAACCTCAGTTCTGTTGTAATTGTTCAAGGTTGGTTTTATTTTGTCTGTTTCTTTGTTTTGTCTAATAACATCCCACTTATGCATGAGATCATCTGGTATCTATCTTCCTTCTTTTGGTTTATTTCACTTAGCATAATCCCCTCTAGATCCATCTATGTTGATTCAAATGACAGGATTTCATCTCTTCTATGGGCCATGTAGTATTCTATTGTGCGTATATATGTATAGATAGCTAGCTAGATACATGGATAGATAGATAGATAGATTGATACATTGATAGATATATACACAAAGAGATAGATATACCACATCTTATTTATTCTTTCATCTGATGCTGCACACTTATTTCCAGTTCTTAGCTATTGTGAATAAGGCTGCGATAAACATGAGGGTACATAAATCTCTACAATTCAGTGTTTTTGTCTTTCAGGTAAATACCTAAAAGTGGGATGGCAGGATTGTACAGGATTTCCATATTGAACTTTTTGAGGAATCTCTGTACTGTTTTCCATAGGGGCTGCACCAATATTCACTCCAACCACATCCCATTCACTATTTCCAGATTGTCACCAACATTTGTTGCTTCAGACTTTTGGATAATAGCTAATCTCTCAGTTATAAGGTGATATCTCATTATTGTTTTGATTTGTATTTCCCTGATAGCCAGTGAATAGGAATATCTTTTCATGTGCCTGTTCTGTATACCCACTTCAGAAAAATGTCTCTCCAGTTTCTCTTCCCAGTTTTTGATTGGATTGCCTGTGTTTCTGTTACTGAGTTTCAAAAGTTTTTGCATATTTTGGATATTAAGCCCTTGTCAGAAATATGGAAGGCAAATATCTTCTCCCAGTTAGTTGTCTTTTTGTTTTGGCAATGTTTTCTTTTGTACGAAGAAGTTTTTCAGTTTGATGTAGTCCCAGTTGCTCTTTTTTCTTTTTATTTTATTTCCTTTGATACTGGAGTTGAGTCCCCAAAGGCCTCTCTAAGGCGGATGTCATGGAATATCTTTCTTATGCTTCTTTCCAAGAATTTTATGGTTTCCAGTCTTATATCCAAGTCTCTAGTCCATTTTGAGTTAATTTTTGTGAATGGTATTAGAGAGTGGTCTAGCTTCATTCTTTTGCATGAAAACTTTTCCCCAACACCATTTATTGAAGAGACTTTGCTTTCATATGCTTGTGGCTTCTTTGTCATAGATTAACTGACTGTATGTATGTGACTTAATTTCTGGGTATTCAGTTCTATTCTACTGGTCTGTACCTCTGTTATTCCAACCATACTGCTTTGATCACTATTGCTTTGTAGTACGGCTCAATGTCTGGGAATGTAATCCCTCTGGAATCATTCATTTTTCTCAGAATTCCTTTAGCTATTCAGGGTCTTTTGTTGTTTCATATAAATTTTAAGATTTTTTTGCTCTATATCATTAAAATCAGCCTGCGAAATTTTAATGGGGATTGCATTAAATCTACATATCACTTTAAGTAAGATGATCATTTTAACAATGTTGATCCTTCCCAACCATGAGCAGGAAATGCCTTTCCATCTCTTTGTGTCCTCCTCTATTTCTTTTAAGAAGGACTTGTAGTTTTCATTGTATAGGTCTTCCAGTTCCTTTATTAAGTATATTTCAAGATATTCAATTTTTTCATTTCTATTTTAAACTGCATGGTTTTCTTCTAGTATGTTGTTTGCACACAAAAATACCATGGATTTTTGTGTATCGATTTTGTATCCTGACACTTTATTGTATTTGTTGATTAGTTCTAGTAGGATTTTGACAGTTTTTAGGGTTTTCAATATATATAATCATGTCATATTCAGATAATGATAGTTTTATTTCCTCCTTTCAAATTTGGATTTTTTTTCTTCTTGCCTAATTACTCTGGCTAAGACCTCCAGTATGATATCAAATAGCAGTGGTGAGAGTGGACAGCCTTGTCTTGTTTCTAACTTCAGAGGAAATGCTTTATATCTTTTGTCATTGACTATGATGTTGGCTGTGTGTTTATCATATATGACCTTTATTAAGTTGAGGTCTGTACCTTCTATCACCATGTTATGCAGGGTTTTAGCATAAATAGGTGTTGTATCTTGTCAAAGCTTTCTCTGCATCTATTCATATGATCATATGGTTTTTCTCCTTGCTCTTGTTGATATGGTGTATTACATTAATAGATTTATGTATGTTGTGTCATCCTTGCATTCCTGGGGTAAATCCCACTTGGTCATGATGGATGATCCTTTGATGTATTATTCAGTTTGGTTTGCTAACATTTTGTTGAGATTTTTTGCATCAATGTTCATTACAGATATTGGTCTGTAATCTTCATTCTCAGTGATGTCTCTATCAGCTTTTGTTATTAGTTTGATATTAACCTCACAGAAAGTGTTTGGAAATGTTCCCTACTATTCAATATTATGAATGAGTTTGAGATGAATAGGTATCAATTCTTCTCTGAAGGTTTGGTAAAACTCGTTAGAAAAGTCATCTGGGCTTTTATTTTTAGGGAGTCTTTTGATTACCTTTTCAATTTACTTGCTTATGATTTTTCTGTTCAAGTGTTCCAGCTCTTCCAGGTTCAGTCTTGTTAGGTTGTATTTTTCTAAAAATATGTCCATGTCCTTGCGGCTGTCCACTTTATCAGCCTGGTTTTTCATAGTAGTCCCTTAAGATGTTTGGTATTTCTATTTTATCTGTGGTAACTGCTACCCTTTTGCTCCTGATTCTAGTTATGCACATTTTCTCTCTTTTTTTTGTGAGAAGAGCCACTGGTGTATCAATTTGGCTTATTTTCACAAAGAATCAAATTTTGGTTTCATTGATCTTCTGGATTACTTTTTGTCCTCTATTTCATTTATTTCTGCTCAAATTTTGATTATTTCCTTTTGTCTACTGATTTTTGGTCTTAATTATTTTTCTTTCTCTGGCTTCTTTAAATGTAGGGTTATGTTATTTGTTACTTTTCTTGTTTCATGAGGTAGCTCATGTCTTCGTTATCATTGGTCTCTAAGTATTTTTTATCTTCTTTGATTTACTCTTTTACCCGAGTCATTCAGAAACTTACTGTTTAGTCTCCAATTAATTTGGGATCTTTCTGCTTTCTTTTTTGATTTCAAGTTTTAATCCATTTTGGTCAGAGAAGATGCTTGGTATGATTTCAATCCTTGTAAAATTGTTGAGACATTTTTTGTGTCCCAACATATGATTCATCCTTGAGAATATTCCATGAACACTTGAGAAGAAAGTGAAATCTGTAGTTGTTCAATGAAGTGTTCAGTAAAAGTCTATTAGACCTAACTGTTCTAAATGGTCAACTAAAGTTGTTAATTGTATGCCTGGTTGATCTGGCCACTTTGTAATTGTGGTCTTAAAGTCTCCCATTATTATTTTGTTGCTGTCAATGTCTCTCATCAGTTCTAATAATTCTTGCTTGATATATTTTGATGCTCTTTCATTTGGTGCATATGTTAATAAGAATTATGTCTTCTTTCTGGATTTATCACACAATCATTATATAATGTCCATCTCTGTCTTTTGTTATGTTTTTTAGTTAGAAGTCTATTTCATCCAATATAAGTATAGCTGTTCTTGCTTATTTTTGGTTGTCATTCAACTGTAGGATTATCTTACAACCATTGACTTCAAGCCTTTGTCTATCTTTTGAAAGAAGGCGAATTTCCTGAATGCAGGAGAAGGTTTGGATATGTTTTTTCATCCATTCAGTCACTATGTGTCATTTGATAGGTGAGTTCAATCCATTAACACTGAGGGTGATTTTTGATAAGTAACTATTGCCATTTTGTAATTTATCTTCTGATTATTACAGACAGTGCCTTTGTTTTTCTCTTGTTCTTTTTAGGTGAGTTGTGTGGCTTTTAATACTCAGTATAATTATCTGATGAATCAACCAAGTTGCTATGCGTATCAATAGTTTTATTTTTTCAGATTTTTTCTTTTAATAATTTTAATAATAATTTTGATTTATTTTGTTTACAATTTTGTTTAGTATTACAGTCTCATCTAACTATCCACATCTTTATTCTCCTCTCCTCCTCCCCACTTTTTATATTTGCTGTCTTACTGTTTTTAAGTGGAATTTCTTTGCAATTTATAGAGTATCCTTCAGTATTTTTGTAGAACTGGTTTTATGATGATGAATTCCTTTAAGTTTTGCTTATTGGATAAGCTTTTTATCATTGCTTAAGTTCTGAATGATAAGATCACAGGGTATAATATCCTAGGTCGAAAACCCTTTTCTTTCAACCCTTTGTATACATCATGCCATTCCCTTTTGGCCTGTAGAGTTTCAGTTGAGAAATCCACTGACAATTATTTGTTTGTGACTCTTTTTTCTCTAGATTCATTTAAGATTTTTTTTTCTTGTATTTTTGATATTTTGACACTTCGTCTGTTTGGTTTTTGGTTTTGGTTTTTCAATTTGGAACTCTTTAAGCTTCCTGAGTCTTGAGGATTGCTTCATTCCTCAGGTTAGGAAAATTCTCAGCTATTATTTCTTCAAATACAGTTTCTGCCCCCTCCTCTCTATCTTCTTCTTCTGGGACCCCTATGATGTGAATGTTGTTCCATTTGATGTTATCCCATAGGTCGTGAATATTTTCTTAATTTCTTTTCAATATGTATATTTTTTTTTGCTAGTTTGCTTGAGTGTATTTCTCTGCCTTATATTCTAGTTTACTGATTCTATTGGAGGCTTCATCTAACATACACTTGAGTCCCTCTATTGAGTTTAGTTCAGCTATCGTGTTCTTCATTTCTTTGATATCTTGCTTCATTTACTTTCTCTTCATTGTTGCTCTCTTTCACTTCTTCTATATTTTTCTTGGTTTCCATGAGTATGTTTATCACTGTTGCCCTAAATTCATCCTCAGGTAATTTACACATGTCTGTTGTATTCAGATTTACTCCTGGATTTTAATTGGCTCCATCATTTCATGTATATTTCTCTCTGTTTTCCTTCTTTCTGGCATTCTTTTTATTTCTGTGGGTTAGATTTCCCAACAGTGATGGTATTGTGCAGGGTATCAACTTGAACCAGAGAAGCCTGGATCTTGGTTTGAACTCTGAGAATTCTTGAGCTGTGTGGCATCACCACTGGTTGGATTTGTTGACATTCTTAGGAGAAACTTGCATTGGGACCTGAGAGTTCAGTCTGGGGTTGGAGTTCGTATGGGAGATGAAGAGCCTTCTCTGTGTCCCAGCTCTGAACCATAATGACCACCTTGTTGCTGGTCCACAATCAGCAATCAGGTTGCAGTTCCACCTCCATACACAGGGTGGCACAATGAATAGTTTTGAAGAGTCTCCATTCAGGGACTCTCTTCTTCCTGCAATCCTGGGGACAGGATATCCAATGGGTGGGTTATCTGCCCTCCAGTTATGGCAGTGCCCATTGTAATTTTTCTAATACTCAGACCACCAGGGCACTGGTCCTCCTTCTGCCCTGCACCAACTCCCTTTCCCTTGGCTCCGTGTCCCAGTCTCATTGAGCAGGCTCTCTGTTGCTCTCAAAGCAACTCCTGGGAAGCTCAGTTCTTCCAGTAGTTCTACGCCCTCTGCCACTTTTCCCGGTTGAGGCTATGAGTCCCAAATCCATGGCGCAGCTCTTCACACCGATGCTTTTGTCTATCCTGTGGTGGTGTATATGCAGCCCCAGGGTCAACCCTTCCAAATCATGTGTATCTGAAGAACAGGTGATTTCTAGTTGTTCTATGGAGAAGAGATCTAATATTCCCACCAGGTCACCATCTTGACCACCTTCCACTGATCAATTTTAATTTTATTTCATTCAGGAAGGGGTGGAAAATCAGGTAAAAGAGGTCAATTACATGGAGAAGGATAAAACTGGACTATTAGGAAACCTAAGGATACACACATACACACACACACACACACACATACACACATTGATTTCCAATGACACATACCTTAAAGCTATATAATGTTATTATCCAATGTCTCTTCAATAACACTAAATAATAATAATAATAATAATAAAGGGGAATTTAAAAAATGAAATTTTATTTTGGTTGTCATTTCAACCCTTAAGAATTTATTAAACCTGCAATAAAATGAAACTAGATTACCATTAGCACCACACACAAACATTAACTCAAAATGGATTTAAAAAAATCTGGACATTAGACCCCAAATCATAAAATACATAAAAGATAATTTAGCAAAATGTTCCATGACCTTAAAGAAGTCTTTGGGCAATGAACTCCTACAGCGAAAGAAACTAAAGGAAAACTAAAGAATTAAGACTACATCAAACTGAAAAAAAAACAGCAAAAGAAACCAACACTAAAATAAAATAACAAGCTACTAAGTGAGAGAAGATAGTCACACAATATATGTCAAATAAATTAATCTCAAAAATACAAAAAGAATTCATAGACCTCAACCACATAAAAGCAAACGACCCACTTAATATATAGGTAGAAGAACGGAAGAAACACCTAACTAGAGAAGACACACAGATGGCCTACAGATACATGAAAAAATATTCTACACCATTCACCATCAGGTAAATGCAAATAACAACCACAATGAGATACCTCCTCACACCAGTGAGAATGGCCTACATCAAAAAGACGAGAAACAAGCATTGGAGAAGGTGTGAAAGAAAAGGAATCCTCCTTCACTGCTGGTTAGAATGTAAATTAGAGCATCCTCTCTGGAAAACAGCATGGCGATTCCTCAAAAAAATAAAAATGAATCTACCATTCACTCCTGCAATCCCACTACAAGGCATATACCCAGAAAACATAAAAACACTAATCAGAAAAAACATTTGCACCCTTATTTCACAGTAGCACAGGTCACAATAGCCAAGACATGGAAACAACTTTTATGTCTGTCAAGGGATGACTGGTTAGAGAAGCCGTGGTATATGTATTCAGTGGAATCTATGCAACTCTTTAAACAAATGAAATTCTGCAACAACATGGATGGAACCGGAGGGGATCATGCTAAGTGAAATAAACCAGAAAGAAAAAGAAAAGTCCAGTACACTAATATGTGGAATATAAAGGAACAAAACAAATGAACAGACATATGTCAACAAAATTCACAGGCTCCCAGGGTAGTGGGGGAGTAGGGAGTAAGAAGGCATCAAGTTAGCAGTAAAGGCCCCTGGAACTCTGGTGGTGCATGTGCTGTAAAATACACAGACTGAGGTATGATTTCAATACCCTAAAATGAATACAGTAATATAAACAAAAGAAAAAAATAAAATTTTAATTAAGAATTTTATTAAAACCTGTTTCTGATATCCAAGTATACCTAATCCTCCTATCTTCATGGAATCTACAAACATTTTGATGTGTTTCTTTCTGAATGAATCATTACTTAAATTACCAGTCAGATGTTTAAGAGGGGAAGACAAAGTGAAAAACAAAGATATACCTCCCTCTAGGTTTAGAAAATCACAATTTATCAGCGACCTTATATTTCACTCGACTATATTTTAATTGTACCAAAAGGGTATTATGAGACTTTCATAAAAGCCTTGAACTAGTCCAAACTTCACTGATGGTAATCCTGTAAAAGGAGAGGAAGTCAACCAATGAACTTGTCCTTGTGTATCTATACCGGTTACTAGCTTTCTTTTCTAGAGGCTCACAAAACATTGTTTTACCAACCTGATCTAGAATTTCCTTCAGATCAGTAATGAGTTCCCAGACTTCAGTTTGATAAGTATAATTGAGTCTTATTTTTAAAGACAGAATGTATGATAGACAAGAGATATAAGGGTATCTTCACATTGCTTAGATTTAAAAATTTATAAGATGATTTTTATTTCTTTTTATTGCAGATTTTCTAGAATATTAGGATACTACTGGTGATCTAGAAAAAAACAATTATCAATATGGCATCCAGTTACATTTTTGTTTCCTTGAGAATGAAAGGGAACCAAACAAAGAATTTCTACAACAGTAGTGAAGTATCTTAATGTTCTGTTTTAATTATTTTTTAGAATAAATGATCCAGGGACAAAAGGTTTTCGTTACATCAGTCAAAAATTCTATATTCAAAAATTATATCAATAATTTGGGGTAATAAAGCAGCACAGTAATAGATAATAATGATTGGTGTTTATCATGTTGTAAGCACTTTGACTTAACCCTTACAAAAACTCTAAAAGACAGATGCTAATATTAACTTTTTACAAATTAAGGAACTGAGGCCCCTGATGGTTGGTAAATAATTTGCTTGAGATCACAGAACTACCTAATTATAGAGCTAGGACTTGAAACTAAAAATCTAAAATCAGAGGTTAATTCTTTGGCCAATGTGACTTGCCACATTGTAAACAAAAGACTAGTTTTGTTCTCTTTTACTTGTTCTTAGAAGTTTTTCGAACATATAGAGGAGAGATTCCCTAGACTCAACAGTTGTTGGAATTTTGTCACTTTTTATTATCTCTAAAATTTATTTTTAGAGTAATAGTAAAACTTACTTCTTAATATAGTTCTATAAACTTCACAATACATATATAGACTCAGATAACGGTCACCACAAGGAGGGTACAGAACAGTGTTATCACCCTAAAAAATTTCCTCATGGGTGACCATGATCTCATCTTCCCTCACCTGTAAGCCCTAGCCACCACCAATTTATTCTGTCACTACATATTTTTTTCTTTTCAAGAATATCCTATAAACAAAATCATATATATGCAGCCTATTAAGTCTGGTGTCTATTACATAGCATAATCCCTTTTAGATCCATTCTAGTTGTTGCATGATTTATACTACAACACAAGAATGCACTATTTTGTTTATCCATTTACCCATTGAAGGGCATTTGTGTTATCCCAGCTTTCTGCAATTATGAATAGAACCGATATAAAAAAACAGGTACAGGTTTTCTGTAAATGCTAGTTTTCATTTCCTTTGGGTTTGTGCCTGTTAGTAGCACTGCTATGTCATGTGGTTACTATCTGTTTACTTTGTCAACCAGTTTTCTAGACTGATGATACTGCTGCTGCATTCTCATCAATAGTTGAGTTCTAGTTGCTCTACAGTGCTGTGAGCCCTTGCAACTATCAGTATCTTTTACATGAGCCATTCAATCAGTGTTTAGTGAAATTTCATTGTGGATTTCACGTGCATTTCCCTAATGACTAAAGATGTTGAGCATTTCTCATGTGGTTGTTTGCTTTCTAGCTACTCTCTTAAACAAAGTAACTGCTCATAGTCTTTTGGGGGGGGGAGGGGGAAGTGCATGGTGTTTGTTTCCTTATTATTAAAGGGAAAGTTCTTTGTAATTAGTTATAATAGGTGCTTGACAAAATTTCCCTGTCTGAATTTTGTTTAAAAATGTTAGTAAGTCTAACAGTTTTCTTTTAGAAATTCTTCACTTACGTGCATATATATACATATACATATGTATATATACATACACACATATTTAATCACATCTTTATCCACTTATCTGACGTTGGGCAACTTAGATAGTTTCCAGTTCTTAGCTATTGTGAATAAGGCTGCATTAACATGGGGGTGCATCAGTCTCTGAGAGTTAGTGCTTTTGTATCTTTGGGGTAAATACCCAGAAGTGGGATGACAAAACAACATGGGATTTCCACATTGAACTTTTTGATACTGTTTTCCATAGTGGCTGTACCACTTGCCACTCCCACCAACAGTGTAAAAGTGCTCTCTTTTCTCCACATTCTGGCCAACACTTGCTGATTGCAGATTTTTGGATAATAGACAATTTCTCAGGTGTAAAGTGATAACTCATTGTTGGTTTGATTTCTATTTCTTTGATAGCTATTCAATAGGAACATAGAGATTCTTTTCACATAGTCAAGTTCATTATTAATTTTGTTATTTCAGATGATGAACTTCTTCCCTAATCTTATGATGAACTTCTTCCCTAATCTGTCTGTTCCTATTTACTTTTCTGCATCTTCAAGTGGCTGCTCCTGCCTGGTTTTCAGGTTTTATAGCTGAGAGATGGGGAATAGCGTAATTACTCATCTATCCCTGAGCCAGGACCAAGACACCAAATTTTTTGATATCTAACTCTCAGGGGGTTGTGGAAGTTTTTCCCCTCTTCTTTCTTGCTCATGTGCAGCAACTGAAGCTTTCATTATAGAGGGGACTAGTCAAGTGACAGATGAGATTGGCATGTGTGAAGATGCTGATGGCTAAAGCGCACTACTGTTTCTCTGCTCTCCCGCCACCCCGCGTTTTTTATTATTAAAGGCAATTTTAAAGAAAATTTTATGGACTTCATGACATTTCACCAAAGAATACTTAAATATAAACAATCTAAAAAAGATATTTTTCTACATAACCATTATTAACCTAACACAATAATAATTCCCTAAATGTAGCCATGTTCCAGTTTTTCCAATTATACTCAATATGCAACTAACCAAAACTTGATGTTTTAAAAGATTATAATCAAGAGTAATCTTAGTTGATGTATTCAGTAAATTCTATAATCTCCTTCATATGCAATTACAGTATTAATCCATGTAAGTCTTTGAGTAACATTTTTCTTAAGTGATTTTACCCTTACTGGCATCCTGAACATATCTGGAACAGAGGAAAGCACAAATAGTTTGCAAAAGCTTTCATAGATAATCAGGAAAATTTTCACATTTTGATCTACACCTATTATAAGTGAAAATTAATTTGAGTTAGAAATAATTCTTCACGGTGATGTGTTTCAATCTACCAGTCATGATCCAATCATGGGCTATGAAATCAATTTCTTGAAACTCGACTGCCATCTTTAAAAAAATAAATAAGCAGGACAGGGTGCACCCTGGTGGTTTAGCAGTTCAATCTGCAGTCTCTGGCCGGGGCACTCCACATACATCCTAAGAATGGGGATTTGTGACCTGGGGCTAGGGGAACAACCAAGATGATAATGAAATAAAGTGCTTTTTCCTCCTCTCTCTTCCTGCCTGTCTGCTTATCTGTCTTCATTTTTGTCTGTACCTTCCCTTCAAAATTTTTTTAAAAGGACAGACTAGAAACTTTCAAAGCACAGTCCACATGGTAAATGTTGTCTTTATAACATTATGTTTCAGTTTCATGTATATGCTTCATGTGCTGCAAGTTTCAATAGAAATGCATTTCTCTTTAAAAAAACAAAACAAAAAGGTGCAGGCAGGAATGAAGGTGAGTTGAAGCAGGCAGACAGGAAGAGAGAGGAGGAAAAAGTATTTTATCTATTTTATTTAGCTATTCATTTTGTTTGTTCCCTCAGACCCAGGTCATGAATATGGGTCCTTGAGATGTATGTGGAATGTGTCAGCCAGAAGCCACAGACTTAACTGCTAAGCCACCAGGATATGCCAAAATAAATTTCTTTTTTAACACTTATTTATTTCCATTGTTCATCTTGGTTGTTCCCCCAGGCCCTGGGTCTCAAACCTGGGTCCTTGGGATGTTGTGGACTATGTCTTGTCACTTTATCTGCTAGAATTTCTTATGGTAATTTGTGATCAAGAATTTTGAATGTCATAGCCTCATGGATGATATAAAGAGACCCTGTGTCTTAGAGGGTTAACCCCTTTCCCAAGATCTAAGCAAATGCTGGGTCCAATAGATCCAGTGTTTCTTTTTCCGATATCTCTGGCTGACCTGAGATTTCCTCCAGATTCAGATACTGGTGGGATCATTAGTAACACACCAGCAACCAGCCGGCTTCCCCTCATCTAGCGCTTGGAATAGTGTCAAGTCAGATGTCATATCACAGGGAGAACATAAAGGACAGAGACAGGAATCAGAAGACAGAGCTGGAAAGTGAACAGGATGTGTATGAAGCCTGAAGCCAGCACTTATATTTATCAGTCAGTAGGCATGGGGCAAAGATGAGATGTAGTCAATGCATTGCTGAAGTGCAATCATGCAGACACACTTCAGCTTAGTGGCTGAGTGCTTGGCTCTGGAACCTGAACTTCTGAGCTCTAAATCCTGATCTCATCTTAGTTAAACTCTCTAACTTTTGTTTTTATCACCAGTAAGCTGGAAGGAAAAGAGTTATGATTTCAAGGGTTGTTATGAGGATTAAATGAGTCAATACATGTCAAGAACCCACATAGCTTCTGGTAAAGCTTAAAGATTCAACAAAAGTAACTATTTTTGAGGAATTTCTGGAGATACGAGGAAGAGTAGAGAACAAGAATATGAGTAGATAAAGAAAATATAATGACCTTGAAAATATATTTATATTAGATGGGTCAGAGTCAGTATCAAGTCAGTCCTGAAACTGCTTACAATATTTTTTTCTCTGTTAAATGCTTCTCAGGACACTGATTTGATTGAATTGTCTTCATTAAAATCACACTATGCAGAGATAAATGAGAAATTAATATTGCAGACTGGAGCTGCAAATGTTGATTTTCTAACAGCAATGCCTTTTATTGACTCAAAAACTGTCCCTACTGTAAAATAGCCTACTTAGATATAACTCATTTTTGGGAACTCATCCCCTGTTCTGGGTGACTTCTTCTCCTAAGAGACATCAGTTTTGTGGATCTGGGGCAGGAAGGGGCCAAGCAATCAGAGCAAGGAGTGTGGGGTGCAGAGTGTGAAGACACCCCTCTGTTGAGGATGGGTTAGTTCCAGGGAACAGACCCACCTATGGGTCCCCAATTCCAATGAAGGGCACCTGGGTGAATGGAAGGGACACATGTTTAGGAAAGCCAGGGAATGCTGTTGTAAAATGAGGCCTGTAGGCAAGCACTTACCTTGCTCATTAAGGAAACTGTGCCTTTCCACCTAAACTCAAGGACACCTACTGTATATTGATGCTAGCTCAACATATTTGTCACCCTCTCTCCCAAAGTAAGTAATTTTTCATCTTTTTTTATATCTTCTCTATACCATTAATTGAGTCATTATATACATCTAATTAGAAAACCATGATTATTTCTACTTGGTTACAGACCATAATCATGGCCATTTCCTGTATGTACCAGTTATAAGCAAATGTCCTTGGGCTGAAATAGAATTTTAAATGTAAATCATTTCCAGTATACTTAAGGGCATGATTCAACTCTGTGTTCTATTTTATAAATTGGATGATGGTATTTATATCTTATTCTTAATTTTCACTCTTAAATGTACCCAGTCCTTGGGAGGGTTGAATACATTAGACTGTTTATCTTTTTGGGTCTCCTTTCCTGAGATCATTGCTCAAACAGAGGCCCCTCCAACAACCTTTTACAACTCCCAGGTCTCCAGGGCCAGTCCAACAGCATCCTAAGAAATCTGGAGTCCAGAAAAAAATAAGATGGGGAATGCCTCTTATCATGTATTTATGAATATATGCCCTCAGTATTTACAGTTTCAAACAAACCAGCTGTAATCTGAAACCCCACTGCAAAGCATAATAGAAATAATTAACTTCAGTGTATTTCATCTTTGTGATAAATAATGCGGACTGCCTCCCAAAAGTCATTTTGGAGCTTTCAAATAGTTCAATTGGATACAATTTTAAAAGCACACTTTTTGAATAGTGAGAGAGACAAATGTCTAGCAGAAAAGAATTTTTCTAGACCAATGCCATTCCGGTTGATTATAAGCTGAGTGCATCGCAGACTCTTCACAGCATTCTCTCACAGGACTGCTGGTGGCTAGGACTGCTTTCCTTTCCTAGATTGCACAGCTACTGCCAGGCCATGGTACCCTATCACATGCTACTTCTTTGTTGCTAAATCACATAAGGAATGTTGGTATTTTTCTTACACTCTTGTGCCTCATAATGCATCGTCTTGGATCTCTTCCCTCTAGGCCAGCATCACCTGCTTCGTTGCAGAAGCTGCTGTCTGACTAGCACAAAAATGGTATTGCAGTCAGTTTGCAACTTAATTTTACCAAGGAGAAAACGAGTAACTAAATTAGAAACAAAATACTCAACTCTAAATGGCTATCATTAGAGTTTCCCTTCTTTACTATAAAAAGGACATGTTCTAATCATTTCATTTCTCCTGAATTTTCTTTTTTTTACACCAGAGTGTAAATTTCTGTATCTTCTCTGCTCAGATTGGAGGAAACGTCTCCACACAAAGTACTTTCTCTCAGCAGCTCTGCCTACTTGAGTTAAACCCACGTGGGTAGGTCATTTTGTTTTGTTTTCTGCAGAAAGTTGTATAAATTGAGCCCTGACTTCTCTCACACAGAAACAATTCATCTCAGTTTCTTCTAAGTTGGGGCAAAATAATTCTTCACATCTTATGAGCAGTTTTCTGGCAAACTTAATTATTCGGCTTCAGAAGCTTGACCATGTTATAGTTAGTTGTCATAAACTCACTGAGTTGGCTGAGGCCTACCAGTGTTGTTTGCATCGGCCCTGAAGTCATTTCTGCTACGGGTCTCCCGCGCACCAGAGCATTTTAAACAGTTCTTCAATTTTCCACCAATGGGAGCCATTTTAAGACATGGGTTTCCATGCATTAGACTGAATTAACTACCAAAACAGTGTGACCCATTACTAAACACCAAGTGTCTGATCCAAAAGCCTAATTCAATGGGAACAGCATGACTGCAGACCTGCCAACATCTCTCTGAAGAATGCATTTTTTTAAACCTCTGAGACCCCGTGTAAGTGTGGGAGCAGATTTGACAGCATCACATCAAACAGTTTCTGCCTCTTCCTAACTGTGTGACTTTGGGCAGATGACTTTAACCCCTCTGTACCTCAGTTTCTTCAAGGACTATTTACTTTCTGCATTAATGTCCTGTACTGAGCCCCAGGCAGATGGGTACTTCAGC
The DNA here is from genome assembly GCA_004363575.1 of Solenodon paradoxus. Classification (NCBI taxonomy): domain Eukaryota; kingdom Metazoa; phylum Chordata; class Mammalia; order Eulipotyphla; family Solenodontidae; genus Solenodon; species Solenodon paradoxus. The sequence goes on from RJWH01000200.1 coordinate 446,029, forward strand.
CTTTGTCATCCAGACTCCCTCCAACTCAGGCTTCTAGTTGCTTCGGTCAACAGGAATTGGGAAGGAGAGAGTAGGAAGGTTTGTGTTCCCCTAACACCTCACCGACCCTCAGCTTCACCTCACCTCACTTCTGGTCACTTCCTTCATAACCACAGATGACTTTTTAGAGTAGCTTTGCCTAGGAACAGCTACACCATTGTTCTGGCTTGCCCTTTCTGCTAGAAGTGGAAACAGCTTTTACTGCTGCTAGTTTTCTGGGTATCTCCATATCCCTTAAATCCACCAATGTCTTACAAATTCCTTAAATTCTCTTCAGAATTTCATCTACTCTCCTATTTCTTGCTAGGGTCTTGACTAACACACCTCATGAGACTGTTGTAAGGGTTGAATATATTAAGATGCAGAAGGTTCTTAGAATAGTGCAGGGCCCAGAACAAATGCTGCATGATTAGCTGTTGTTACACTAAGGATGCCTTGTCCTCCTTTCCTCTCTGTTCTGAGGCTGCCAAATTGGACAGGGGTCCTAACCCAGGGAAACTGGGTGTCTAAGTAACTCACCAGGCTTTCCCATGTGAACACCAGCACAGGTATGGATGGGAGGGCTAGAGGAAGCCACTCAGATGACTGATGACCCAGGAGAGGAGGAGCCTCAGGGATCTCAACAAGTAAACAGGCCTGGACTGAAGATTCAGTCATTGTGGCAAGCAAGATTCCAGCTCCAGGAATGGAAAATTAGAGGAGTCTTTGGTTGACAGGATACTTAGAGGGTGTGACAGGGTATAGAGAAGGATAAAATGCCCAAGATAAACTTCCTCTCCTTCACAACCTGGCCCAGGGCCAGTCTGGCTGCTTGCCAGTTTCTGAAGCCCAGGTGGATTTCAGTGTTAAACAGGATCTATCTTAAAGAGGGCCAGCTGGCAGCGTTCACACTCACATATTTACACTGGTGAAATCTGGTTCAGGCAGGAACCACAACCATCCCTTGTTAACAGGATCAAGGGCAAAAACAAAAGGATTAGAAGTCATATACAGCAGGGGTTGAAAACCAGGCTCTCTGGAGAGCCATACACAGCTCACACTTGGCTTCACCCCTTTTCAGTTGTGCAGCACAGGGCAAGTTACTTGGGCTGAGTCTCCGTCTGTAAAAATGTACTAACAGATTCTACCCCAAGAGTAAATATGGACAGACAGGTCCAGGGTTTCACTTAGCACCAGACACACAGTAAGCACTCATTGTTGTTTTTATCTCCATTATGGTTCTTTTCTTTTTTTTTTAAGCATTTTATTTAGCTGTTCATCTTGGTTGCTTCTGCCAGGCCCTGGGATGTACATGGACAGTGACCAACCACTACTCCACCAGGGTGTGCCAACCATCATGGTTCCTAATGATAAACTGGTAAAAGTCTGGCAGCATATCAAGTCTCGTAAGGGTATCACAAAAGAGATAGGGATTATACTGTAAGATGGTGTTTTATCAAATTGCTTTCTCCTTTACTCACCATAGCAGAATACACAAACTCTAGACCCAAGAAAATTTCAATCATTTGCTAAACATCAACGTGTTTCTGTCCATCAGCATCAGAGATTTAAAAGTCAAGTTCTGGAATCTGACCACTCTGGGTTCAATGCCAGCTCTGCCACTTTAAAGATGCTTGAAACAGCACTGGAAAATTACATATTCTATACATTGTCATGATTTGTTTAAACCTTGGAAAACGGTTCATCAGAAGCATGGAGGACAAAAAGTCAAAGCTTTTCTCTGATAAGGCCCTATAAAGACGTTTTTGTTTATCAGTCCAAGTCTAGAATGACTATGAACCACAAAAAAAATACCTAATATAGGTTTTTTTTTTTCCTCATCAATAAGATCATGACAGATGAAGGTATCTGCAGGGCTGAGGTGTTGATATTGCCTTAAATACTTCATGTTATTTTTCTTTATTCAGTTTTGGATCATTAAAATTATTTATAAATGAAAAAATTCCATTATGCCTAGGAAATTATGCTGCTTTTGTTTTTTCATAACTTTTCCATCCATGTTAGAAATAATAAATGTTAAACAAAGCTATCCTAAGAAGATGTCACATTTCACATGATGGCAAAAATAAAGCTTGCAGAGGAACCAACCAATTTTCAGAATGCTTGCTTAATACATTGACTCTAATAAGTTGACAGAAATAAATTGGATGCATAGGTCATTGATATCTATCTAATATAATTGATAGGGATGGTGAATTCTAGTCACCTCAATTTTTTGATAGTTGACATCTACTTACAGAAAAGAACAGTTACTAACAATGGCACTGAAGTTCATATACACAATATAACAGTGTAACATCTGAGAATAGAAGACTGCTTTAAGAAGAAATCAAGAACTCAAAACACTTGCTGTTGATTCAAAACATCAATAAATTGAGAAAAAGTTCATAAGTGTAAGTATCTAAAAAAGAAGCACTTGGCAATTCTAATTTTCAAACTAAAACTTTTTATACTTTTCTGGTATAGAAGCTACTTTTATTCTCCAGTATTGTTCATTCATATTTTCTGTTTGTATTCAAATGTACCTATAAACTAATTATGTATAATATTTTACACAGTTTAATTATGAAAGTCATTTTCCATATCTCGTAAAAGTAGTAATATTCTAAAGAATGAAAGTCGAGAGACTATGGAAGTCATATTAATAACGTACTATTACACCTCAGCCACACTGATTATCAACCAGCTAACCAAAACCAAAATACAAACAAAAAACCCACCAGAATAATCTCTCATAGAAGGAAAAAAACTCAATATATAGAAACACAAGGAAGTTTTTCTTCACATTCTGTTTTTATACCATTAAATACTCCATCGTGTTTATGTACTATCTTCTGTTAAATGCTTTTCATAAATAATTCAAAATCTCCTTGTCAAACTATTCTGTGACTCAACTAAAAACGTTTCAAATGAACTGTACACTTAAAGAATATATCTAGAAATATTGACCTGCCCTCCTGTCACCCTTCATGGCAAAAATGTTCACTTTACCCCTAAGCCAGCCGGCTAGCTCAAAGAAGGTGCTGGAGATCAAGGGGCTGCAGCAAGAGCCCACGGAGAGTCCAGTGACCCTGGTAGACATCTTCCTGGCAGCCAACACTTACTATGCAGGAGGCTGCTTTAAGGCACATTTGAAGAACTAGACTTTTAATCCGTCACCAAATGTGGCACCCTAACATTGATGACATCTGAATGACTATTGTGAATCATCATAATTATTTAAGGTAATTTTCACAAAAAGCCTTGCAAGATTATTATCACTTTACAAATGAGAAAATCTATGTTTAGAAGGTAAAACCACTAGCCCAGGTCACAGCAAAGATGGACTCTTATAATCTGATTATATCCTAAATAATTTTCATTTGTTACAAATATTTTAAGAGCTTCTATATATTTTGTTAGAGCTTGTACATGTAATTTAGCTCAGAAAACATCAAAAGATTTAGTCCTTCCAAATGCCATTCCAACTACCACCATGCTAGGAATTTAATAATAGAAAGGTACAAAGTCAGATACACATTTAAAGTGTTAGTCAATGTTTTCCTCTAATATGCCTCTAATTCTTCTTTTTACCATCTTTCAAACAGTATATAGGTTATTCTAGTACTTAAGAGTTAGCAAAGCAGGGTTTATATTCTAGTAAGAGAGAAGAATGAGACTAAGGAAAGAATTTTCTAAAATGTTTACAGTAATCAAAGCTATTAATAGATTAATATATTTTGGTACTGTTTCCATCTGTAAGAATTATAGTTAGTTCTAATTTAGTGCTAATTTTAATTGTTTAGGGACATTTGCAGGGAGGGTGGTAGTGACTGTTGTTTTCTTTACAAAAGCAGTCTCTCAGAGCAAAGAGACTGAGAATGCAGGCTCTGATGTTAGACAAGCCCCATTTCTGGTTCTTTTGATTCTGACTTATGCATGTGGACAAGTTGTTTTGCCTCTCTGAGCTTCTGTATCTTATCTAAAAAACTGTGATACTAATAGTATCAATAATAATATTATTAATAATAATAACAATACTATCTTGAGGGTTATATGACATAATATAAATCAACTCCTGAGCATAATGTATGCTATTGTTCAAAAATTAATACCTATCAACAGACTCCTAACAAGCTAATAACTTGGGTAGAAGTAGAGAGGAGGGAAAAATGAAAAATATGTTAAGAAATAGGGTGATTAAATGGTCCAATTTGGAGTAACTGACTTTTCTAGGATTAGGCAAAATTGGCTAGGAGGGTCAGGAGGAACCATGGGGAGACATATATGCTAGATCTAAGTAGACAGATGCTTCCATTTTATATATTTATTAGGTGCCTACTTTGTGCATGACAATGTTTAGTTGCTGGTACTTGAGTTAGCAAAGCAGGGTTTATATTCTAGTGAGAGAGAAGAATGAGACTAAGGAAAGAATTTTCTAAAATGTTTACAGTAATCAAAGCTATTAGTAGATTAAACCAGGACAGGGTTTTAAGAGCTGATGATAATGTTTACATCGGGAGGTCAGAATGCAGGCATGCGCGATGTGTGTGTAGTCTGGGAGAATAGTCTTCAGGCAGAGGTGACTGCCAGTGTGAGAACTGCCCACATTCCAGAGAAGGCCTGTGTGCCTCCTGGGAGGGGAGGGGAGGAGATGAAGTCCAACAGGGAGCAAGGAGCCAAGCCATGGAAGTTCTGGAAGCAATTTTCTAAGTATGGTGAGAGACGCATGGAAGATTCCTTTCCTACCTGCACGCCTGCTGTGGTCTTACATTTTAAAAATACCATACTGGCTGACTTGTGAGAACAGACTTTGGGGAAGTGGTTAAGAAGGGGTAGTACCTGTTTTTAAGACTATTCAAGGGTCCAGGTAATAGATAATGGTATTTGAACAAAGATAGCAAAGTTGAGACATTTTGAACTTGGATCTATTTTGAAAATAGAACCAATAGAATTGGGATATATGGGCGCAGATAAAGAAAAGGGTCAGGTCTGATTCCTGAACAGGACAGAGTGACCTGGAATTTCACATGAATGGATAAGATGTGCCTGAGGGTAAGTTGAAGATCTGAAGTTAGCTAACTGGAAACCTAACAGAAAAACAAAACAGGAAATGTGAACAGTTGTTAAATTTAGTGAAAACTGAACTTGTCATGCAATTAACAACAAAACCTTCAATCCACTCAAGCTATGTAACCTTCCAGTAAAGATCCACACAGCACAAAGTAGCATCTGATTTTAAAAGCTACACCCTAAATGGAGGTCCACTGGGTGAAAACCAGTTGTTTCCTTCTTGGGAAGATTTTAAAACTAATCAGTGGAGTCCCCTGCTGGGGAGTAGAAAAATTACCTCTGGGTGAATGTAAACTAAGGGTACATGCTAATTTTGCCCTGAGTAAAATATATAAGGTTAGCCAAAGTTATCTTCTTTGATGTTAGCCCCCTCCCCACCCCGACCCTTCCCTTTTAGACCAGCAGCCCAGGTCCCAAATCCAGGTCCTGGACTTTACATGGTCTGCCTTTTAGCCGCCTCCTCGCCTGAGCCACAGGAGTGAACCCCTCCTTTCTCTTGATGCCTAACTCACTTCCACCAACACTATCAACCACACAGTATCTCACCTACAGTCTATCACTAAATAAATAGCATTTCACTTTCCTGGGGCTCATGAAACATTCATTTGTGTCTCACTTGCTAAGAAACCTCTTCTCTTTGTGACCTGACAAGGTGGGGCAAAGCACCTAACTTAAAACTTAGCTCTCAAAAAAAAAATGTAATGCTTCTAACTCAATATGGATTTTTTTTTCTCTCTTTTAAATTGAATATATGTAAATATTTCAGAGAGGACTAGTGAGCTGAATACTCTTGAAGATATGAAAAAAACAAAGATTTCTCATCATGCCAGGCTGTCCTGATTAGCGTGCACCCCAATATGCCCTCCTGAAAACTAGACTTTCTGACTTTCACATGTCCCTTCACAGGCCCCTCCTGGGAGAATGGCAGTTGCCTTGATCCCCTGATATAGAGAGAACAATATAGAGTGGCCAAAGGACCAGGATCCAAGGGAAAATAGGGCAGCCTGAGACCTCTCCAAGCCAGGAGAAAGTTCCCTGCCAGTCTGACTCCCACTAGGAACAATAGAGGAAGGGGGCAAGGACTAGTTCCTGTCACCATTACCATGGAGATAGTTACTAAAATACTTAACTATCAAACTCTGCTTTTGTGCCCAGAGTTCCAGCAGAGAAACCATAAGCAAAGATCAAATGTCAGGGTATGTGAGCCAGTGGGGAGCGCGGGTGCAGTGGGTGAGCCGCCTTGAGACTTGGTTCTGGAAGGAGCAGGTAAAAAATGGCCTTACTGCTCCAGTGAGTGTGGTTAAGTTTTATTTAACAATTTTTCCTAAAAAACCCCAATGCATTTTATCAAGAGTTGTTCCTGTTGACTTATGAACTGAGGGGTGATGGGCTTTTTACTATGCAGTATGTGATTCATTTTGTGTGCTGCCTTTTTATGATGGTATACTTAGAGCTCACTAAAAAAAAATATAAAATATCTTTTTAAATCAAAACTTAAAATTTTAGAGCAGTTTTAGGCTCATCACAAAATGCAATTCAAGGTAGAGAGCTTTCCCAAAGACTTCCACCTGCTTAGTCATTGCCATTACCAACATCGACCCCCAGAGTGGCACATTTGTTTTACAAATGAAGAACCCCTTTGACACACATTATCACTCAGAGTCCAGAGTTCACACCCTAGGGTTCACTCTAAGTGTTGCACATTCTGTGGGTTTAGACAAATGTTATGATGACATTATCTATCATTATATCATACAAAGTATTTTTACTGCCCTAAAAATTATTTACATAAGGATTTAAAATTTAACATAAGCCTTCTTTTTTTTGAACATGGAAAAATACTAAAATTTGATTTCTTAATTCCAAAGTTAAAATTTTCTTCCTTTCTTTTCCCCTCTGTCTGGCAAATGTACCATTGAGTATTTCATTTATTAAATGGTCTTTCTTGATATAATAAATTTGAAATGTCTCTAAAAGGTCAAAAAGGATCAAATAATTGTATTTCCATTATCATTCCTTGCTCTTTTTCTCACCCCAGCCTCTTTACCATACATATTTCTAATATGCTAGGGAGATCATTTTAGCATACCATTTTAGATGCTCTGTTGTGACACGTATTGCAATTGTGACTAAAAACTTCAACACGAAACCTGCAGGGTGGACATGAGATGATTTCAACAGCAGAATCTACCACCCATATCCAGGCTTTCATTAAGCTCTTGAAAATGAGATTGTCTCTTTTTTTCATCTGTCCTCTAGTAGAGGACTGTGAGCTGTAGAGATGGGACTGTTTTGCTCACCACTGTATCCCTAGATTACTGAATAAACTACTTTGTGAGAGCTTATGAAGTATGAACTGCCTACCTGTCTCCCTTTGACCAGCATTCTAGCTGATTTGCTTAAACAGGGGGAAAGGGATGATGAAAATATTGATCATAAGTGCTCTCTCTGTATCTCTGCTCTCCCAGATACAATGGAAGTTTTTATTAGTAGGCTGCAGTAAATCAAAAGATGAAAGCATTTATCAAGTTTCATTCCATGGAGGTAGAAACAGGGACATCATGTTTTGTCTTTCATCTAGGAACATGGTGTTTTGTCATCTTGGACTTTGTATTAAAAGTAGTCTGTTTGCATGTATTTCCAAAGTGAACTATTTTTCAGAAATGTTCCAGAAAACCTTACTAATGCAGGGCAATCCAGCAAGTCAAAAGAAATAGAGGAGTGCACCCTGGTGAAGTAATGGTTAGGTCAGCCACCTCTGAAGAAGCACAGTCCACATAGATCCCAAGGACCTGGGTCCTGGATCCAGGCTAAGCAACCAGTGTGAACAACTGAATAAAAATAAATAAATAAATAAATAAATAAATAAATAAATAAATAAATAAATAAATAAAAGAAATGCTGCTTCCTTTTCTTTCTTCCTACCTGCCTGCTTGACTATTTACCTTCATTCCTGCCTGTACCTTTTCTTCAAAAAAAAATAAAAGAGAGAATAAAAATATTCTGAGAAGGCATATTTTCTTTGAATATCAGCACAGCATACCTGGCTATGTCTATCAGTGGACATTTGAACTTTCTGATCTAGTATCAAATATAAACCATTCCCAAAGTAGATAACATGCTTAACCCAATATAACTTGTTTATCGACACTAAGTTACTAGAAGGGATTCATCCACGTCTCTTTTAAAACTCATACACATATTTCAAAGTCAATGATACAGATCTTGAGTAAAGTAGATCCTATAACCTGGTCAGGGTCTATATACCATAGGTATCACAAATAAAACAGAACTATGGTCTCATTTATCTTGTAATAAATTCTCATTTACTCTTTCTGCTAAACGAAACAAATTTTGTGGTTTTTTTATTTACTGTGAACTTTGTGTCAAAAAAGAAATGCTATTAACAAAAGTAAATTTCATTCAACTTGGAATTTTACATGACTATTCAATTCCAGTAGCATGGCGGATTAGATGCCCTAAGAGATTATCTCAATTGAAACAAATGTTGGCTAAAGAGATCTTTTTAAACTCCTGAGATAGCAGAAAAGAAATATGCAGATCTTCAAAGCACTCTGACAACAAAGAGCAGCTTACTCACAGGGATTTACATCTTGAATTCATACTGCCACAGTGACCCTCCCATGAACATAAACAAAAATTTGTTCAAAAAGTAATATTTTCCCCTGGGTATTTGGTAGAAGAAAATAAAATCCATGCCTCAAAAATTCCCATAGAAATCCTCCCAGTTGAATATCACAAAATATATAAGAAAGCAAGAAACCATGAATGAGAAACAGCAGCAACAACAGGGAAGAAGCTCTCAAAAGGCATCTGATAACGGAATTATTAGAAACAGAATATAAAATAACTACATTTAATACATTAAAAGAAATAAAAGTGAAAACCCAAAATATGAGTAAAGAACATGACTACAGATGAAAAAACAGATTTTAAAAAGAACCAAATAGAATTTCTAGAAGTAAAAAATTGAATCAATAAAAAGATCAATGAACAAGAGCAATGGTAGATTAGCTAAAACTTGAGAGAAAATGAGATAACTGGAAGAAAATACAAAGAAATTAAAAATGTAACCCAGATAGAGATGAAATAGAAATTAAAAGACATGGAGTGTGGAATGAGGTAATATAATTGGGATGAAATAATATTTGTCAAAAACGGGGTGTGCCCTGGTGGCCTAGCAGTCTAACACACCCTGGGAGCAGTTCCACACACATCCCAAAGTCTCAGGTTCAAGACCAGGGGTCAGGGGAACAACCAATGTAAACAACTAAATAAAATGCTTCTTACTCTCTCTCTTTCTTGCCTACATGCCTCCTTACTTTCATTCCTACCTACATCTTTCCTTAAAAAACAATGGCTGGGAGTTTCCCAGAATTATTAAGCCAAAAGATCCAGGAAAACTAAACCAAACAAAATAAGCAGAATGAAGAAAAAAAAAATCCATACCTCGTCACACCACAGAACACCAAAAGTAGAATAAAACAAAATAACAACAACGAGACTTCAAAAGAACTTGAAAGGAAGGATTTGGTAGAAAAAGAAGTGGTGAAAAAAGACATTAGTAATATGGGGGCAAAATAGAACAAAATTGTTTGTAACAGTTGATGATACTGATTGTATTGTAATAAAAACAAAGGATGATAATTGACCTAAAACACCATTATAGTAGCTTACACAATAGTGAAGGGTGGTCAGAGCTAAAACATTCTAAGGTTTTTGCAATTTTTGGAAGGTAGAAATTTCAAAAAACTATAAACTGACATACATTCACATTAAAAGTCTGAATAACCACCAATATAAAAGACACAGAGGATATGGCTTCCAAGTTAGTACATTTGACAAAATAGAAGAAGAGGAAGAGAAACCAGAATGAACTTGGAAGACCATATAATGAGGAGAGGCAGAAAAGTAGCACAAAAAGAAAGGAATAAGATGATTCATTTCTACAGTATTTCACAATAAATGAAAATATATTCAATTTCTTCCATTAAAAGAAGGCAAGTGTTGGACTAGATTTTTTTTAATCCAACTGTTATTTCTAAAATATGAGAATATAAAGACTGAAAATCAACATAAATCAAATTTCTATAATCAATGAAGTAAATTATGCAGTGTCTGTGTTTTCCCTGACTGTTCTAGTTTTGGAATCAGGCTAAAGAAAAGTGGTCCCCAAAGTCACTATACATAAGCAGTTGCTAAGCAACTGTAGCATTTAGGGTCTAACTGTGAGAAGCTAACTGTTCTGAGGGGAGAAAAAGAAGCAACCTCTAATCTTTGTAAGCTCAAAATGTCATGTGTTTTCTAACCATAGTTTTTTTTTTTTTCATTGCTATGTTTTTGGATCTTGCATATTAAATGTTCCTGTTGAAACCTTAAAATCAAGATTCAGGTGCATCCTGGTGGCTCAGATGCTGGATCTGTGGCTGGGGCGGAGACCACTGAAGCCCAAGGACCCAGGTTCATGTCCTAGAGGTGGGGCAGGGGTGGGGGACAACCAAATTGAACAAATACCAATAAATAAAAACGCTTCTTCCTCCTCTCTCTTCCTTGCTGCTTACCTTCATTCCTGCCTGCCTACCTTCCTCTTTAAAAACAAAAAATCATACATCATTAAAAAAATCAGTATTTTGACACTATGGGGTCATTCTCTGTTGTTTCCTTCTTTGATCATTCCGTTCACCAAAAGGAAGACAGGATCAAAAACTCCAGAAAATCCCAATTTAATTAAATTCTAATGGCTATCATTTGTTGCCGGAATAGATAAAACCATCAGTTCCTACATATTTACATGGATGGTGGCTTTCAAACTGACTTAATCACATATTCACAAGCTATTTCTTTTGCAGTATTATAAAACGGGATTTGAAGTGTTCGGTCTCTTCAACCGTCTAGAGTCACTCAAGTGTTTTCTTCCTTCTGGAGAGGGAAGGGTAAGGAGGGGCAATTTTTTCTGTTAATTCTCTTATGAGTGCTATTACTTTAGTAATGTTCCCGACACGTACAAGTACAAAATCATAAGATGCAAAAACCAAAAGGGACCATAGGGAACTTCTAATCTGACCCTCTCTAACTTAATACCCACAAACCCTGAGACTCAAGTAGAAAGTGATTTTTTCCAAGGTGTCCCAGCTAGTAATAGTAAATCTTCTTTTCACATTGTCAATAGGTTCTTTGAAGCTGCTACTTCAAGTGAAACGAGGTATACTGAAGCCAGTTTGACTATCGGCCAACTGATACAAACAAGAGTTAAGTTCCTAAGGTATATTTTGATTACAAAATCATTACCGTGCTTCTCAGTAAAGACCCACAAATACTTACTATTCAACAAGCATTTGTAATCATTCTTTTATTTTCCAACCTGGTTATTTCAGTTCAGGGTTGAGGATGGTCAGATCCTGCATCAGCAGCTCAGGGTCAAGGCAGGACCCACCCATGGACAGGTTGCCCTTTACAGCAGGGAGCATCACATACCCCACATTACTCCTACTGAAACAATGGGGATGCGCCAATGACCTCAAGTGCACATTTCTGGGGTGTGAGGAGACAGGAGAACCTGGAGGAAACTATGCAGACCTGGGGGGAAGAAGCAGACCCCATACAGAGTGGCCCAAGGTGGGAACAGAATCTTACCTATTTTATTACAAAACGACATGGAATGAATAAGGTGATTCAGGCACCTCCTGTAATAGCAAGAGGAACAGGAACAAAGGCCTCTTAATTCTTTCCAATGCATTCAACCACTTTCCATTTATCACCCTGTAGTTAAAGCCTTGAATGCCTGATAAGAAGAGAACAAAGTGTTAATGGAGGGAGCTTTCTATTTTCAGGACACATCAGGAGGATGGATTCCCACTTTTCCAGGTCACTAACAACCAGCTCAGTGCACAAATGGCACATCATGCAGGACCACTGCCCTTTCCAAGACACAAACACAGCCCTCCTGGCACCATCGTTCTGTCCACAGGGAATTCCAAGATGGAACCTGAACCCTGGCAGATGTAGGAAACCTACAGAGGGCAGTCATTCTGGCACAATCTGCTGCATTCTCCAAGGCAGCTTCAGACTTGTGTTTTGGTATATTTCCCCCATCATTTTAGTGAAATGTTCTCTTTGTAGACAAGATGCAGAACCCCAGTGTCGATGTTACTCTCCTCAGGTGAAAGAATGTTGAGGGAAATTCAAGAGGGTCTGATATGCAACTACAAAGCCTAAAGGAGAAGCAGCAGATTCTCTACAGGATCTGAAGGTGGTGGGATGTTTGTCTGATAAGAGACAGCTAAGCGATATTTTACTAAGAGCAGAAAAAAAACTGTGCATGAAGAGCTAGTGTAAAGAGAGATTGCCGCTTTGAAAAGCATTAAACTCTTCATCTTTAAGGTAACTTCACATCTGGGATCTCCAATGTTATAGTAATTATTACATAGTTGATACATTTCATGATATGTATGTGACTAGCTCTGTAAGAAACTATTGATGTTTTTCTAAGTGGTTGTGTTATTTTGCTACTCCACTGGCAATGTGTGAACGGTCCAGTCTTTTTGCATCATTGCCAGAATTTGGATTTTCAACTTAAAAAAATTTAACGATTCTAGTAATTATGTGCTCTCTATATTAATATGTTCTATATACTCTCTATATTCCATGTCTGCTTTATGTATTTCTATTCACTGTTAACAAAAGGGCACATTTCACCTGTCAGATAAGATATAAAGTAAAAAAAAAGACGAATATCCACTCTAGGAAGGGCTTTGGGACTTGTCTACTGAGGATTCCTGGATGGGATTAAATCAGGTCCTGAAGAAAGCACAGGGTTTGGTTAGACAAAGAGGGCAAAAATCGCATCCGGTACAAGCATTGATATAGAGGCAGGAAAGTTACAACAAAGGTTCACTTTTCCCTGGAGCACAAGTCAATGCAGGGAGGTAAGTCTGGAAGGCTAGATGTGGAATATAATTCCATAAAAGGAGGGGCTTTGACTGTCTTTTCCTTCCTATATGCCTAGCACCTAAACTATAGGCCTTCATGTTGTTAAGATTAACAAAGGCTTGACTGTCTAATTAAAAAGTTAGGTCACTGTCTTGCATCATCTAGACATCTAGACAGTGGAAACAGTAAAGGAGGTAGTAAAGGAGACTCAAGCCTGGAGCTCCAGCCAGAAGTCAGGATGAAGAGGCAGATACGAGAACCCAAGCTACAGAGAAAGGGCAGAAGTCAAGACCTAGACTCCTGGAAATGTGCAGAGAGAAGACGAGGCTTTAAAAATCCAGCAAAGATAAAGCAGGTAATAAATAATTATGACAATCAGAAAACATCACTTTATAGTTCACCATCTTTCTCAATGACATGATAACAGGGAAGACTAGCACTGCTCCTCCCATTTTACATCGACTTTAGAGGTACAATAATCACAAAACAACAACAGAAATAAGAAAAGGGTCAAACTAGTCACAGAAACTACAAGTAATGTTAAGACTAAGGGCTGAATCACATTATCCCACTGCTGAGTATTTACCCTCCAAACACAATACTAAATGAAAGATATCTACACCTTGTGTTCATTGTAGTAATATTTATAATAGTCAAGAAACACAAACAACCTATTGCCCATCATGGATAAATGGATAAAGAAGATGAGGTATATACATAATAGAATACTACTCAGCTGTTAAAAAAAAAAAAAAAGAGGATGAAATCCTGCCATTTGAGATAACAGGAACCAGAGGGGATTATGCTAAATGAAATGTCAGGAGGAAAGACAAATACCGTTGATCTCACTCATGTGTGGACAATAGAAAAACACAGCAAACTAACAGATGAAAACAAACAATCAAACAAACACCTCAACTAACCCTTGGATATTTACAATCGAACTGAGGTTACCAAGCGGGAAGCAGGTGGAGGATTGGAGCAAAGGGTTGTGGGGTCCAGTGGAGAGTGGGAGAGGATTATTAGAAATGGTGAGCCTGGTGTGTTATCATGTATTTGATGAAGAATAAACCTGTCTGTACATCTAAAACATGGCTTTGCAAATTCAAAGTTACCTCAATAAAAAAAGGAAGAAAAAAGAATAAGGGGTGTATCAGTCTGAATCTGAACAGGAAATGGAAATGATAACATAATAATTTGAGCAGGGTAAGTTAATACAAAGAATATAATTTAACTAGAATATATGTGAAGAGAATTCTGAAGGATATCTTAGCATGTCAACTGCTTGAGGAAGGGAAAGCTTGGAGGAAGGATCATTCCTCAGGGTGGCGTTTAGATCTATTTAAAGTGCTACTGCCACCACGGGGTGCCAGGGAAGTTTGCTGGGTTGTCTGGGTCATAGCTGGTCCCCAGTCAATTGACAGCAGGTAACCAGGACATAGAGGAGCCAAGACTCAAGGGTGGGTGGGCACACAGATTCTGGGTGTCACTGCTGACACTGAGGTTTAGAACAGTCCATGTCAGGAGGGTGGGTCATGCTGACATGGGCAACTAGGCCTGGACTGGGCAACAAGTTCACCAAGGGAGAGTGTGTGGGTGTGCAGAGAGTCACTAAATGTCTCCCTCCATACACAGCACTGAAGAGCCTAACAGCCTGAGCTAGCAAAAACCAAATACAGGCCCTGGGACCACAGATGAGCCTCCTTCCCGAGATGTCTCTCCCTGGCCCTCTACTGGCAAAGCTGAAAACTGTGCTTGCTTTGATGAACTGCCTAACCAGTCAGCCATACTCCATGTGAACAAGTATCTGTATGTGATCGGGCTGTTACCTAATATGTCAGAGAAACCAGATGAATTTGGACTAGGGTATTGGGGCGGACTGGAGTGGAGGGAAGGGAAGTAGTGGTAGGCAGCTGCAAGCATACCATACAAGCCTAGTGGAGAGAGGGACTTTATGTCCCCCAGATAAAGTCTTTCCTTTTAACAAGAAGCATTGAGTCCTGTGACTGACCAGGCCTGAACCATTTGCTCATGACTCTAGCTGTGGCCAGAAACATGGGTGACTGGGATTAGCAACTACATTGGGTCATCGTGAGGTAGGGCTGTCTCTGAGGAAGGTGTTTATTGTTCTCTTGTGCCTGTTTTAAACTTTGCTACAGCATTAATTCATCTTTTTAAGAGTCTCATCTTAATCTCTAGGTAGAACTAGATGGAGAAACATGATCATAACTAAAGAAAGCCAGGCAAGGCAGATGCTACATCAAAATGCATCAACAGGCTCCCCGTCTTATTTCATTGTCCTGTCAAGCAGTGATGTTTTGAGGGAATAGTCATTTTTAATTCTTTAGTAGATGTGAATGTATATGAAAACAAAAAGATGCTAAACCTTAAATATTGCTCTGAAATAGGTAAGATCTATTTCCCCCTTGCCAAGAAGTACTAATTGGTTGATCTCAAAAGTAGCTTTTGTTTTAAAGAAGTGTGGGGTTTAGTAAAGTGATGTCCAATTACTGAAGTGGAGCTAACTTTACCTAGACCATGGAGACCAGTAAGAAATGCACAGATCAGACATCATGGGTACCCATTGTCTCAGATTTGGATGAGAAAGAGTTTCAGCAATATCAAATCTTGTGCCGATGTTCACATTTCTCCATGAATATGTTAAGTGAGACCACTCACCATTTCTGGGAGGAGACCTGAATTCTTTGTGGCATGCTGCAATAGTTGTGGTCATTGCAAAATCATCCTATTATCCAAATTCTCCATATGCCTTCCAAGGAAAAGTAAGTCAGTTATGGGTAAACATCTAAGTACCTCTGACTTATCTGCTCAGCATGTGTTCTTATTAAAAAAAAACCCAGCAAACTTCCAGGTGAGATGGCTACCTGATAGGAGCGAGACTCATGTTGTCTCCACAGAGCAACCAGAAATTCACCTATTTTTCAGAAAAAAACACTGAGGAAAAGCAGGCACAGACACTGTGCAGACACTGTGGCAATCGCGACAACAAAGAGTAGGCAAAAATGTCTGGGTTCAGAGCTACATGTAAGAGTCAGACTCAGGATTCCGGCCGCAGTGGAGCGGGTGGAACTGTGGGAGAAACCAGCCCTCCCAGGAATCAAGAAAGTAGTGGAGAGCCTGCCATCGGTACCTGGACATAGAGCTAGGGAAGAGAGTTGATGCGCGGGGTGGAAGAGACACCAGTGCCCCAGTTGTTTGAACAAGAGGCCCATTGAGAAAATTACACTGGACACTGCCATAACCGGAAGACAGAAAGGGAAATCAACATACTGTCCTGGAGTCACAGGGCCCACCCATCAGAAATCCCAGCAATCAGAAACTCAGTCTTTAGGCTTAAAGAGAAAAGAGAATCTCCCAGAGGAGGAACCCACCAATGCTACCTGCTAGTGTCACCTTTTGAGTGTAGTGAAACTGCAGCCTGATTATCAATTGTGTGTCAACAGCAAGATGATCACTGTGGTTGGGAGCTGGGACAATGGGGGAAGGCTTTGCATCCCTGACAAACACTCCAACCCCATAGACTGAATTGTCAGGCAGCAACAGAGAGCTAGCGTATGAACTTCAACAAATTCAACCAGTGATGACACCACAAAACTCAAGAAATCCCAGTGTGCAAATCAAGATCCAGGTTTACTCAGCGAAAGTCAATACCCTACACAAGGCCATCACTGCAGGAAAACCTAATCCACAGAAACATAAACAAAATGCCAAACAGAGTGGAGACACAGAGAAATATACATGAAATGAGAGATCCAATAAAAATTCTGAGGGAAAATCTGAATACAAAAGATGTCTGCAAACTAACTGAGGATGAATTTAGGGCAACAGTGATAAACATCGTCCTGGAAATCAAGAAAACAATAGAGGAAGAAAAAGAGAACAACAAAAAAGAGACAAGAAATGAAGCAGTTCACAACAGATGTCAAAGAAATAAAGAACACAACAGCTTACATAAAGAATTCAATAGAGACTCAATAGTAAGATGGATGAACCCTTCAAAAGAATCAGTGAGCTGGTAGATGGGGCAGAGGAATGCATTCAGGCAGACCAGTGAAGAAATAAAAAGAATGCAAAGAAATGAAGACAGCATCCATGAAATGAAATGAAGACCTGTGGGGTAACATCAAAAGAAACAACATTCACATTCAAGGGTCCCAGAAGGAGAAGAGAGTGAAAGGGAGGCAGAAACTATATTTGAAGAAATAATATCTGAGCATTTCTCTCACCTGAAGAACGAAACAAGCCTCCAGACACAGGAAGCCCAAAAAGTACCTAATAAAAGAAATCCAAACAGATCTACACCTAGACACATTATTATTAAAATGTCAGAAATACAAGATAAAGAAAAAATCTTAGAAGCATCCAGAGAAAAATGAGTCATATACAAATGGGTCCCCATAAGATTGTCAGCAAATTTCTCAAATAAAACTCTACAGGCCAGGAGGGAATGCATGATATATTCAAAAGACTGAAATAATTTTCATCTTAAAATACTATACCCTGCAAGATTTTCAGAACTGAAGGAATGATAAAAGGCTTTTCCAATAAGCAAAAGCTAAAGGAATTTATCACCACAAAACCAGTTCTTCAAAAAATTCTAAAAGATGCTATATAAAGTGTAAAGAAACCCCACTTAAAAACAGGTCTATCAGACTTATTCATCAGTGTTCATTGCATATATTGGTCTGTGGTTTTCTTTCTTGGTGATGTCTTGGTCAGGTTTTGGTACTGGTGTGATGTTGGCCTCATGGAGAGTGTTGGGAGTATTCCCTGTTCTTCAATGTGTTGGAGGAGTTTGAGTGGAGTGGGTGTTGATTCTTCTCTACGGTTTGGTGAAGCTCTTGGGAGAGGCCATCTAGTCATGGGCTTTTATTTTGGGGGAGACTTTTGATTACCTCTTTAATTTCTTTGCTTGTGATTGTTCTGGGGGGCCTGTTCAAGAACCTGATATATATTATCTTATTTAAGATAAGCCTATGATATAGATTTTATTACTCCCATTTTATAGATGTGAAAACCAAAGCTAAGATATCTGCCTAAGGTTATTAGTATACAAGTGTTAGAGCCAAAGTTCAAATTTATCTTTTATGCCCAAAAAACTGTTTAATATTTTATCCTGTTTAGTTTTGTTATTGCTTTATTTGGAAAGATAACGTGATAAAAAATTTTTTGAATTTTACTTCCATCATGCTGTTTTTTTTCTTTTCAGCTACTTTATTCTTCTTAATAATCCAGGTTTTAAGTTTTCTAAATTAAAAATTGTAACTCAAGCTTACACTATGAATTTTAATATATTCTACTATATTCATTTTAAATATCCAATACATTGTACCCTCCTGAATTTCTTTTGAAAAAAGTACTTATTGTGATAAATTTTGCTCTTTTCTTGGTCTGAAAAAAAATTGAAACAAAAATCAAAACAAAAAAAGTAACAAGGAGTGGTAAAGGAAGCTAGAGCTCTTGTGGTGGGTGTGGTGGGAAATACACACAGACTGAGATATGAATTCAGTATCATAAAAATCATAGTGATGTGAAATAACAAAACAAATATATATAGTATATAATATATAAACATATGTATAATTATACTATAATGAATATCCATTTATCCAACATATTTTTCAATTTTACCTATTTGAAATATATGTACATTTTTAGAAAGCAAATAAATAAATGTAAAAAACAAACAAGAAAAACAAATAGCATTCGAATTTTCCAAACTGATCCCTGTAATAATTTATATGTAGGTGTCTCAGAGCACTAACCAAGAAAATAAAAGTATTTTAAAAGGCTCAAATTCTACTATAAGAAACCCAAAAGGATAAAAGATTCAATATTTTAATATAGAATTTTTAGAAACAAGCCTCAACTGTCAGTCACATTAAGTAACTGCTAGGTTTGGGTGATTTTTTTTTTTTTCGGTGATCTACTTAGTCAAGTATTTGAATGAATTTAATGATTATTTTCTGATTTCTACTTAGTTTGTGTTTTTCATAAAGACTTTATAAACCTGAGAAGAATGTCTTTGTTTCTAAAGTAACATTTATACCTCAAAAGAGATCTCTAACTCTTGGTATCAATACTCTATCCCAGAAGACAGAGTTTTAAAACTCTTCCTAAAGGCAAATTCAGACTTTACTTCATGTGTTATTGAAAAGGTTACACTAGTTCATGACGTCAAACTACCAAAAGGGCTGGAATATAATTCTATCAAGACCTTGTAAGGACTGCCCTTTGAGGACAAAGACATGGCTAAATCATGGGGCTAGTATTTGGGGATTTGTGTTTCCAGCCTCCATCATTTTTACCGGTTCTGTGCTGACTAGAAATGAAGAGAAGGGGGAAGCTTGACACTCTTACCAAGTGAGCGTCTTCATTAAAAAGTGCCAGGGCAGCTGAGTGTGGTACTTGGCTCCTGCAGAGTCAGAAGATCAAGGGCTGGGTTTGAAAAAGTAACACCTTGTATGGAGAGAGCAAGGAACAGATACCATAAGAGAGGGAAGAGGCACATACATTTCACAATGCTGCTAATCAACAGGACCTCAAAACAGAGCTTACTGTGGTGATGTCTTGAGTTGGAAACAACCTCCCAAAATAAATGAAGACTTGAGAACTAAATTTTTATTTCTCATATCATACTTTATACTCAAGGACCATGCACTAACTGAAAAGTCTTTTTCTCTTTAAAAAGGCAGCATCCAAGCAGAGAATATATCTGAATATTAAACAGTAAAGGAGAGAAACTGGGAAGTACCTGATGTATTTTATATTATATTCACATATTATCTATTAAAAATAGATTTAAAAGGTACACCCTGGTGGAGTGACGATTGGGTCAATCACGGTCTCCAAGGACACAGGCCACATATCCCTGGTCCAGGTCCAGGGTAGGGGGAAGCAACCAGTGTAAACAGCTAAATAAAAAAAATTTTTTTTAAGTGCTTCTTCCTCCTCTCTGGTCCTGCCTATTTGTCTTCATTCCTGTCTGCACATTTTCTCAAAAAAAAAAAAAAAAAAAAAAAGATTAAAAGGCACTTTGAAATAGGTTCACAATTCACATTTTGTGTTTTTTTATTTTCCTCAAATCATTTTCCAATATAGAAATAACCATGTTATTTACTACCCATTTTAACTGAAAATTTTGAAGTTGTTCTCTAGAAAGTTGCTTTTAACTTCTAAAAGATAAAAAACATAAAAATTATTGTTCAGGACAGTAACAAGTAACTCTTACAGAGCAATTCATAATTTATAGTATTTATTACATAGGCCCTGGCATTTTTTCACTTTTCTTCCTTTATTTGTTTATTCATTAAGTAAGGATTTGGTGTGTGTGTCTACTGCTTGCCAGACCCCTGAGCTAGGAGGAAGTGATAATATGAATAAACTGCTGCCAAGAAATTCAGTCCTGTACTCTAGTAGAGCATGTAGAAACACGAAAAATTAAAGTAAAAATTATAGTGTAATGAGCCTTACATAAGATATTGAGGCTAATATTTTAGCTTGAGTCAGTTTGGGGGAAGGATGTTAACAAAAACTTTTTGGATGAGGTACTGTCCATGATGGATTTTTAAAGATGAAGATAGCTTAGTCAGAAATAGGAAAGACACACTAAGTTCCAAGAAGTCCTGTTTAACTGTTACAAAAACAAACAGCAGATGTCTGGGAAGCCACACAGAATTTGGTATTGCTGGAACACAGTCGGGGAGGCAGGAAATAGACTGGAGAAGCTGGCAGAGCCTGGTTCTGAAAAAGCCGGGTGGACCTCTTGGTCACAAGGAATCACTGCATTTGAAAGGCTTGGAGATGGAGGGAAGATATGGAAGCCTTAAGAATGTACTGAAGATAGAATCTGTTTCACCTAGGTATGTCCTGCCTTTACAAGGTCACTTGGTACAATTCCACTGGCCCATGGAATGTGAGGTTTCTACAGGATTGCCAGAGCTAATGCATGCAACAGCATTTTTCCTCTAAGTACCTCTAAGACTACCCCTATCACAACAAGTGAAATGGCAACAAAACTAAGCAAGTCTTTCTTTATTCACCTTAGTGATTCAATTGTAAACTCAAGATGAAGCATCAATTTCCAGTTTGCTTCCTTAAGACAGATCATATGTTATCATTGACCGTGACTTTATTCCAAAAGCTCTAAGTACACAAAGATTACAAAGCCACTGCATACAGAGGTATAGCAGACCTCATTAAAGAAAATGTCCTTGACAACAGACCTTGAATGCTTTTTGTTTTCCTGAAGTCACTCCTTCTGGGGCATTAACAACTACTTCCTTCACAGATTTGGACTTCTATTACAGCAGAACTTCAATGTTATTAGAAAAGCTACACTCTTCAGAGTGGAGAATAAAGGGGTATGCTCTAATCCACAGAACAAAAATACAAAAGCATACTCTTTTATCTGAACTTGTCTCAGGATCTATTAGTCAAGCTTGGTATTCACAAACCTTCCTTGCTTTATCCAAGCATTCTCATTTTCTTGGGTTCTCAGTCTCTGAGGAAGTAATACAAGATTCAGCTGCACCTTCAGAAAGGCTGTTTTCAGGCAAAAGGGGTGGTCCTGTTCCAGTCAACCTAGAAAGATCTATAGAGTCACCCAACAGTATGATATCCTCAGCATCAACAAAGGAGGTAATATGAGAGCCTCCCCTGTCCTCCTTGAGTTCAGCCAATCACCCTTGTCAAGTCAACCAGAGAAAAGAACCTCCTTGAACGTAATCCTATATCTGAGACTCTTAGTTTCTCAAGGGTCATTCATTCCTCATTCCTATAGACATGAGCATTCCTATTGACATAAGCATAAATACAAAATTTATATGGGATAGCACATCTGACTCAGCTCTTTTGCCTGGAAAATGATTTTTACTAGCAATCTCTTAGAGGAAGGTTCATTGTGTGTAGCTATGAAAACTCATTTAGTCAGTTATAGGATTTATCTGAATCATTGTCCCTTTCTGAGATGCCCAAATTTGCAAATGTATTTTGTTTGCTTGAAGTACAGACTCAAGGATTATAACTTTTTCGTGTGGGTATGTGATTGGTACTCAAGTACAGGGCATCTATATGAATTATCAAACACTATCAAAATTTTGCCAGGTAACACAGTGTTTAACCTGGGTTCTAATAAAATGGTGATAGGTCACTCACGTAACTCAAAAAACTTACAAGTCTATTCAATTTCGGGTCTATTTCTGTCTTTAACAATATACAACATAAGATTGTGGTCATTTTTTATTTTTATATTTGCTATATTTTAAAGTGAATGTTTTTATTAACAAGCAGTAACCAACTAATGTTGGTTGAAATATTTAGGTTAAAATGTGTGAAGATTAAAATACAGTTCCTGTTAACTGTGATGAAATTATGAGTGCTTAATTTTTTTCTCTATATATTTTCCCTATTTTTCTAATATTTTTCCAAGGAGCTTAGTGATTTTTAGGGAAAAAATCCAAGACTGAATTATATAAGAAAAGTCAACAACAAAGTATAGTTCCCATATTATGGTACAGATCAATCACAATATTCAGATTTATCAAAGATTCACAAGACATCATCACTTGGACCATGCTCTATGTAGTTATTTCTAAATAATCTCAGAAAAATATTAATCATCTATTGCAACCTTATGGTCCACAATAGTTAGAAATAGTCTTGCTAACAAATGCAATCTTGATTGTTAAAAGTTAGAACTATCTTCTTTTACCTACATATGCAAACATATGAAATATTAAGAACTCAAGACCTAGCTCTATATAATTTGTGACCATGGGTAGCAACTTTTATTATTTCACTTTCATCATTTATAAATTAATGATAATATCCCATAAATATCATTTGAAGATGTGAAATACGCACTTAGAGCAGTGTCTGGCACAGAGTGACTATTCATTAAACACAAGCTATTACCATCTCTGTTCATCTTCTCTTTGAACTAGTAACTCATATTAGAGTGATTCTTACTGAACTTGTTTCATATATTCATACTTAAATGCTAACTTCCATGGAAAATTCTGTAGATGATTTTTAAACCTGGAGGGTTTCCTGTGTTTGAATTAAATAACTAAACAGTTGGTCACTATTTCATAGCTTCTAAAGATACTAAGACAAGATACAGCTAATTGTTTTTTACTAAATATGAATTGCTTAAAGCAACAAATCCTGAAAAAATGCACTCTCCATTCTGAATCTCAGAAAACCAAGGACCTGTTACAAACCCAGGTAAGCAATTCTATCACGAACGAATGGCAAAGTGATGAAACTTGAGCCTGTGTAGCCATTAGAAACTATCCCCTCCTAGCTAGAACATAAACTGTTAATGAGTCCCATGAATTATGCAACAGCGCTCAGACCTCACCGTCTTCCTGTTCATCATGTGATTGTCTCACTGTCCTATTCACTGTATTTTTTAAAAAGCAGTTTACTCTTCTTTCCCACTTAGTGCTGCCCACAATATTGAGTGGCTTCCTTTGCTATAGTCTACGAAGCTCCCCTATTTGTGATGTCACTTCATCTTCCTTCTCAGATGATATTAGGCCACATCTATGTGGAGTGAACTGTTTTCTAGCTTTCTTGAGATTTAAATGTGTTCACTGAAACTAGAGCACTGTTTCATTACTATGTCTGTGTTCAATCATATGATTTATGCTCTGAGCTTCAAAATGTTTTCCCATTGGGTGCACCCTAGTGGGGTAGCAGTGAGGTCCACTGCCTCCAACTGAGAGTGCAGTCCACTTAGATCCCAAGCACCCAGATTCATGACCGAGGGCCAGGTTGTGCCACCAGGATGTACAACTAATCTCTTCTGCCTGCCTATGAACTCACCTTCATTCCCGCCTGAACCATTCCTTAAAAAAATAGCTTACCTGATGGGCTTTTAAACACTCACACACACACACAATCTACTTAGGTATTTGGACCCATTGCCTAAATACTGGCTTTCTGAAGCTCCCTAACCCAGACTTGGTTGTTTGATACTACTAACGAACTCATTTCAAGATCTTCTTCCATACTATAATTGCAAGCTGAAAGGATAGAAATTTGAACAAATTCCATGAATAAGCAGAAGAAACATGGTCAATAACGCAAAAAAATGGGGGGGGATAGAATGACAAGAATGTTAGAAGAGAGATGAAGAGGGACAAAAAAGGAAGAAGAGGAAGTACAGACAGGGCATCATATGGATGAATGTGACCCTTCAGTAGATGAAGTATCCTCAATTCAAAGGCTAAACAGAGAAGAAAGAAGCCAGCTCCTCCTCCTCTCTAGCTACATATGTAGAACCCAGATACAGGGGACCGATATATCTACTGTCTATTAATAGATGCTCTCCCACTATACTATGCAAATCAGGAAAAGTGCATGTGGAAGAATCAAGTCAACTATCAAGATAACATTTAATTAGAGTAGTATTTATTAAAAAGTATTTCTTGTTTGTTCCTTCTAGGTCAATATGAGTTAATCCAATTGATGCTAGCAACACTCATTATCCCAATTCTTCCTGACACATTTCATGATATGGAAGATTACAACTCGACTCACTTGACATTTGCAGTAAAATCAATAAATATCTATCAGGCCCAGAAAGTTGGCTACAATTTTTAATGTTTTTTATTGCAGTAACTTTGATTTTACATGTTAAAATCACCTCATACATATAGGTCCCCCACTCCTCTGATAGATGTCAACACACCCTGCTCTCCACCAAATCACCAAGTGTTCTTCACCACTGTCCTGTGGGTCCACCACTGCGTGCTTCCCTCACAGCCTCCCTGCCCCATTCCCTACTGCTAGTCTCAGTTCTGTTACCAGTGTTTCAGGATAGGTTGTTTCATCTGTTCTTTTGTTTTGTCTACTCACATTCCACCTATGAGTGAGATTATCTGGTTTCTATCTTTCTTCTTTTGACTTATTTCTCTTAGCATAATCCCCTCTAGATTCAACCATGCTGATTCGAAGGTCAGGATTTCATCTCTTTCTAAGGATAATGTAGTATTCCATACCACATCTTCTTTTTCCATTTATCTGATGTTGGGTACTTAGCTACGGTGGGTAGCTATTGTAGGGCTGCAAGAAACATAGGGGGTGCATAATCTCCGTGAATTAGTATTTTTCTATTTTGGGAGAGGACACGCAGAAGTATGCTGGAATTACATGGGATTTCCACATTTAACTTATTGAGGAATCTGTTTTTTTCTCATAGGGGTTGCACCAATTTGAGCTGGCTACAATTTAATGTAACTCATCAAATATGATATGGATATCCCCTAGGATGAGATTTTCAGTATTCCCTGCAGGAATTTATTCTGAATGCCATTGATTCTGGGGGCGTGGCTGCTCAGTTACTATTGACCATTGAACTGATGCTGTCCAGAATTACAAGCTGCCACACTGACACTGCACAGTTTCTACTCATTTTAGAAGAGATTGCTATTTTTGGATACACCCACTATCCAATTTCTAGTAGACTTAAATTTAATTAACTACCCTGAAACCTGTGTCTCTACTATATCCTGGTGTAAGAGAGTCTTCTGTTTAATCAATGATGCTTGTCTTAAATTGTGTCTTAATAGGAAAATTTAGGAAGTGTTATTTACATGAAGGATACCTGATAGAAAAATCCATCCAAACTCTGCATACATTATATTAACAGAATACAAAGTTGAACAGTCAAGAACATCACATATAGTGGAATCTGCCTTATTTTGGAACAAGAAAATGGGTTATTAATCAGAAAAGGAAATTCTAGCCCCATCTGGCACAGAAAAAGTACCTGGAGAAATTTTCTGGCATTCATGGTAAGAGTATATATGCATACTGATTGTGATAGTAGCAGCAATTGCAACTTACCATTTCTGTAAGAACTGTTAAGTCTTTTCTTATTCCTCAGACCCTGATGTTTCAAGGGGTAACCTTAGTAACATAGACCAAGAAATGCATGAGCTAATTCCCCAAAAGCCACCTATTCTGGAATGTGAAGTTCCACCTTCACCTCAGAGAAGAGCCTATTGTCTTCTCCGCATCACACTTAAAGAATAAATAGATCTCTACCACAGAAACAAGAGCACTTGCTCTTCCCATATTCAAAACACCAATTCTCATTCCATTATGAAATGGGTCTCATTAGCCATAAGAAATAATAATAGTAATACTACTAGGAATCCAAATGCATCGACAATGGGAAGAACTAATTTATCTAGAAATTAGGTCAGCTAAACAATTGCTTAGTCAATTTGTCAAACATAATAAATAATTCACCCTTGGTGCTTATTTTATTAAGCAATTAATTCTAATCATTTATTTCCCCTTAGAAGTCTGTATGATCAATTAAAAATTCACCACTACCATAAACAAATCATTTTATGACTCCTCCATTATGGAAAGTAATTGCACCACTGGCAACCACACCTCTGAATGTAGAAAGTTCTGTACACTGCCAATCCAAGATGCCTTATTACAACTTTCTGCATAAGGGCACAAATAATTGAACTGTTACCTATGGTATTTTTACCATTAGCTCACAAACTCACATAGTGGTTTTCAAAAAAAGTAACACAAAATGGCAAACCTTCCCTCAATTCTGCTCTTAAAAAGCTATGCTAGGAAACTTTTGTAACCATGCTTGTAAAACAGCTGGTCACACATCCACTACTAATATCATTCAAGTAATATCTAAATCATTACCTATTCCATTTCTACTCCCATCAATTCATGGAAATGGCTTTTAGAATTATAACCAGCATCTCAGAGGGCATTTCCTTTAGTTGGCACTGCCTTCATCTGCAGTCTATTTCTGTAGCTCCTGTGTGAGGCGCTTCCTTATTCCTACTTCTCTCATCTTTTTCTTCTCTTCTGTGTTTAAACATGACTCTCAAGGATTGTCTCTGAACTTGCTAAGTATGGTAAGTACATACATTTAACGTGATGTTCAAAAGGTTCTGCACACAATTCTTGGAGGGAGGGGGGAGACGGCGTGAAGGGAAGGTATTTTTCCTTGCACCAACAAGCAATTCTCCAGACACCAACTGGATGTCCTATAATCCAGTTCAATTCTGACACTGTTCACCCAGAGAGAGCATCAGATTCTACAGGTTACACGAGTGTACTCCACACAGACTTCAGATGTCAATCACAAACTTAGGTGGTTACCTGTCCTTCAGATTAGCTGTAAATCAGAGGTTCCCATGACCCCCTTCTTGTGTTCACTTAATTTGCGAGAGTAGTGACAGAACTCAGGAAACCCATTTACTTATTACTAGTTTATTATAAAAGGACATGATTCAGGGGTAGCCAGAAGGAAGAGATGCACAGGGAGAATGGAGTGGAACTTCCACACCCTCTTCATGTGTGCTATTCTTCTTGAATGACCCCGTATGTTCAAGAACCGGGAGTCCGCCAAACCTCCTCATCCTTTCGGGTTTTTACGGAGTCTTCATTAAATAACCAAAATGATTAAATCAGTGGCCATCTAATCAGCCCCCAACCTCTCTTCCCTCCCTAGAGTTCAGGAGGTTGGACTGGAAATTAGTATCCTCCCTTTCTCCCCACTTTTTTTTTTAAAAAAAATAATGTATTTAAAAGAAGGAAGCAGACAGGAATGAAGGCAAGGAGGAAGGGAGACAGGCAGGCAGAGGAGAAAGAAGCATTCACCCTTCCATTTAGTTGTTCATGTTGGTTGTTTCCTCTGCCATCCCAGGTCCTTGGCCTTTATGCAGACTAAGCCATCTGAAGCCAGAGACACAGGAGCACACCTTCTTTCCTTGATGCCTTACTTTGTGAACTGACATTTTCTGTAGTGGTCTGCTTTGATTCCCACCTATTTATATTTTGTGAATCTGCTGGAGGTGTTTGCTTTGTAGTTATCCTAAGACCTACATAAAAATATCCTTTAGATAGCCTAGTCTGTATATGCTGATAACTCCATTCACATACAAAATATTTTACTTCCCCTTTTGTTTCTAATGTCACAATTTACCTTTTTAAAAATTGTGTATTCACTAACATATTGCAGCTATTATTTTTGATACTAGTCCTTTGGTTTTCATACTAGTTACGATTCCACCATTTAATAGTATTAAGAGTATTCCTGACTATATACTTAGCTTTATTTTCATGTTACTAATTAGTATCCTTTCATTTTCAACTTGAACTTATTTCATAATTTCTTGTAAAGCTGCTCTAGTTGTAATGAATACTACTTTTGTTTGGGAAATTTCTATCTCTCCTTCATTTTCAAAGAACAGTTTCACTGTTTTCTTGTTTGGTAGTTTGTTTTTCTTCTTTCGACGCTTCTATCATCCCACCCTCTCTTGGTCTATAAAGTTTCTGCTGCGAAACCTGCTCATAGCCATCTGGGAGTTTACCTGTAAGCTACAAGTTTATTTTCTCTTGACCTTGTTATGATTGTTTCATTATAATGTGTCTTAGAGAGCTCTTAAGTTAATTTTGCTTGGTGACCTATGAGCTTCATGAACTTGGATATCCAAATCTCTCCCCGGATTTGGCAAAGTCTTGGTCATTATTTGACGGTATCTGCCCCTTTTACTCTTCCTGAAATGCCAAAAATTTGCACATTGATTCTTTTGATGGTCTCTCAGAGACCATGTAGCTTCTTTACTATTTATTTTTTTTGTCCTCCTCTGACTGGCTAATTTCAAATTTCCTGTCTCCTCATAGGCTTTCTTCTGATTGATCCATTCTTTGCTGATTATCGACTACATTTTCCATTTCATTTCATTCGTTGTATTCATTTCTAGAATTTTAAAAATAATTTCTTCCTTAAACTTTTCATTTTGCTCATGCTTTGTTTTCCTGATTTTGTAGAATTGTCTTATGTTTCAGTTTCCTTGAAACAGCTAGTTTGAACTCTACTGGGTAGATCATACACCTTCATGTCTTTGGGTTCAGTTACTGGAAAACTGTGTTCCTTTGGTAATGTCTTGTTACCTTGACTTTCCATGTTTTTTGAAATGTTGCTGATATCTTTGCATTTGAAGTATTAGGCACCTTTTCCAGCCTTTGGAAAATGCCAGAGACTGAGTTATCACAAAACTTCTATGGGTACATTTGCTATGTGCTTTCTTGTTCCATTGGGATTCTAAAGCTTTTATGCCTTCTCTGGGCCCCACACTTAAAGCAGAGTGCAGACAGTCTTTTTTACTTTCTCAAAGTGGCACTAAAGTTCAAGTTTGTGGTCTCTCCCTGGCCTGCAGAGACTGGTCAGCTTTCTTTTCACACTCACCACTGCCATCAGGAGTGCACAGTGAGCAGGCCACAAGGAGATGGGGACATATGGATGAAGCATACAGCGGAGTGCTGGGGGTGCCAATGGGTCAATTCACAGGTGAGGCTGTTCTCAGTGGTTGTGTGTGGGGAGCCCAAGACACAGTAGGATCCTTGTTCCTTTAATGCCATCAGTCTTAGCTGTGGCTCTCAGAGCCTTACCCAACCCTAATCATGTAGGTTGTATTCGGTACTCTTGGGGTGGTGCCCAAGATATGTGGAAAGGCTGGATGCTCAAGCACAAACCCTTCCTTTCTCCCATGGGAGAAATCAGGCCAAGAGTCTCTTGGCCCTAAACTGTGCCATCTTGGAGAGGGGGTTTGTGGCTGATCAAGCTGTTCCTATTACTCATACCAATGCATCTAGATGCTTTTTTTTTTTTTTTAAAGATCCAGTAGTGTGCTGAAGCTTCTTTAGAAACCCGGACCTCCACAAAGGTTCTTCGTCCAAGAGTGACTGTTTAAGATAATGCTTCAGGGCATCCTTGACCACGATCAAGAAGGACTGATCCAGTAGTCCCAGATACTGCAGGGTCCACAGCTGGGTCTGAGACAGTTTATTACTTGATGCACAGGGAGGCAAGACTCCCCTCAGGTCCTTGGCTTATGGTGCTAGATCCCTCAGCTTCCTCAAAGGCACTTTTGTCCATGAACAGATGCCAAATATTGATGTTAGGAGCAGAATAAAAACAAGGAACATCTTCTGCTATCAGAATGCTGATGTTAGAATCTTCAAACATAACTGAACTGTACTCTCTAGGGTAACTTTGACTTCTGCAATCGTTAATCCTGGATATACTTTTAAATCCCAGTATTAGAGAAGTGAAATATATATTTTTTAATTTAAAATTTGTCCACTTTTCTTAACTAGCAAATCCTTACTTAACATGGATACTGTTTTTAAAAAAAAATCTAAAAGCTAAGTCATTCTTTTGTGTGTTCTATATGGTCATTTCCCCCAAAAGGCTGTAATAGAGATCTCAAAATAAGGACTAGCATAGTATGACCTCCCCTGGGAGAAGGGGTCAATTTTAGGTGCTTAAAAGACATCTAGTTAAGCAGGTAGAATAAGTCAACTGAAGAACTGCTACAACAGCATGGACTAATATAAAAAGCAAAGAGTAGTTCAAAAACAGTATCTAAAAATGGAGATGAAATGTAGATAACTGTCAACAACTAACATGGCCTTAGTTCCTAAGAAAGGGAGAAGTATAAATTAAGAATGAAAAAAGGATCCCAGTCTTTAAAAAGCGATTATGAAGTAAAGATTTTTGAAATCAAGAAATAAGCCAGGGATCCTAACTGAGTACAAGTTGAAAATTGGGTATCAGGAAGAAGGAACAAAAGGTTAGAGCCCAACCAGAAGTAAATACAACCCAGTAATTTAGTACTGGGTTACAGACCCTTGAATCTTGGCAATTCTAAGGTGCTAATTAGGCCTGGTCATGCTTGTGTATGACTTATGTCTGTTTATCTCTAAACATAGTGGAAAGGAATTAAAATGGCTATAGTTTGAGGAAGAGGAGAGATACAAAGAATGAGAGGAGTTGATAAAGATGAGCAATGTGAATTTTAAGAGGTAGACAAGGGAGCTGGCTTGAACCCTTGTTGAAACACCAGTTACTTTTCTCTAACTGAAAATATCAAAATGCTCTATTTAAACAACTTTTCTTCTCCTCTAATAAACATTTGAGAAAAAATCAACAAGTCTAGAATTAACATTTGATACTTTCCAGGTAATGAAACACAGGAAGAAAAACTCACCATACTCACCATATAATCATGACATTTCTGATAGAAACCAAGATTCTACTCAGGGCTAAAATCAGATAATTTAGTAACTCCTTTCTTCTAAGTCTATGAAATAATCCCCTTTATGCTTCTCCTTCAACATGAGAAGTTAATGGGTAATAAATTTTTAGTAGGGGAAAAAACAGTAACATTATCCAATAGGGAAAACATAAATTTGTACCAACTATCTGAAAATCCTGCTTTTAAAAAAATGGACAACACAAAATAATATAAAATAAAATCAAGACAAAAACATTCTCTTTTGAAAAAGTACAGTATGTGCTGCAAATTAACAGGTAAGATTTTATACTGAATATAGCAAATCTTACCTCAAGTATGATGATTTAAAAATAAATTTCTACAAGTTGCAGGCATTAAATGACTAGATTTTTCCTAAAGGAATACACCAATGTTTTGCATTTCAGGTATTTTGATAGTTTTATTTGGCAAAGAGAAGCCTAAGAATTTTTTTGAAACATTTCCAGAGAGCCTACCCTTTACCATAAAATAAATGTGTGTGTTTGGGAGGACAAACCTCAAATGTATATTATTTTTGACATATGTGCCAATTTTACAATCAATACAAAAAAGATAGCTTAAATATTTAAAAAATGTAAAAACCAGTTCAGGCAACATAACTATATAATCTTGCTGTAAAAGTACTTATATCAAATTCTACCCAAAATATTTATGCACTATACGAAATTTTTTTTTCAAGTCACTCTTCACTGCCGGCTGGCTTTCCCATTTTCTGTTGACTCCATTCTAAAACAAAGGAGGGAAAAAATGAGTTGGTAAAATAACTTTATTTTATCTTTACGTTTTCTCTTTAATTTTTACACGAAATTAAAATTTATTTATAGAATGAGAGAATGTAAGCACTTCATAAAAGGTTCCTCTGGTTAGTCTAACTTCCTCATTTTGCAGATGAGTGAAAATCGAGGTTCAGGGAGGTTCAGAGAGATTAAGCAACTTATCCAAGATTTCAAAAGTCACTGAACTGTTCACCACACCTCCCCACGCAAAACCAAGGAAAAGAATTTACCATTTAGATTATTTTCCTTTTTCAATAAAGAACTCCTTGATCTAAAAAAAATTTCTAAAGATAAGGAATTAAAATACTCAGACCTGAGACCTGAAACTTATTCTAGTAAAATCAATATTCCTAATAATGTATTTATTACTTAGTAGGGAAATAGTTTCCTTATTTTATTTTATACAGAATCAGAGTTGCATACTAAGTTTTCTGAAAAGCAAGAAAAATGCTCTAAGGAGTAAAAGCTTTCAGGGTAATAATATAATCAGGTCTTTTGCAATATCAAGAACTGAAGAGGTTCTATTTTTCTCTTTTTATAAGTAATATGAACTTAATAATAATAGCAAAGACAAATTGTTGACTACTACCAACAGCAGTGTTAATTACTGTTTAAAACTCATGTCAATTAACAAACCCAATTTCTAAAATAAATAATACAAACCCATTTTCCTCTTTAAGATGTTGATATAACTCAGCTCTGTTATTAACAGAATTCAAGCGTCCAGCAAACTCCTGATGTTTTCTGGAATTGGCAGTATTGATTCTATTACTCCATAAGGATAATAAGGACACTGGCCCTGGTGTTATATTTGAAAGAAGAGAAAAAAAAAAAGGTAGAATCTATTACTTTAAAATTTATAAGTTTAACAAATGTGCCTTTAATCCTATAAAATGAAAGAAACAGCATCTCCTAAAATGTTCATGTTTAGATCAACTATTAGCGCAGTGATATGAAGGAAAATCTCAAATGACTATGATATAGCTACAGTCACAGCTAAAAATCATTACAGCAACACAGCAAGGAAACACAGGCAGATTTGTGAGGGGAAAGATGCCACAGGCAGAGACAAGAGGCCATTTACAGGCTTCCAGGCTCTCCCTCCAGTGAGGGTTCACATAGGCTGCAGACAGGCACCACAGCTTTTCTTTTCTGCCAAGAAAGACCATTTGAAAATCAAGACTCCTAGGTTTTTATTTGGGGGGCTTGTCATGTAGGCATTCTCTGTCCAACTACAACTTCTAAAAGTCCAGGCTCCCAGAAAGCAAGCAGGTGTTCAGGTCAAACAAAAGGCAATAACATCATTCTTTAGGACTGTTTCAAAACTCAAGTTCTAGGTGCCAGCCAAGGGTCAAACTTTAAGCAGGTTTTTCTGATGATAGTAACATTTTTCTGCACAATGTGAAAATGTGAAAGAGTTAGATTAGTCAAAACAATTTTAAAAAGTAGAAAACAGACTTTTACTATCAGACGTTAAGACAACCTACAGTGACAACGACAGTATTGTATTGACAAAAGATGTACTGGCAAAATAGAGCACAAAAGAAAACTCAAAAAAGGATCCTATATATAGAATCAATTGATTTCTGGAAAATGTCAAAAGGCAATTCAATGAAAAAAAGACAGTCTTTTTCAACAAATGCTGCTAGAATAATTAGGACATTATATGCAAAAATATGAACCATGACCCATAGCCTGCACCTTAGAAAAATGGCACTCAAAATGGATCATGGCATAAATGTAAAACCTAAAATTACAGAACTATTAATAGAAAACAAAGGAAACAATCTTTGCAACTCTGAGTAATGCAAACATTTCTCACATATAAAACTAAAAAGCACAATCATAAGAGAAAAAATTATATAGTGGACTTCATCAAAATTAGAAACTGCTGCTCTGAAAAAGTCAAGTGGGAGAAAATATTTCCAACTCCATATCCAACAAGGGATTTGTATCCGAAGAAATAATTTTCAAAATTCAACAATATGAAAAGTTTTTAAGTAAGTAGAGTGAATGGACCCCTTCATCAAAGATAACCACCAGAGGGTAAATAAGTAAATGAAAAAAGATTCACAATTATTAGTCATGAAAGAACTATACATTAAGTTTACAATAAAATACCACTACATACCTATAAGAAAGGGGAAAAAATGTCCTAACAATAGCTTGTACTGTTGAGGATACAAGGCAAACAAACTCATTAATTTCTGGTGAGAATGCACAATGGTATAGCCACTTTGGAAAAATGAGCTAGCAGCTTCTAATAAAGTTGGTCATAGACAATGGAATAAAAACAATCCTGATAGAAACAACACAGATGAATGACAAATGCACTGTTACATAAAAAAAGCTAAATCAAAAGCCAGCATGCTTTAGGATTTTACTTATAAGGCATTCTGAAAAAGGCACATAAGGAGAAAAAACACATCAAGGACTTTGAGAGATGAGGGGTATGAGGAGTGTAGGATGAATACAAAGCAGTAGTACAAAAGAATCTTTTGGGGTGATGGCATTGCTCTGCATGTTGTAAGTTGGTATACACGCATGATCTAAACTCATGGACCTGCACACTAAAGCGAGTTAATATACTGCATATAAATTCTTAAAATGTAAATATGCAGGTGTGCCCTGGTGGAGCAAGGTTGGGTCCACTGCCTTCAGATAGTGCAGCCTACATACACTCCAAGGACCTGGGTTCGTGTTCCTGGGCCAGGATGACCAACCAAGATGAACATCTAAATACAATAAAGTGCTTCTTCCTCCCCTCTCAAAAAAATTAAAAGGTAAATAAAAGAAAACTTTTTTCTTTTTCTTGTTATAAAATTAGTGTATGTTAATTAGATAAAGTTTAGAAAACAACAAAACAAGTGAAAAGATAAAATTGTGAAGAATAATACTGCTCTAACAACTGAGTGTTTTGGTCTTTTTTTCAATGTTAATCACTATTAATAAAATTGCATTTTGTTTTTTCTGTTACTGCATCATTCAAAGATTGCTGAAGATATTTTCATCAAATCTAGAAGGCATGTTTGAAATAGCCCAACTTTACATGCAGAGCATACAACGGGTATTAAATTCACTTTGGAAAGTCCTGGGAAGTCATTTTCCAAACTGAGGTATTAATAAAGGGCCCATATAAGTTGCTGATCAGAAAAGACAAGTAACTTAGTTGGTAAAATAGATTGGAAGAAAAAGTTAGTTTTAAGTGTCAACCTCTAATGGAAAGATCAAGATTTGTAATCAAGTTCTTTCTCACATGGGCCACACTCTATACAGTGTTTCCAGGGTGAAAAGCAGCAAGGATCTATTTAATAAATTACAGCCGATATTTCAACTAAGTGGTGAGCTAGCATAAAACTAAATAAGATGGAGACTGTGGTATATATGATTTTTTGGTCTGTCTTTAAAAAAAACTGACACATTCAATAAAAAATAATAGAATTACTACTATGGATCAGGGAACATAACATGTTGGATGACAGAGGTGATAGGAGTAAATTTTATTTTTTTAAAGGACAGGTAGAAATGAAGGCAAGCAGAAGCAGGCAGGGAGAGAAGGAAGAAGCATTTCATTTATTTTATCTAGTTATTCATGTTGGTTGTTCCCACTGGGCCTGGGAATGTATGTGGACCGTATCCAATCTCCACCAGGGCGTGCCATAACATTAAATTTTAAAAAGTCACTTCCTTTAGACAGTTTCAGACTAACAGGAGAGGACAGCTGTCAATAGCAATGTCAACACTTCGTTGCAATCCTGGATGCAATGGGAACACAAAGAAGCACCACCACCTAACTTAACTGTGAAGGGAGGTCAGGGAAATCTTTCCTGAAAAAGGAGTTGCTTGAACTGAAATATAAGAACGGGCATTTGTGGCAATAATTATCCCTATATTTATTATATAAATTACATCCTATGGATATACCATCATTTAGTCATTCTTTTATTGATATGTGTTTTGATTGTAACTTTTTGCCACTATAAATAATTTTTAGATTTTGTTTTCAAACAATATTGAATCATCATTTAGATTAAACATAAAGTTGTCATCTTAATCAATAATGCCCTATTTTGGCACAAAATAGGACAAACTTAGTAACAGACACTTATTTAAATTTTAGTATCTTCAAGGAACTCTAGAAAATGACTAAATGGCAAATATAAGAACATCTTTATCTCTGATTTCAAAGAAATCAGTAAACTGAAGAACACTAACAGATATCACAATCTATACTACTGCAGAAGTATATAAAAAAAAAAAATCGTTTTTCCCTAGGATGAGTTGGCCAGCCCTGTAATCTTGTCATAGGAGAGGGATAGCAGCAAGAAATCAAACAGTTGTTTGTCTTACTATTTACTTCCATTAATCCTGTAAGATACCTAAGGTATACAATTATTTCAGGAGCTCCCATATTCAAATTCTATCTTTGATGCTTAGATCTCTTTAAATAAATTTTCAGTAGTTAAGAGATTTAAAGTTTTACAGTGAAAATATTGTTTGTAATGGATTTAACGGAAACTCATTCACACATTTTAATGTATCATTAAATGGGTGATATTAGTCCCTTCCCCAAGTTCAGTGGAGTTTAGGGAAAAGAATTTGTCTTCAATAGCAGAACAATAATATTGTCAGGAACATAAAGAGATTGAAGTTTCTATAATTAAAATTTCTTAAAATAGAAATTTATAGTACAAGTACACCTTTCCAAAGATTTCTTTAATAAAAATATGACACTATTTTTTCTTTAGTGCTGACAAATACAGTCATTGCCTCTGTTTTCTAAGACTGTAAATAATCTCCTTAAACAACATCCGGGAACAGGTGGGAATTTTTTCTCAGTGTACAATGTTAAATGCCACTGCACAATAGAGAACTCGATTGGGAATTTTATACACACATAGTTACCACAGTCCTACCTCAC
This sequence comes from Solenodon paradoxus, assembly GCA_004363575.1. Taxonomy (NCBI): domain Eukaryota; kingdom Metazoa; phylum Chordata; class Mammalia; order Eulipotyphla; family Solenodontidae; genus Solenodon; species Solenodon paradoxus. Next base: position 482,904 of record RJWH01000200.1, read on the forward strand.
CTTTTGCCTTCTCTACTGGTGGAGTTTCATCCATTTCAACAAGGGGCTTTTTGTTTGGAGGTTCTGGAGAATCTGGTGAGTCTTTGATAATCTCGGCTTCAGCCAACTCTTCTTTTCCACGTTCTAAGATTCCTTTTAATCTTTGCAAGGTATAAATAAAAATTTAAATAAAACTTTTAGAAATCTAAGTGGTTTAATATTTAAACTAGACTTTGCCAATCAGTCTTAATAAAAGGAACGCTAGGAACTAATCAAAAGCTAATTCTCACTCGAAAATCAGATAAGATGACTTAATAAAGTAAAGAAAATTTCCCTTCTCCTTCCTCATGATAATTTAACAATTCAATAATGTGGTTATCCATAAATATGAAAAAAAAGGAGAACTTAAGAAGCTAAAATGAAGGTCAGAAATAAGGTGAAATAATACTGTGAAATCACAATTATAAAATGAAATAAACACACTTAGGTAAACTACTCATAAGTGAGGTTTGAATGTGAACGTGCTCCATGTAGAATGTGATGTGTCGAAGGTACAGTGACTGCATTAATAAAGGCTGCATTTATAGCAACAAGTCACCTCTCTGAATCTTGCCAGGGTTTCTCCTGTTCATAATCCTTCACTGCTTTCTCTGCTTTGTCCTCTTTATCCTCCCTCTTTCTTCCTCGCTTCTTTCGTTCTTCTTCTTCTGGGGGTTTGCTTCTACATGCCATCAGACACTCCAAGACTCTCTGATGCTTCTCTGAGTTATTGATGTGGGCTCTGACAAGAGTTTCTAATTCATTCCACATGATACGGTATTGTTCATCTCTGAAGCAAAGATTTAAAATAAGCGTTCTTAGAAAAACTCTTTAATATCAAAGTCACTAGCTACTGACAGAATGAAAGGAAACAATTAAACATGGACTTGTTTCTCTTATTTGTTAATGATGCTATTCTAAGTTATAATCATCCAGTTCTATAGTTCTACTCAGTATCTGTATAACTTCATCTCAGTCATATGCATTTAAATATATATATACCCCCAACAAATAATTTACACACAGAGTAAGTTAGCTTAAAAATGTTATCAAAGTAAATGTGATGTGCAGAGAAAGTAAGGGAAAAACTACCTCTTAGGCCCTTTTCCTCTTGTACCAACTGTGGAAATAGGTAGAGGATCATTTTTTCTTTCCATATCAACTAAGTTGTATATTGTTTTTTGACAGTTTAATACATCTTCTTCTGTCAATGATTCTTTCACAATAACACTGGCTAATGGAACTACCTGTTAGGTTTATTTTTAAAAAGAAAAAAAAAATTTATCTTGAAAAACAACTATTAAAGCATCTAGGCAGAATAGCAACTGGTTTTAAACATCACCATGGTAAGATAATCTACAACCATCAATCCAATTTTTTATTACTGATTTCTTAATTGTAGCAAACGCATATATTTCATTATTTGCTTGAGAAATGTCATCTGTAAAGAATATGTAATTTAGAAGAAAACTGATAAAGTATATAATTAACCCAGAAGATGACTATGTAACACTTACCGCTTGCATATTAAAAATGGTGGTTTGTGAAATAATCATAGGCCAGTAACGGGTGTGTTTCTCTAACTGATCTTTTGCTCGTTCCAAAGGGATCTCAAGACTTCCATCGATTTTATATCTGGGGTCTAGAAAAGGAGTTAATCTGTTTTCCCTCATAAATTCACCAAAATCCTAATGGTAACCAAATAAGATAAAATTAGAAACTATTATTCTAATGTTTCAGTATGGATTACATGTAATAGTCTCATTGATGCCTTCTGTCCTGTGACATCAAAAAGTCATTTTCTCTAATGGCCCCACCCAAATTGTTTTCCTTCTTTGTGAACATGAAACCTGTCAGCCTTTATACATTGAAGACAAAGACTCAAACAAATTCATGGTTCTTTACACTTTTTTAAAAAATGAGGAACACTCATTTTTCTTTATTTCTAAAACTTAATCTTTTCTATAATATACAGATATAAGAATTACAACACCAATTTGCTTACTTAAAAACTACGTTGGTATATGAACAAAATGTTAATAGTGGTTATCTTTTTCTTCTTTTTCCTTCTCCAAACCCCATGAGCTGAACTCAGGTCCTTGGGCTTTACGTGGCCTGTGTCTTTGCTGCAGAGCCACAGGAGTGCGCCAACAGGGGTTTTCTCTGAATGACGGAACTACGTGGAGCTTAGTCTTTTTCTTTTTGTTTTTCTGAAAGATACCTATATTCTTTAAATTTTATACAGAGAATAGTTATTAATATTCTGCTTATTGAAAAAAGATGAAAATGGCACACCCTGGTGGAGCAGTGGTTTGATCAACTGCCTGCAGCTTAAGTGCAGTCCACATACTTTCCAAGGACCCCGGTTTGCATACTGGACTAGGCAGAACTACCAAGATGTACAACTGAATAAAAATAAATAAAATACTTCTTCCTGTCTGCTTCCCTGCTCACCTTCTACCCTGCTCCCTGCTACCAGTACCTTTCCTTTGAAAAAAAAAGAAGCCTATTTGAAAACAATTACATACGGTATATAATACTTTGTTGTTTATAAAGTATATTTGTATACATCAATAACACTTAATTTTCCCAACCATCTCAAAAAGTAGACAGCTATAAAACACTGAATACAAAAGATGGAAGTTGAGTGAAAAATTAAAATCAGAACAATGAAATTTCTACCAAAAATAGACACAATTTCCTTGTATGCACTTTTAAATAACATAAAAATTTGGTGTTATTTCAAAGCAGCAGCAAACCAAATATCCTTGCTTATCATTTAAAGTACTAAAAAATAAAGTTCCACATAAATTAAGCTGAAATCCATTTCCATTCTTCCCTGTAATTCCAGTGTCAATGCTATCCAGGTATTCATTCTTCAGAAGGCAGAATGTACTCACTCACGTACACAGACTACATAATAATAGTTCTAACATTCACTTAAAGAATAATCAATTTCTCCAAGTCCACTTTCATTATAGATCTTTGCTCAAAACAGGCACTCAGTATTACTTGCTGAATGATGACATTTCAAAACATAAAATGTATAGATATCAGAGTCTTACTGTAATCCGGTAGTCGGTAACTCTTCCTCCACACCCTTCACTAATTGAAGGTGGATCTTCCAGAATGGATCGAGAACTGCTAAGGACATGCAAAAATATCTCTCCTCCATGGCTACTAAGCATGTGACTAATGACTTTGGAACCTGACTTTCGTGGTTGTTCCAATAAAACAGAACGACCTGTCAAAAGCAAGATTATTCTATTTGTAATGAAATTCAAATAAGCTCTTATCTTTATCTTTCTTAAGATTTATTTTTAGATTTTTCACTTCATTAATCCTCTTATCTAATAGCTAATAGCATAGCTAATGTAATATGCCTGCATTTCAAATCCTAAAAACATGAATTCAAATCTTAGCTTTCTCTTGGTCACTCCAAGCTTACAAAGTTAAGATGGTTTTTCAAGTATAGTGGTCTCTGGTATATTGTTTGGCTATATTCTTCATTCAATTAAAAGCTCATGCAAAAATTTAGTTTTGGACATTAAGGAGAAAAGTGGGACAACTGTTGGATGACTTCATAGTATCAGAGCTACAGGACTTTTAGGGGAGAAAGCACGATCTCAATTCATATCTACAATACCTCCTTATCAATGCTGGTAATTTGAACTTGCCTTTTCATATGACTGCTATTTAATCTGAACATAACATAGTATATGATAAGCAAAATGTGTTTAATGCAACAATAAAATTAACATGATAAAGGTAGACTGATTCTTTTTATCAGTGGCTCCAAGATCTTATAGATCCTAAGATTCACCAGAGAGGCTGTAAGAACTGAGATTCTGTAAACGAAATCTAATAATTTTTAAAAAGTTTTCTACACAAGGCAACCACACCCATTCAGAAATAAATCCCTATGTACTACATAATTTAAAATTTAATAAAGCAAGTAAATGATCTGCATTATTATATGTTTTTAAAAAAATCAACTGATGCTCTAACAATCAAATTTTAACTTTTAACTTGGGGCCTGTCTTGGCTAGTGTGTATTTAAAAAGCTAGTTTTCTAGAGTTCGCATATTCTCACTAATTATTTCACTTGTAATAATCTCAGTCAAAACAATTAAATGATGAGTTACCATTCAGAAGAAAATTAGTAAGGCAGGAGGAAGGTCTACTATTTACATCAACAGGTGAAATTCGGTAAGCGCCAGTACAATAGTGTAATTCTGAAATAGAAGGAAACAATGATTTGAAAGAATATAAATGAATACTTCTGCAATTAACAGAGGAAAATAAACTTGTTTCTTGAACCTTTAAAATAATGAAAAACAAAAATTCAAAAGGAAACAAATTAATATTCCCTACATAAGTTTATGAATCTTTGAATTATTTATCTTTCAAATCTTTTCAAATACCTACCAATGTTATTTGTCCTTGGTGTGCACCACTTTAATGTTATCGTTTCTTTAAATGAACTTTCTCTACTGCTGCCACCTAAGTGGGTATCACCTTGAAAAATAAGTTCAAAAAACATTAAATTACTAACTAGATCACAAACTTCAATTTATTTACACTCAAAATATTCAAATAAGTTTAAGCTCTACAATAGAAAATACTGCTGGGAGAACATCTTTTTAATAAATACTCCTAGACAAATCCTGAAGTTTGCATATTAGCGTTGATTAAAATATTTAATTTTCCTGCAAATTTCTCATTAATTAATCCTTTCAATCACTGCACTATTAATAGCAAAGATTTTAAATTTCAAGAATCTAGAGCTGTTCCCCTCGATAGCATTAAAAAGTCATAAAATAACATGGTTAAATTTAAATATTAAAAGAAAGCCAAAATGCACAACAAATTATAATAAATCCTAATGAATTTATTAGGAGAAATATGAAACAAGGGTAGGAAGTTAATATATGATATTGGTATGCCCTGGTGGCTCAGGCACTAAGTTAATTGCTGGGGCATGGACAACATAAAGCTCAAGTACTCAGGTTCAAGAATAAAATAAGTAAAATAAAGTGCTTCATCATTCTCTTTCTTCCTTAAAAATGCTTCTTCCTACTCTCTTCCTCTTAGAAAATAATATCTAACAGTAAGCAATGTTTACTGTAATGGAGCTTAAGGTAAACAGATAATAAAATAATTATGAACAAATGTAGAACTATAAAGCAGACAAAGCTTCGAAGAGATGTATGCAATGCTATGAGTGTCTACACAATGAGACTTGATCTTTTATGAAACATCAGGGAAAATTTCTTTGAGAAGTGAAAACCACCCCACTCCTAAAAGGATGAGTAGAAATTAACTAAAGCAATGAAGGAAAGAGTATCTGGACAAAGGAAACAGCAGTTGCATGAAACACAGTGAGGGAAGGAGCGTGTTGTGAGATGAGAATGGAAGAGAAGGGCCAGACAAAGCAGGGCTTGGGAAGAATTTGAACAATCTACGGACAACTGAAAACCATTAGCAGTTTTAAACCGTCAGGGTTAGCATTCTAAAAAGTGATTCTAGGTAGCAGGTGAAGAGTGAGCACACAGACCATTTGGAAGGCTATAGGGGGACACTTATAAGTAAGCCAGTAATATAGGCTGAATCAGGGAGGTGGCAATAATGGTGAAGATGCAGGAATAAAATCAAGAAAAAGTGGTGATGGAGATTAGATATGATGAATGACAAAGTTTTCTCAAAGATATCTTTGAGGTTACTGCTTTATACATCTGGATAGGTAACAGGGTCACTCACTGAGATAGGAAACATCCGAAGACCAGTTGAGAGGACAAAGCTAAGTTATTTTGGATATGTATGAGGTTCTAGAGAGAGAGCTAACAGATACAATTAGGTATCTGTCTAAAGTGTATGTATTCTCATCAAAATCCAGTTCTCCTGTCACCCTCAGAGTGGACCTAATTCAGAGGCATGACCACATGCAACTCCCGAGTCCCATAGTGCTCTCCCCTAGTGCTACCAGAGAATTTTACACTTGGTTTTCACGTGTCATGCCTACAATTACAACTCGAATCAACAGTTATGCTTGAGAAATATTTTGTATTAAAAGGGCTATTTTTTTTTCTAAGTCTTAAAAGTATTTCAAAAATTGCTAATACCTCACAGGTTCTTAATAACTTTACATACTATATTTTCAAAAACAAGCTTTCTACATTCCTTTGTTAAACACAAATGTATCCATTTATACTGATAAATTTTTGTCCTGTTAGAAATTCATATTAATTCCAAGATTCCTTATGTATGAAACAAATGTTATGATTGGCTCATGGCATTAAGTTCAGAAAAGATGTATACAGCATGATGAAAGTAAAAAACCTAGTTCTCTGACAGCATCAATTTACACAGAGAACAGTATAAGGATTTAACCAAACACCTACAACTTAAAGGAAATGTCATTAAATTTTAGAAATGGGTAGAATTAGTTCATCTAATCCAGAAATCTTAATTTTTAAATATGCAAACCAATGTCTAAAAACATAGAAGACTTGTTTGTAAAGTTTTAGCTAAAACTCCAGTCTTTTCCCCAAACCACACTGACATGGTTGAAGAAATGAGTTTTGGAGATAAGACTGATTGATTCAAAAAATTTGTAGAGGAGGAAAAAGCTAATTTAAATTTCAAAACGACTGATTTATATCCCAGCAAACTATAAATATCTCATCCTTTCAAGATGACTCCTGTTCTTTTCCTTTCTCTAGCTGAGATGCCTGCGAAAAAAGAAACTCTGACATGACTAATGATGATCTTGATCAGTATTTGGTCCACTAGCCTAGCCTTCCCCCAAGTATAATCCACAGGCATTAATAGGTGATACCGTCAAGTAAGTTCAGAAAGGGATGAACGAAAGTTAATAAGGTTTGTAATTCCCAAAGCTATTATTATGCTTTCACGTTAGATCTTACAAAATAACATTTCCCAGTGTCTCAAACTTACCACTTCTCAGGAAATCTACATGGGCATCTTTGTGATGAAGGAGCTCCACATCATAATTGGCAGATGTGTTAGCATGCTGTTCTTCCTTAAAGCAAAATTTAAAATAACTTGGTTTTGCTTTCAAAATAAAATGAAGGTGTTATTCATTTTCCTTTTTGCTTAAAGTAAAATCAAATACACTCAACAATAATTAGCTATAATAATGAGACAGTTTGCTCAGTAGTTAATCTATTTAAAGATGCAATAGTTTTTCATAGCAAATGAACTCTATCAAAAAACTGCAGGCTACATATAAGTGAAAAAGTACTTAATGATTTTTCTCACACTATGTCAGAAGTAACATGGATGACTAATCCAGAAGTTTTAGAAATTTACTTACTCTAAATGAATTGTCTTGCCAATACTTTTTCTATAATATGTAATTATAATAGCTTAAATAAATTGAAATAGCATCTTTAAATACCTACAGTGTATTAGCAAACACCAATTATATAAAATAGCAAATACAGACTAATAAACAAGGTTGGTAACTTGTTTTCACTAAATAATAAAAAAGAAGTTCAACTGCATTATTTATCAAAAACACCGAAGATCGAAGAAAGTCACACAGTAACACACAAAAATGATCGAATTTAAAAAGCAAAGTCCCTGTCACCTCAGATTATTCTTATAATTCATGAAATTTTATATATTAAGATGCACCTATTATATTATGCTATTTTATTTATTAATTGGTTCTTCATCCAAACTATTCTACTGGGTAAGTATAATTTCTAATTGAATTAGGAGGAAATTAATCATGAAAAGATTCTATTTCTCAAGTAATTCAGTGTTCATAATATGATGGTTATAAAAAAAAGAAATTAGACTTAAAAGAAAGTCAAGTTTGAATTTTCTGGTATAGTGGTTACTTCCTATTTTTAACATTATCAATAAGATTAAACTCAACTCTACACAGTAAAAAGTTTTTTAAAGCTTATTATGGACCTGGCATTGTGCTGGCCCTAGACTACTTTATAATGAAAATAAACAAGTCGCAATAAATTTCTAAGAAAATCTATTAGCAAAATCATAAAACTCGCATTGATGGTTTTCAATTAGAGTAATATGCGTCATTAAAATCATGAGCTATTTTTCCCTAGTGAGACCTATTAGTTACAAACACCTTTATAATGGGTGAGCAAGAAGAAAAATAAAGAAATGAAAGATCCATTGAAATACACAAAGCAAGTAAAATCTAATAATACAACTGTTCAGGAAAAGAATCACAGAAAAAGTAATAATTTAAGATAGAGATCATATTTTGATGAAAATGAGAACATAATCAAAAATAAAGAGCTGATAAACATGTTTTATTAGAAAGAAAAAATACAGCATTTTGTTCTGTGATCCTTTCTCGTTGTTTTTTGGTATTTACTGACCTGGTCAAAGACACTGAATGTGGGCTAGCAAAACAGAAAATATGATATGGGGAGAAAGTTAAGGTTCAATGAAAACAAATAACATGTCAAACAAATATTTAAAAAGCCAAGCAGCATCTTCAGAGTAGCAGGAGAAAGAACTGCATACCTTCATTGGAATATTCGTAATAGTGGTTGAAGCCAAGTCAAAATGCTGCTGTACTAAAATATTTAATTTGGTAGCAAGGTGCCGTCCTGCACGAACACTATGAACTTCACTGGTTAAAACTGGAGACAACTTCAGAAAAGTATGAAAGGAAAAAAAAATTACATTAAAACCCTGAAACCTAGTGCTAAATATTTTACTCCAATTCACAAAAAGTTAAGTATTTTACTTTTCTTAAATTTGGGGACATTAAAAAAAGTTCATAAAATTAATTATAATTATAATTTATAATTATTTTAACAAAAAATTCATGTATTCATTCAACAGACAAGTGCTAAGCAGAGTTAACTATATTATATGTAAGAAACTATTGTAAGGAGTTGGAGGATACAGCAGTGGACAGGCAAAATCTCTGCCCTCTTGAAACAGAATGGAATCGTCTTTGATTTAAATATGTTTTTTAATTCCTAATTTTAACTTCCATTTATCAATATACAAATGGATTTGAAGGAGTAGACAGAAATTCTGGGAAAAAATAAATCATTCTGGGGAGAGGACACATGCCTGCAGATACACTGCTTACTATACAGAATATGGAAATCACCACAAACATTTAACTTTGTCACCCAAAAAGGCATTCAGGAAACTAAAAGTTATCTATAAGAAAGTAACATAGAATTTTACTCATTCCAGGCCAATAATATTTGTTGTAAAGAAATTTTTTAATTATTACAAAGTAAGCCAACACATTATGAAAAGAGGTAAAAAAAAGTTAACAAAAAAGGGACTTACGCTGGAAACCACCTAAAAATAATAAAGACAATGATCTAAAAATAGTACCTAACTACAAAAAATTCATAAAATAATTCTTGACATGTTTGTATTAAACAATGCTAAATAAAAGCCAGAATATAAGGACATATAAATTTAATATAACTATTTAAATACTTAAGTATCTATTATTTCTAAACACAGACTATTAATGGAGAATATTATCTGATGCAAATCCATTTAATAGTCAACAGCCTCAACTGTTCCTTTAAAATTGAACAATTTCTTTAAAAATTCAAACCAAGATTGGAAATTAGTTGTTTCCCCTTTTCATACAGGTAAAATTACTTTATTAAACTGTATTTTTGTTAAAGAGTTTATTGCTTTTCTAGTGAGAAAAAGGTCTTGAGTTAATTAAAATTTTAGGAACAATACAAACTACGATTTTGAAAGACATTTACTTAAATGTCAGTGAGCTCATTTTAAACTCCACATTTATAACATAAAAACCCAGCTGACTCCATTGCTTCACAGGTTGTTTTGCAAACTCTATGTATTTTCTCGGCAGAAAAAGTTGGCAATGTGACCCTGTTACTGTTAAATGTTCTCAGCATGTTAATTTATGTTAATAACTGATAATAATCTTTTCTTCCATGACTTCTACACTTACCTCTTTTTTGGGACGGTCAGATACAAGGCTGTCTTCACCAACTGGGTAGGTATGAATTAAGACCAGCTCACACTTCTGAATCTGCATGAGACTTAACAAGAAACTTTTCACTTAGCATGTAAGAATATATACTATGTAAAGAAAGTGAGAAAGGTAAATAAGTTTAATATATTAAGGTAGTACATAATAATAAGATACTATTGTTAACACAAAAGTTAATATTTAGAAAACCTTTATAATCACGACTAATGAATAATTTATATGAACTTAATTCAAAGGCAAAGGCAAAATTGACAATTTTCTATTTGAAGGATAAATATAAAAAAAATCTTATAATGAATAGATAACTACCAAAGGAAACAAAATATATTATGTATTTCCCTCTTACTAATATTTTTTAAGTACCAAATCAGGCAATACTAAACATTACCTATAACTAAATTCTCTCCAAAAATAGAGAATTTGTAGTGGTAAAATTTTCCCTCAACTTACTTTGAAATTCCCAAACCTATGAAAAAGTTGAAAGAACCAATCCATGAACATCCTTATGTCCTTAACCTAGACCTATTAACTGTTAGCTATATTGTTTTCTGTATTTATACCTAGATACATGTACACTCTTTTTTTAACTGAACACCCTCAGAAAGTAAACATCAGAGGCATTGATACTTCACTCCTACAAACCTTTTCTTATTGAGACTAATGTTATTCATTAACAATACCAATGCTGCAACTAAGAAAATTAACAGCTCAACCTAATTGCAAGTGTCCCAAATATATCTTTAATAGCTTTTTTCTTCTTTTAAAAAAACTTTATAAAATGTAAGTAGCTGTCATGTTTTGATTTAGTATAAAATGAACATACTAAACAATACCACCAACAACGTGCCCATTTTACAAATTTGTAACACAGTGTAAGATCAAGTCATCAAAAAAAATGCATTATTTTATCCCTCTAATCACCTTTCCTGTGGGGTAAAGAGTAAAATTCTAAAGTGAAAAGGAGTTAGGAAAAGAAGCATCTAATTAAACATACATGTCTTGACTAATTATAGAACTAGTAGAGAATTCAAGTGAATGCTAGTGATTACTCATAAAATTATTGGAAATAATTATAAAAATGCATGACTGTTAGATAGTATATTTATTTCACTATGGATTATACTCACTGATCTGAATTTGCAGCAAGTTTGTTATGCTCATGAATTGTTTCCTGAACACAGTCCTCAAGCATTCGCACATGACTATCACTAAGGTATAAAAAAAGATATAACAAACTTAAAGGAGTGAACGGTAAGAGAAAAAAATTAAACACTCTATTTGGTTGTATCTTGTTACAGGCAACTAAAATTGGTTTGATAAGAACTATGTTTAGCATGCTCATTCACAATAGCTAACAACCATCTGAAAAAGTAATGAGGAAAAAAAAGTCAAATTCATCTAGATGATGACAATCTAAAGTTTCCACTGAGTTGAGTATTTTCGAATTGGATAGACACAGCTTTATTATTAGAAAGGCCACTTGAGATATGCTTAAACAATAACATGTACATGTTTTTTACAATGAAAACTGCAATAGGACATTAAAATTTCCAGAATGAATCAGTGTGACTAACATCTCACCTTTTTGCATTAGTAATGCAGATTATTCGTCCTCTGTTTCCAACCCGTTCTGCGTTCTCCATTAGTAGGGTCCGAGCCTCATGCTGGTATTCTGTAATTTTACAGAGGGTTTCCACTGCTGCCACGAGCCCATGCAGAATACTGCAGCATTCTGGATCTGCCCGTGGGTTAGGAGGCCCAACAGCAGCTAGTGCTGCCATCAGCTAAAGTAAGTAAAAGGGAAAACAAAAGTATGCACAAGTCAACAACATCACAAGAAAAGACAGTTATAACAATGTATCTTATAAATATGGAATCGAATGTACTAAAAAAAAAGTAGCAAACCGAATCCAGCAACATATAAAAAGAATTATATATCATGACCAAGTGGAACTTAGTACTACAAAGTTGATTTAACATCCCAAATCAATTAATGTAAATAATCATATGAACAGAATTTTTTAAATCACATGATCATTTCCAAAAAACCAAAAGAACAACTGACAAAATCTAAGACCGTTCTATGAGGAAAACACTCAAGGAACTAGAAATAGAAACATCACGTTTAAACAAAAGAAATGCAAATCATATATCTGAAAACTATAAAACATTGTTGAAAGAATTAAAGATTTAATGAATGGAAAAAGATCTCAAATTCATGGATTAAAAGACTTAATATTTAAGATGGAAAAATTACCCAAAATGAACTACAGTTTAAACATAATCTGTCGGAATCTGAGCTGATTCTTTGTAGAAATCGACAAGCTGCTTCCAAAATTCATCTGGAATTGTGAGGGACCCAGAATAGACAGAATAATATTCAAAAAGAACAAAGGTGGAAGACTTTGCTTTATTTTTGCACAAAGATACTCTGGAAGGATGATAAGAACCAATATTGGGGCAAGCCTGTGTGTGTCAGGACCATGTCAAGTTCCTAACCAGGGGTAAAAAAACTAACTAAATAAAAATAAATAAAAATCCTTTCTTAAAATGCTCTTCCTTTTTTCCCTTCTTCGAAATAAATTATTTCACTATGGATTAAACTATGGAAATAAACGAAACAAAAAACCAATTGTGGTAGAGATAATGGCATGGTAAAACAGCTCTTCAACAGGCAAAAAAAACCTAATTTGTTGAGTATGCCAAAATCTTTGGTTAAATGTTTTCACTGTAGCCGATTTCAGGCTCCACTAAATAGGAGATGGCAGGAGACCCACATACTCCTCTATAATAATATAACCTATCCCAGATTAGTGTGATTCTTTTAAGCTTTAATTTGGCCAACAACAGGAAGACCAAACTGCCAAAGGCTGATAATTTTTACTAATAATATTTAAGATATATAAGAGAGAGTCCTGCTCTATAAGGGAGTCTTGGTTCCAGATACATGTCAAACAACCTCTGGCCCCCAAGGCTTGGGGTTCTTGCACTTCCATAGTGATAGGAACTGAGGCAACAATGTCTACAATCTTTCCAGCCCAAGTAAATCTACTTCACTTGTTACTCTTGATTACTCACAATAGCTAAGGGAAGGTGTGACGTGGATAATCAAAGCTAAACATTAAATGTACTAGTATAATCAATTATACATAATTTATAAAATATGTCCATTGTTTTGTGTCACTTTCAACCCTCTTCTTTTGCTATACAGTTGCCTTCAAAAAAAGAAGTTTTCACAACTTAAAAGTAGCAGGTAATAAGCAACGTACTTTCAGCAGGCCCTGGTGGAGTATTGGTTTAGTCAGCCTCCTTTAGCCAGGGCAGCTCACATACATCTGAAGGACCCAGGTTCACGTGCCAGGGTCAGGGGAACAACCAAAATAAACAACTAAATTAATGAAGTGCTTTTTCCTCCTGTCTCTGCCTACCTGCATTCATTGCTTCTCACTTTCATTCCTGCCTACATCTTTCTTTAAAAGAAAAAAAAAAAGTGGCCTACTCTGGTTTAAGCCAGGTGCAGTTCACGTACACTCTGGCTCAAGACCGGCAGCCAGAGAGGAAACCAATGATGAACAACTGAATAGAAAATAAACTGCTTCTTCCTCCTCTCCGTTCCTGCCTGCCTGCCTGCCTACTTGCCTTTATTCCTCACTGTACCTTTCCTTAGGGAAAAAAGGTAATGTATTTTTGCCTTCAAAAAGCAGTTAAGTGGTAATTCTCTTATCATCAGTCTAGTTACTATTACCAAATGCACATCTTTACTACACTGCAGAGGTTCAGTAAAGATGACCTGTACAAAGTCATACTTTTATTCACACACAACTAGAGAGGCATCAAACTTCTTTCACAGTACCTCTTGAAGGTATACCTGCCACTTCAAAAAGACAGTATGGGAGAAGGCATGGCATCCTTAACAGTTATTTTTTCAACAGTAATTAATGAAAGAAAAAACACGCTAGAGGGATATAAATAAAAAAACAAAGCAATGAAAACCTACCCCTGGATTATTTAACAAAAAATTTGCATATTATAATACTCAACACAATATCTTAAGATCAAATAGTGATAAATACATTTTATTTAGAAGTGTTCCATTAAAAACATATTTGAGGCACACCCCTGTCGTCAGGCAGCTAAGGCCACAAAGATGCAGGCCATTTAAAAGTTCATGAACCCAATCTGAGACCCAGGGCCAGGGGCAAAAAAACAAAACAAAACCAAACCACATTTCGATGGGATTTTTTTCAACTTTAGAATATCCATTAACAGAAAATTTTTAACATGTAATAATTCAAATGATGCATTCAAACATTTTACTAATCCCTATCTCTCATGTTCATATTCACCAATGAACACCCTAGCAAACTAAACAACTTTATAATTAAACGATACAACTCAGTATCTTAAACAAATACCTTTAAAAGCATAAATTTGAGAGAACGAGCATAGGTCTTTTTCTGTTCCTTTCTAAACTTCCACTAAAACTATAGTAAAGAAATTTTAAATGCATAAACCAGTGCTCACTTCAACCACACATATACTAAACATGGCTCCTCGTGGGGATGACATACAAATTGATGAAGCATTCCATATTTTGTCGATTTATAATGATGTATACCTAAAACCTAAACAATGTTATAATGCAATGTTACTTCAATAAAAATTTAAAAAATAAAAAAGCATAAACTGAAGGGATAAAAACAAACAGAAATGAAGTGAGTGGAGGGAGACAATAAAAAAGAAGAGATGTCGACAAGAAGGTATCAAAATAGATGAAGGAATAGATACGGACTTAGTAGGACTGAGTAAGTTGAAACTGAAGTGCCTACACACGAAAAAAGGTAAGAAGATATGCCCTTCAGAATCCAGGAGATCAGTATGTGGAGGCATCAAGTACACAGAAAGCAGGAGTGCAGCAAAGGTATTAAAAACTGAATGGCTTAAAGTCAGTATAAGAAAGCATAAGAAGTTACTTGACTTCAGATCTAACACCAACCCATGTGTGTCTACCTCTCCCAAACACCCTCTCCTTCTCCCCGGGGTACACAATCATTTGGAGGAACTAGAGAGGTACCAAGCATAGATACCACAAAGCACAGCAGAGTATAAGAATAACACACGGACCAGGGCTGCCCACCAGAACCTTGTGTAATGATGGAAGGTCTACATTTGTGACATCCAAGACAGCAGACACTATCTACATGCTGTCTACTGAGTATGTGAAACATGGTTTGTGCTACAGAGAAACTGGTTTTTTTTTTTAACTGTATTTAATTTAAATTGAAATAGTTATACGTGGCTAGGAGCCATTATATTAAACAGTACAGTACTAGACCAACAGCAGAAAGATCAAAAGTCTGCTTATTGGATAGGTACCACCTACACTCTCCCTTGGCTCCCAGAATGCTGACAGCCAAGCTCACAGCATACAGGTGAAAGATCTTCTCTGGATACCCTAAATAGTCCCAGAGAGGTTGCCCCGGTGAAAACGAGTTTAATTCACAATGAAGTCTAGGCAGCAATCCTACCACACGAAAGCAGACCTTCCAATCGGTAACTTAGTACCTTACTTTTAAATAAGACTACATAGATATTGGTAGGTCTTTAAGAAATTATGAAAAGAAACTGAAAAATAAAGAGAGATGAGAAGAAAATTTCAAATAAACTAATTATTTTCTGTAATCTGAAAACCTCAAATACCTTGAGATTAAAACCACAACCATAAAGCAATTAAAAGATTAGACATAAAACATACATGAGTTCTTGGAAATTAAAAATACAATAAAGTAAAAAGTTCCATACAAAGGTTAAAAGGTAGCAGGTAAAAGGCTTGGAAAACAGAATGAGAAAAAGAATAAAAATTCTAACCCAAGACGTTTAACACACGCCTAATAGGGATGACAGAATACAAGGACAAAGAACATTATCAAAACAATATAGGGAAATTTTCCTGAAGAATACAAAGACCAGCACAATGAATGGGTTAAGAACAATACCCAGCACACATTGAGAACTTTCAGAATATAAAAGGAGAAATACAAAATTCTAAAAGCTTTCAGAGAGAAATTATGAAGAAAAATTATATTGGACTTCTCAACAACACTGGAAGCTATAAAGCAGTGGAGTAATGCCCTTGGAACTTTCATTAAAAAGTGATTTCCAACCTGAAAATTCTATATACCAAGTTTCAACAAGGTGTAAGGTAAGTTACAGGAATTCTGGAGGTTATACTTTACCAAAACAAGAGATTACACTAAGTAAAAGAGAAAGAAAGAAATGGGATCCGGAAATGAGAGAGAAGAGGAAGGCAGCGGGCAGTCAGTGCAAACTAGGGCAGAAAACTCTGCTTTAAGAGATTCTTCAAGAAAAAAGTCAAACTGTTAAATTTCAAATAAGTTTGTCATAAAAAAGATTTCAGACACATGAGGAAAAGCAACAGATACACAGAAAATTAAGCAAACTATGAAAAAAAAAAGGAAATGATAAATTCCAGGAATAAACATCTACATAATATTATGATGCAATGCTTCAGCAAAACATAAAATTTTTTTTTTTCAGAAATAGAAAGTTATACAGACACTACGATTTGGCTTAGCCATAAATAACACTTCATGTAGACATTATAATGCACACACGGAATTCTGAATTAACAAAAAATTCTGATATATCAATATTGAGAAAATGAGCGAAGAATGGGGAAGAGGGCAAGCATGTGTGAGGGGGATATCAAAGGCAAATCCTCATCAACAATAGTGATAAATAAGTAAAGTTTAAATTGCGAACTCTTTAAGTAGCAATAAAACAGGCTATTTAGAAAGATGGACGCACCTTTATGACTCAAGCAGCTAAGACATTGGTGTGTGAACCATGTAAAACTCAAGGATCCAATTTCAACACCAGGTGTCAGAGTTAAAAACCAAAAATAAAACAACTAAATTAATAAAAATGTGCTTCCTCCTCCTACCTTCCTTCCTTTAAAATGCTTCCTCCTCCTCTACCTTCCTCTATTTAAAAAGAAATATGGACATAAATACTAGCTGAGCTAGAGTTGAAAGTGTGCTTCTAGGGCAGAGAAGACTGAAACAGAGAAAGCTGCTTTTATTTATTTTTTAAAGAAAAGGTGCAGACAGGAATGAAGGCAGGTAGGCAGATAGGAAGGAAGAGAGAGGAAGAAGCAGCATTTTTACTTTGTTTTTATTTAGTTGTGCACACTGGTGGTTTCCCCCTGGGCCTGGGACTTGAACTCAGGGGTATGCAGCTTGCTCCTTCAGAAGCAACTGACCCAACCACTGCTCCATCAGG
Source organism: Solenodon paradoxus (assembly GCA_004363575.1). Classification (NCBI taxonomy): domain Eukaryota; kingdom Metazoa; phylum Chordata; class Mammalia; order Eulipotyphla; family Solenodontidae; genus Solenodon; species Solenodon paradoxus. The sequence goes on from RJWH01000200.1 coordinate 500,230, forward strand.
GAATACCTATTTTTCTTTTAGCATAAGTTGGTGTTTTAAAACTATGTGCAAATATTACACTGCTAAAGAAAGATTTTTAGTCATTTTTAAGACAAGTATCACCACATTTACATAATTTTTAAAAATGGTCACAGCTCAAAACTTAACCATACCTCCTGCAAGTTTTGGTCTTCTTGAGTCCAAGAATTTAAAACATGTGCTCCAGAGTCACTCACAATGAAATTCACCTAACAGATTTCAAAGAAACAATTAGCATTCAACACCAATTCTGTTCAATCATATCTATTTTAAAATGATATGCAGTCTCTAGCAGTGACTAGGTGATTGATTCAGGCCTTAGGTTTATAGCCACAGAATGCCTTATACATGGTGGGTGCTTTACTTGGTACTAAGCTATGGGGATGCTCAGGGTGTGGTAAGATAGAAGGCAGTTCAGGGAGAATACAAACAACTAAATAAACAGGATCATTTCAGAGTGATAAATCTATGGAAGGAAGTTTGTTAACTACTTTAGGTTGGGCAGTCAGAGACAGGCTCTCTATAGAAATGGCAACTGAGGAGAATCCAAAATGACCAAAAGACACCAGCCACGGGAAGAGCTGGTGAGAAATCCAGGAAAGGCAAACAGCAAATGCAAAGGCCTTTGAGAGAGTACATTCAAAAGGTGAGAGTCACAGCTGGTAGAGGGTAGGAGGTAAGTTCAGAGAAGTAGGTAGTGGTCATATCACATGGGGCAGTGAAAGCCAAAATAGATTAGGATTTTATTCTAAATTTTAAGTAAAATACAAGCAAAATAATTCTATCAATAATATGATGATAGTAAGCAGCATATTAGAAAATATATCAAATGATGACTATGTTCCCTTTGGAAAAGAGGGTGAGATTCCTTTTTTGCCCTGGACTATACGAGCTAACACATGATCCTTTTTTCCTAAGATTCATAACATAGTGTTCCTTCCCCTCCTAAGGTTTATCTGACAAAGACTTTTAGCTATTTTACTTACATTATCTCATTGAAATCCTACAATAGTCTTAGAAGTAAGTATTATGCTAACAGAGGAAACTGAGGCATGGAGAGGTGAATATGATCAAGGTCACACTGCTGGCAGCAAATGATAGCAGAATTTGAACCAAAGCCCGGGCCCTAAATCAATACATTACCCTTCCTTTTTTTAGATTTTTTTACCCTACATACTACACAATTTACAGAGGGACTAAAACAACCCATTATAATATGGACTAAATCTGAATATATAATATTAGACTATGTTCAGTCTTGTTACAGCCGGTCTAAGAATTGGCTAGGTGCGCTAAAAGAGACAGAAAGCAAATTAGCCATCTGGGGCTAACCAAATGACTTTCCCCAAATATAACTTGAGAGTCTGAAACCTTTATGACTTGGAATTTCGATCTGTCTCCAATTTTTCTCCTTATTGATAAAAATAATTTTCATTTAGCATTCTGAGAAGCATGTCTTTCTAACATGGCCAAACTCTGCAATTAGTTTAGTACACATTCACTAAATCTAAATAAGCAGCAAAGCTACTTTGGTTCAAAACCTGGTTTTGCCTCTAACTAGTTACGTGACTCAGGACAAGTTCTCCTCTTTACCCGAGTTTTTACATCTCCAACATGACAGTTAAAAAACAAGGCTGACATTCAGATGGAACACACCAGCATAATATAACAAACTGCTTACAGTCAACATCGCCTCTCCTTAGGCTAGCAATACTTTTCAACAGTCAATGACTGTCCCAAACTGATACCTATACATTTTGGATATTGTATCAGCATTTATAGTACCTATCACTTCACAGGAATGTGAGATTTAAAGGAGTCAGTAAATATGAAGCACTTTGGAATATGCCTGGCATGTTAAGTGCTCTGTAATTGTTAGCGATTATTACTGTTGGCTCCAACTAAATGCACATAACATATTAACCCCCCAAAGGGGAGCTCTACATACAACATTTCTAAAGTAGTTAAACAATTGTTGAGTCGAATCTATAGCAAATTCATATATTAACAACTGTATTTAGGAAGTTAAGCACATCCCCCAAATCAAAATTTTGCTTGTACTTCACACTCACCAGTTTTCTAAAAGGAAATATGTCATACATTATTCTACAATATTCCATCGAAGATTCTACTGAGCAAGTCCACAATGATTTAGATATGGGGGCCAAAGGAATGATTCCTTGAGTCCTATTCTTCACCAGCATATCAAACTCAACATGCTGTCTGCATGATTCTGCCATGTAAGGGCAGTGATCCACAACAAATACAGTCTTATGAGATTCAGAAAAAATCTTCATTTTGTTTCTACCTATAAGGGAAAAAACATATTTGCCAAACATTTTGTCCATAACACTTAATAATTTAACTTATTTCTAATTAATGTGCCTTTTCCTCAAGAAGATTTGGTAGGAACATCATAATCAGTCTTCAAAGAAATTTATTCACAAAGGAAAAGATTGAATGAGGTCATGAACAGAAATAACTATCAATCTAAAGGAATGAGCTACGCCAGGTTAAGCTGCCACTCTACCAGACACAGGAAAAATTACAGTTCATAAATGGTTGGTTGGTTTTTTTTTTTTTGGGGGGGGCGGGTTGCTGTTTTAAGCAATTTAAAAAATCATAACATTTAAAAAATTGAACTTGATTCTCTTACATAAAAATAAACATACTCTTCAAACAATACTTCGATAACCCTTGCTGACATCAATCATATATAGACCCCAAACTAACCCAAACAAGCATTTTTACCCCTCCAACAGTAACTCAAAAGACTTTTGAATACGAAAGCGGGAGAACTTAACAAGAAAGGGGATTGGCAGCAAGAGGAAAGGCGAAAATATAACAATCTCCCAAAGTAACTAAAAATCTAGAGTGCATTAGGACCCCATAGCTTTTAAAACATTACAGTAATTCGTCACGAACATCAGAAAAACTTGTCATTATCGCCACATAGATGGGAAGGAGGAACTGTGAAAATTTTTTCCATAAAAAACTGCCTTGCTTCACTAATAAAATCTTACACTGAACAGACAATACACATTTGAAATTCGAAAACCACATGGTAAGCAGGGCAAAACAGTTCATCAAATGAACTTTTTATTGTCCGGCTATTAACTTGTTTTCAAACGCCTTTCCCCTGCATGCAAAACTCTTCTTGGAGAAATCTAAGTACACTTCGCTGCAGGGTTGGGGGTGGAAAGTACAAGGTGAGTCGACAGGGAAGTCCTCAGGATCGAGGTTCGCTTACTTTGTACCTGGTCCTGCAGTAAAAACGAACAGAGGCTAGGGACCACAGCCTCTCGGGAAAAGGCTGCTGGCTGGGTGGGGCAGGTCAGCGCACAGTCAGGAATATCTGGTGCAAAAGACAGGGGACTACGTTTTCCCCGCTCATCTCCTCGCACACAGGACCTTCCCGAGCTTCTCTAAACGAAGGAGCACGCGCGCGTGCGCGCCCACAGAACACTCACGCACTCGGACTCGCGCGTGCGCAAAGCACACTCCGACGTCTCAGCCAAAGGGCCCTTCCCCCTCGATGAGCCAGGCGCCCAGGTCGCTGAACAGGAAGAGGGCGGAGCCAAGGAAATACCTCCTACCCTCAAAATTTTCTACCCGCTAATTTTCCTAAGCACCCGCCGGGAAGGCTGGTTCGGGCGACCTGAGAGCCCCCTCAACAGCGCAGTACCAAGCACAGCACCGGTAAAGCCACCCACGCTGCTTCAAGTGCAGAGCCTCCAACCCGACCTCCCTTCCTCGGTGTCTCCACCTAGGTCAGGTTCCCAGGGCAAGATTCGCGAGATTCGCGAGATTTTGCGAGAGGCCGGTTGAAAGCCTGGAAGAGGATAAATGGGGAGAGGCATAGAAAGGACCCGCCTCTACCTCTCGCGCAAGTCAGCCCGAAGCCGTGAATGACTGTTGGCTGTCCCCACGGTAACGCGAGGAAAGAAGTCTCGCGAGGTCGGAGCGCTCCGGGAGCGCTAGTCGGGAGACCCTCTGCGGACGTTCCGTGCCAGTGATGGAGCAGAGCCGTGCCGGCTCTCCGCTGCCTCTGCCGGCTTCTACGTCTGCCTGCTGAGGAAGCCAAGCCGGCCAGGCGTCTCTTACCCTGAGTACCAATTGGTCGAGGCTTTCGGTTCTCCCCGCCGTAGCTGATAACTGCGAGGGATTGAGACCAGAGTAAGTGAAATAAACCGGGGAGCAGAGAGGCGACGGCTAGCCGAAGGCTTACTTCCCCCAGCCGCTGAGGGGCTCAGCAGCCCTCAGCTACCGACCGGCTCTCACTACTTCCTCCCAGTCCTCGGCGCTAAATTGCGCTTCCCCGAGCTGCGGCGCTGAAAGTTTTCCGAAAAGCCCTGGCCCTAACGCTGTCACCTCTCTCGCCTGGCTTCTTCCTGCCTAACCCGTCGTTAAAGCGAAGAGGCCTCCTTTTCAGTTTTCAGATGACTTCTTTCCAGTATGTGACATGGATAATCACTCCCTTTTTAAAAAATTGCCCTCCTCGAATACTGCTGTTTTCCTGGCTTTCTTCCTACATTTCTTCCGTATCCCATTCTCGGATAGAATCTGCTCTGCCCGGCTGTTGAAACTAGAAATCTATGGGTCATCTTTGATTCTGCATTTCCACTCTCCCTGCGCGCGCGCTCGCTCGCTCTCTCTCTCTGTCTCGCTGTCTCTGTCTCTCTCTGTCTCTGTCTCTGTCTCTCTCTGTCTCTCTGTCTCTGTCTCTCTCTCTGTCTCTCTGTCTCTCTCTGTCTCTCTCTGTCTCTGTCTCTCTCTCTGTCTCTGTCTCTCTGTCTCTCTGTCTCTCCGTCTCTGTCTCTGTCTGTCTCTGTCTCTCTGTCTCTGTCTCTCTCTCTCTCTCTCTCTCTCTCTCTTTCTCTCTCTCTCTCTCTTTCTCTTTTTCTTCTTTCATTTGAATTATTTCGCTTGCTTCACCCCCAACTGGTTTCCCCACTGTCATCTTTCCATAGTTATTCTGAAATATGTACACATCACTCTTAAACTTTTTCCGCCTCAGTGTCACTGCCAGAATTAAGGACCTCTTACTATCTCTTCCAGTTCAATTTTATCTTTTTAGTCTTCTTTTGCTTCTCTTCCAAATACCTTAATGTGCAACCATACCTCACTACTGGCCGTTTCCCCAAATAGGACATGCACTTTAACAGTTCTCTTCCTTTGTATGTACTGTACCATCTGTCTAGAATACTTTTGTTTTCCTATTACCACCTATCAAGAATCAAGACCCAATTCACAGATAATTGTCTTCTCAGACTCCCCCAGGTGACAATAATACCATTGTGTTTCCAAACCACTTGAAATAGCTTTGCAGTATTTATTAGGTTTGTGTATTCATGCCACTGTCTCTTGCCAATTTGTTTGCTCCTGGAATCGTGTCTTATTCATCTCTGTAACCAATACTTGGCACATTGCAGAAATTTATATACATATTTATGTGTTCTTTGTACATATATACATATGTAACGTCTTAGATCCAAAAATTCATCTACTGCCGTTAAAACTGTACAATTTTAGATTAGAAGGGATCTTATATAGCTAAAAGACTCCTGACTTGTTTTGACTATGAGGAGCACTGTACCCCTAGAATACAAGTAATTGTGCTTTTAGTTTTTGTTGATTTAAGGTGCAAAATGGCAAAAAATAAAAAACAACCTATTTTAAATGATTTTGCATTTTACTATATTAGTAACTTAATATTTGAACAATAGTAGGATATGTGAGCAATAGTGGGATACATGAATGAGAGAAATATTTTAGATTACAGGCCATGCTTGGTGTATGTACATCTGTATAGTTCTTCCAATGACTCCTTGGCCCAGAGGTTAGAAATACTTGGTTTGGATTAGGTTTATTTCTTTTGGATTGTCATACTATGTAAACATATATGTATATTTAACTTATATTTAGCCACAATTGCAAAGTAATGTATGTAATTTTTTAAAAACCCTCTGTCTGTTCCTTCCAGCTTTAAAATTCACTTTTTTATAAAACTGCTTCATAAATTCCAAATATGTTGATTTTCTATCATTTTGAAGAAAATGAAGATTTTCTTTGCTTTCAGATATAATGGTATGTCTGTATAAGACATTTGTTTTATATGTAGTTTACGTATATTCTTTTTTAAGTCTCTAGGATATAAATTTCTAAGAAATCTGTAACTATGCTTTTTTATTTTTCTATTTTCCTATGCATCCATTAAGACTATTAGTAAACATTAGAGGCATCTGCCTCAACAATAAAAATGTTTAGTTATATTGGTGGTACTTAAAGATACATTTATTATATGTCAATGGTCGCAATATTTCTGGGTAGGTCCAGCTATAGGATGGTGAATTTGTGAACAAAAAAGAAGAGTGACTTGTATTTCTTTAAATTTTTCTTAACCAAAATTTAAAACTGAGCAGCTGACAGTTGCAGTCTTAGGTGGGTGGTGTTTTCTCTTTTATCAGCAGCAGAATGTTCTGAACCCTCTGCCAGGAGTCTGACTCTAAATATCTTTGGTAAAGTGGGCGAGAATGGCTGATGAAGGCGGATGAGGGCTTGGGGACCTGTTTTAAAAAATGTAACCTGTTATTTGGACCTACCTACAGAAAACAAGATAAAGAAATACACTGTTTCTAGTTAAGACAAACGCTATAAAAAGACAATAAATTGAAAATACTCTTTTTATTTAAGAGGAAGGAAGGCATGCAGGCAGTAGGCAGGAAGGAAGAGTAAGGAGCTAGAAGCATTTTTTCAGCTGTTCATTTCAGTTTTCCTTCCAGCCTCAGCCGGGAACTGGTGTCCTTGAGCTGTATGTGGACTGTACCCCAGGCAACAATCCAACATCTGAAGCACCAGAGTGCATATAATACTCTTTAAAAAAAAAAGAGAGAAAAGAAAAACCAACTGGAGTCTTTTATTTAAAAAAAAAAAAAAACTTGTTAGAAAATGTCGAAAACAATCTTCCTCCTGCTGTCTGCCTACTGGCCAAAAAAAAAAAGTGGTGAGCGGTGGGCGCAGGTAAAGCACAATGATATACAAAAAAGATGGCAAGATAAATGCATGTTATAAAATATTTTAAACTTTTCTGTGGTTTGACATACAGGAAATGAACACACAATTCTTATCTGAAGTACAGTAAATTTGTGCCTTGAATTAACCCGCTCTTTATAATGTTTCAAGGAAACATTATAACATTATGTTTTTATACTTACAAAACAAAATTTTGATGTAGTTTAATGTACTTTAACAACATTAAATAGTAATTCATTATACAATCTAGAGAATGTTTTTTAAGGTGAATGTTGTTTCAGAAACCCATTAATTAACATTAATTAATTTTAGAATTAACTAATGGCTAATTAAAATGGGTGCTAGAATTTCATTAGTTAATATTTTAAATGTTTTTTTGTTGTTGCTTTTAATGTTGTTGTTATGTCCTGGTGGCTCAGGTGTTAGGCTCATGCCTGCAGAACAAACAGTTCATATACAGCCCAAATACCTGGATTAGCTGCTGGGGATACAGGTGGAAGAGGTCCAACTAAAATGAACAACTAAACAAAATGCTGCTTCCTTCTCTCCTTTCCTTCCTGCTGCCTTCCTCTCTTGAAATAAAAAAACAAAAGGCTTTTTTCATCTTTTCTAATTTCCATTTGTTTTCTATTGCTGATTTGAAATGCATTTTATGGGGCATGAGGGGAGATAGTCATGGTAAGGGACACTGGAACTCTGGTGGTAGGTGTGGTGTGAAATAGAGACTGAGATGCAATTTCAGTATCCTAAATGGAATTCAGCTTTGTGAACTAAGGAAATAATAAATATTACTATAAAAATGTATTTTTATCATGTCTTAGACGTCCTAGTGGTGGAGTAGAGACAGGGTATTTGCCTTGTTTTTCCACCCAGGGAGACTGAGAAGTTTTTTTTTTTTAATAAATAATGTTGGTAAAAGCAAAATAGGACCCCAGGGAACCATGGTGGCTTGAGAGTAGAGCACTATACTGGGAATCAGAGGTTGTTTCTGCTATTTGCGTGGCTCCTTGCTGTTTGGTGCTGTCATTTAGTTCTTTAACTCAAGAACCCCTCTTATCATTGATAAAGGGAGAAAAGCACTTGTCCTGTTGACCAAATGACAATGGAAGGTAGTATTCAAGTTTAGAAAACTATCAACTTTTGAATTAAAGTTATTGCCTAGAAGTTTGATTTTATTCTGCAGTGTTCTAGAGCTCTATTTTGATTGGATCAGGTTTAAGGGCAAGCTAAGAATAGGAAAAGCAAAATTGAAGAAAGTGGTTACTTGCTTTATCTGATAGCAAAAGTTTTATTTTACAGCTATAATGCTTGAGGCAGCCTAATATTGATGTAGAGATAAATGGGCCCAGAAATAATAGGGAGCTCAGAAACATACCTATGCATTTACTGGGGGGAAAAAAATATCCAACAGGTGTGGCATTACACTTCAGTGGAGAAAGAATCTATCCATTAAATGCAACTGGTACAGCTAGTGTCCCCATAAGAAACAGAAAATAGAATTAGATACCTGCCTTATGCCATGCATGCATATAAACATTTTCTTTTCTGGAGTTCAATTCTATACATATTTAGTGTAACCAGCACCAAAATCAAGATGCAGAATTGGTCTTTATCCTGATGCTCCCCTCTGCCATAGCCTGTTCTCAACGCTTACTCCTGACAACCACTGACCCCTCATCTGTCACCATAGTTTTATCCTTCTAGTAGTGTCAGGTAATTGGAAACAGTAAGGTAGCCCTGTGAAACTCTTCTTTCACTCAGCATAAGCCTTTGAGATTCATCTGTGTCATCGCCTGTATCATTGCTTCATTCGATGCTATTGCTGAGTAGTAAATAGTCCATTGTATGGATTGTATGTGCTGGTTTGTTTTTTTACTCATTTCTTCTCGGTCATACCCAGAAGTGGTTTTGCTGGGTCATATGGTAGCTATGTGTTTTACTTTGTAAGAAACTGCCAAACCATTTTCCAAAGTCTTCATATCATTTTGCTTTCTCACCAGCATTGTTGAGTTCCAGTTGTTTCATTGCCAGCACTTGTTATGTCATTGTGACCTTTAATAATAGTGGTATAGTGGATCATGGTTTTCATTTTACTTCCTTATTGGCTAATGATATTGAACTCCTCATGTGTTTATTTGCCATCTTTATTTCTTTTTGGTTAGGTGTCAAAAGTTTTTGCTCATTTTTAAAATTGGATTTTTTGTCAGTTGTTAGTTTTCAGCAGTTTTTATGTATTCTAGATACAAGTCCTTTGTCAGATATGTGATTTGTAAAATATTTTCTCCCAGTTTGTAGCTTGTCTTTTCAAACTCTCTTAACAGTCTTTCCCAGAGAAAAAAAGCTTTTAATTTTGAAGAAGTCTAGTTTGCTTTATTTTTCTTTCATGAACCAAGCATTTATTATGTCTAAAAAAATCCTTGCCTAACCCCAGTTCTCAAAGATTTTTTTCCTGTTTTCTTCATAAAAATGTTACTGATAATTCATTTTGTATTAAATCTATGTTCATTTGATTTAATGCATGTCTAAAGTATAAGAATTGTATCAGAGTTGATGTTTTTTGGCATATAGATGTCCCTCTTCCAAAGGCATATTTTGAAAAGACTTGTCCTTTCTCTTTTGACTTCCTTTGGCACATTTTAAAAAATCAATTGACCATTTTTCTGTGTCCTTATTTTTGGACTCCTCTATTTCTGCCAAAGCTGCACACTCCTGATTGCTGTAGCTTTATAGTAAGTCTTAAAATCTGGTAGTGTTGGTGTGAGCTAGTGGCTCAGATTTAAGCCTACAGCTGTCAAAAACTTCACATGAAGGGCCTGGGTTTGTGACTGCAGTGGGCAAAATGGACTACTAGATAATTTAATAAATAATGCTTCCTCCTCTCCCTGTCTGTGTACTTGCTTTTATTCCTGCTTGTTTACTTCCTCTTAAAAATAATATAAAAAATTATAGTGTGATTTCACCAAATTTACTTTAAAATTGTTTTGACTATTTTAGTTTCTGCAATTCCATAGAAATTGTATAGAATTAACTTGTTTCTACAGAAAATTCCGCTGTAATTTTGATTGAAAATTGCCTGACACCTCTACTATAAGTCTTCCAATCTGTTATCATGGTATTTATTTATTTAGGCCCTCTTTGGTTTCCTATGTTAGCATTTTGTAGTTATCATGAATATGTTTTGATAGATTTATGCCTACATGCTTTAGTGTTTGAACTATGATTAATGTATTTTTTTAAATTCTGATTTCCAGTTGTTCATCACTTGAATTTAGAAAAACTGTTAATTTTTGCATATTAACCTTATATCCTATGACATTGCTAAAATTATGTGTCAGTTATACAGGGGCTTGTGGGGTTTTTTGTATTTTTGGGATGTTTTTAGGTTTTCTACATATATAGCATATTATCTATGGATAAGGGCAGTTTGATTTCTCTTCTAATTATATACCTTTTATTTCATTTTCTTACCCATATGATGTTAAATAAGAGTGATGACCTCCTTGCCTTGTTTCTGATTTTAGAGAGAAAACATCAGTCTTTTGACATTCAGTATGATGCTTGCTAAAGGCTTTTTGGAAATGCCCTTTCTCAATTTGAGGGAGATCCCCTTTTATTTCTAGTGGTGGAGAATTTTTATTATGAAAAGATATTAAATTTTTTAAATACACTGATTGATATGATCAGTTGGTGTTTTTTTTGGTGGATTAAATTGATCTTTGAATATTGAAATAGCCTTAAATTCTGGAATAAACCCCATTTGGTCATGGTATATTCTTTTTATATGTTGCTAAATTTAAGTTGCTAATATTTTCTTGAGGATTTTTGCACTTATATACATGAGGGATATTAAACTTTAGGAATGGTTTCAGTTCTTAACCTTTTACAATTTTACCAGATTAATTTGCAAGTAAGGCATATACTAGGCCACATCCTCTGCTATCCAAGAAATATTCCTTTTCGTTTTTAATAAAGTGGCCATTTTTTCCTACTGGGATGAGATATTTCCATGACATTTTAGTGTCTGAGGTATTTTCTGGTGTTGTCAGGTAGTCATTCTGATTGCTTCTGCTCTTATCCTCATTGATTTTACAACTTGATCATCCTCTTTTTGGGATTTAGCAGGCCTGATTTTGTGAGTAATGTAATCTTTGAACTTGGCTTTGGAGTCTGTTGTTTTATATGAGGCTGTTGCATAAGAAATTTTAGTCAGAAAAATCTATTTATTGTGTGCTTTAGAATATAGATGATCTCTGACTTACAGTGGTTCTGTTTAAGGCTATTTGACTTTACAACGCTGACAACATATGCATTTAGTAAGAACCATACTTTAGTGTTGATCTCCAGGACTATCAATAAGCAGGCAGTAAGACCCTCTCTGGTGATATGAGGATGGGCAGCAAACTGCAGTTATCAAGCAGCCAGGAGGTCAGGAGGGGAAACAACTGTAAAAGTATATTTAATAATTACTCAAATAGAAAATGTAGGGTGCTTTCCTTTAGCAATGGGGATTTATTGCATAACTTTAGGTTTGTCTATTCTATGCTCTGGAGATGATTTGAGTAATTTAGTTCAGCCTTGTGATTGCCCTGAGGCAAGGAGGTTAATTAACCTCTTTGAACTTTAACTGCTGAATTAAGGCATAGTATCTCATAGGCAGCATGTCTTTGGTGCTGTGTTGTTAAAGTCCCTAGAACACAACATAGCCTTTTCATGATGCAAAAATGTTTATGATTAGCTAAGAAGATGCCATCTAGATTCAGGTCTCTGTTCCAATTAATTTGTTTATATCTGTGGATTATTTTGCTTGGAGGATTCTGGGAGCATAACTTTAATTTTTTTGTCAACTTATACACAGTATTCTCATATCTAGATCACCTATCATCAGATGACATGTAGGAGCCTTAGTGCATTTTATTTTGAAGCAGATCCTATCAAATTTGTGTTTGTAGAGAAATATTCTTCTGATAGTCACAATATCACTTAAACTGTCAGAGACTGCTAGTAGTTAGATTGCTTGAGTTTTTCTATTTTACCATGACAAACTTTATTTCTCTCATCTTTTTACAATTTTACAATTTTCTCTGGATTTTCAATTTTGTTTATTTTTTTCTTTCACCATCTATTAGATCTATTTTTACTGTAAAACAAATGTTTTTTTGTTTTGCTTTACACCTGATTTTACATTTTTACCCTGAAGAATCTGGTGTTCTAAAGTAGTGGGATTAAGAGGAGATAAAATAACACTAATATGAGTAAGAAAGCTGTGTTATTGTCCTCTTACAAATTTTAGACAACTCCACTTGGAAGTTTAGAGGATAGGCATGGTGTTACTGTGGATGCTAATCTTCTTTGGAGCAGCAACTTAGACAAATTTTAGTTACCACTTTTGTGTTTTAGCCATATAGGACATTGGTTCCTTTAATGGTCCTGTAGAAGACAAATCTTGTTTTGAATTGTATTCATTTCTAGACTGTTTCTTTTTTTTTTTTTTTTTTTTAAGGTACAGGCAGGAGGAAAAAGGAGGAAGAAGCATTCTGTTTATTTTTTTATCTAAGTGTTTCTCGTGGTTGTTGTGTCCCCATGCCCACCCTGCCTGAGATACAAACTTGGGAACCTTTGGAAGTCAGTGGACTATGCCCGGTGGATTTATGTGCTTGGCCACCAGGGTGTGCCATGGATTTTAATTCTTAAAGCAATCTGGAAATGTCTAATCATGTATCAACTATATTCTGATCTCCTTTAGAAGAAGGTTGACCTTTGTCATTAGAGTGACACGTAGCCATTTACGCTGACTGCTCAGTATGTTGTGAACTTTGTCTCAGGTCACTTGACCAAGCAAAGACTAGTGAGGGTCCTACAGTCAGACCTGACAGTATTAGTCATTGATCGCGAATACAATCTAATAAAATGACTCTTTCCAGAAAAAACAAAATCTGGAGTGCTGTCTCTTGAAGAACACAGTTTCTGTACAATATAATGTTAATTGGATGTGTACTGTCTGCCCCACCATAAATTCAAGGTGTTTTAAATACATTCTGATTATGTCTGCAAATTATTCATAATTAGTTCTAGTTTTTTCCTAATACTATAAATTCACTTTTTAGTTTCACCATCCTAAAAGAAACAAAAACCACAGATGTTTTTAGATACTTTGTCTCGCAGACATTGAACAATCTTTTAACAAACGTAGCTTCAGAAGCATATGTGTTAACAAGAAACCAAAATAAGATGAGTCTTGATTTTAATTTGATTATATTTTTTTTCAGAAATGAGTTGCACAATTGAGAAGGCACTTGCTGATGCTAAAGCTCTTGTTGAAAGATTGAGAGATCACGATGATGCAGCAGAATCTCTGATTGAGCAAACCACAGCTCTCAATAAACGAGTGGAAGCAATGAAGCAGGTCTGATTTTTTTCTTCTTAATACCATTTTAAAAATGCATTGTCTTTGATTTCTTGAATCATACATTTCTGCTTAATTTGTATTTTTTTTTATGTTCTCTAAAATTTTAAAGTAGCTTGACTTGATTATTACAGTTTAATTTTAGATTAGAATATAATTTTGTTGTGTTTAGGTGGCATATATACATATATTCTCACTATACATAATATATATATATTCTAAAACCTGATACTAGATCACTTAATTTTCTGACAAAGGTCCACATCTGAATTTAGAAAATATATGAATTTATTAGGTCTAGATATATTTAACAGTAACCAGATAATATCATTTAATAATATTGACACATGTTTTGCTGCATCATATTTTTATAATGCATTTTTATAAATATATTTTTTCTTATGATAAAAATGTTTGAACTCTAAGGCAGCTAAATCTCTGATACTATTCTAGAAATTCGTGGGGGGAGAATGTATTCACAGCCTACTCTCTTGAAACTCATGTACATTTTCTGAAAGGAAGCAACTCTAAGATACTGCTTTTAACAGTTACTAGAAATGATGGAGCAACATTACATATTTCATTTTGCAGCTCTTTTGCCCAAACCAGGTTACATCAGCCACTAAATACCCACCTTAACCCCTGTATTCCTGTGGGGTGGGATATATATATATATATATATATATATATATATACACATATATATATATATACACATATATATATATACACATATATGTATGTGTATGTAAGTATCCATATATATGTTTATGTATATACATATATCTGATAGTAATTGACAAAAAGGAAGAAGTTTGGCAACTAAAGAGTGAGGAATGTTAAAATGAATAAATTGCTAAGTAGCTCCTGAAAATGCCTTGATAATAAAGGAGTACTGTTTTAAAGTTTGATTCCCGTTTATTTTTATTTTTTTTAAAGGAAAGGTACAGATAGAAATGTAGGTGAATAGGCAAGCAGACAGAGAGAGCGGATAAAGGTGCAATTTCGTTTATTTTTATTTTAGTTGTACATCTTGGTTGTTACCACTGGCTCCAAGACTTGAACCCAGTCCTTGGGCTGTATATGGACTCCGCTCAGCCAGAGGTTGTGGCCCTAACCGCTGCTCTGCCAGGGCATGCCTGCCCATTTATTTTAAAAAGACAATTTTGCATTTCTTTTGTACTGTTCCATTATTATTATTATTGAGATACATAATTCACATACCTTAAAATTTACCTTTTTGAAGAATATAGTACATTGAATTTTAGTATATTCACAGGTGTGCAGCCATTAGCTGCTGTATTTATCTGTTCATCACTTGTTGGGCATCTAGATAGTTTCTGTTTCTCTGACTCTTGTGAATAATATTGCTATGAATAGTTATGTACAGGTTTCATTGTGGATATATGTTTTTAATTAGGTCATATGTAGAAGTGGATTGGGTAGGCCACATACTAACTCTGTTTAACTTTTTGAGCCTCTGCCAGACTTTTTCCAAAGCAGCTATATCATTTAACATTCTATCCACAGTATATATGTGGTTACATTTCACCCATCCTCTACAATAGTTGTTATTATGTGTCTTTTTAATTACAGTTGTCATAGTGATGGTGAAGTATCTCATCACTGTGAACTGAATTTCCCTAATGACTAATGATGTTAAGCATCTTTTCATATATGTTTAAGATGTACAATGTGATGGTTTGATAGAAATGGTTTGTGAAATAATTACCACATTAAGGTTAATTAACACTTTCAATACCTCACATAATTACCTTTTCTAAGGTATGTGTGGTGAGAACATTTAGAATCTCTCGTAGCAAGTTTTGAGAATAAGATGCAGCATTATACATGGTCACTGTGCTATACATTAGATTTCCAGAACTTAATCATCTTATCTTCCAATTTTTAACTGATCATTTTTTATTATTGTTAAGTTGAAAGAGATCTTTAACATATTCTGGAAACTTTATATGTGTGTGTATATATATATATACACACACACACACACATATACACACATACATATATGTATGTATATATACATATATACACACATATATGTGTATTCAGATATATATTTTCAAGTATCTTCTCACATTTTCTTTTTAATGTTTTCATAGTATCAGGAGGAAATTCAAGAACTTAATGAAGTTGCAAGACATCGACCACGGTCCACATTGGTTATGGGAATCCAGCAAGAAAACAGACAAATCAGAGAATTGCAGCAAGAGAACAAAGGCAAGAATATATTATCACTACATATAGCAAATCAAAAGAGACCTTTAATCTGCAGTGCTACTTTGGACTTGGGACAAATTAATATTTCAAAATGGGGAGTCAACTTAAGTTTAAAAAAAATATTTTTATTGCAATAACTTTGTTTTTACATGTTAAAATAAACTCATGTTTTAGGTTCCCCATATTGCAGTTTCCCCTTTCCTCACATATATGTCAACACGCCCTACCCTCCACCAAATCACCAAAAGTTCTTCACCATTGTCAAGTGGACTCCGCCACTCCTCCTCAACTTGCCTCCCCAACAACCCCCATGTCATTCCCTGTTGATAACCTCAGTTGTATTGCAAGTGTCCTAGGGCTGGTTTGGTTCCATCTGTTCTTTCGTTTTGTCTCCACATACCTCCAGTGAGAAAGGTCATCTATCTTCTGACTTATTTGACTTAGCATAATCCCCTCTAGACCCATCCATGTGGATTCAAATGACAGGATTTCATCTTTCCTAGGGACTGTGTAATATTCCTTTGTGTATATATGCCATATCTTTTTTATGCATTGATCTGACATGAGGCATTTAGGTAGTTCTGAATATTGTGAATAAGGCTGCAGTTAACATGGGAGTGCATAAATATCTGCAAGTTAGTATTTTTGTATCTTTTGGGTGAATACCCAGAGGTGGGATGGTGAGAACATATGGAATTTCCATATTCACCTTTTTGTAGAATCTCTATACTGTTTTCCATAGGGGTGGCACCAACTTGTACTCCCACCAACTGTGTAAAAGTATTCCCTTTTCTCCACATCATTGCCACCATTTGTTGTTTAGAAACTTTTGGATAATAGCCAGTCTCTCAGGTGTACAGTGATATCTCATTGTGGTTTTGATTTGCATTTCCTTGATAGCAAGTAGGAACACCTTTTCATATGCCTCTTCATCATCTGTAATATAACCTCTTCAGAAAAATGTCTCTCCAATTCCAATTCCTGGTTTTTGATTGGCTCGCTTATTTTCTGTTACTGAGTTTTATGAGTTCTTTGTATATTGTGGATATTAAACTCTTATCAGAAATATGAAATGCAAATATCTTCTACCAGTTAGTAGGTTGTCCTTTTGCTTTGGTGATGTTTACTTTCTCTGTGAAGAAGCTTCTTAGTTGATGTATTCCCATTTGTTTATTTTTCTTTTTTGTTTCCCTTGATGCTGGAATTGAGTCAGCAAAGCCCTCTCTAAGGCTTATGTCATGGATTGTCTTCCATCTGTTGTCTTTCAAGAATTTTATGGTTTCTGGTTTTATGTCAAAGTCTCTAGTCCATTTTGAGTTAATTTTTGTGAATGATATTAGAGAGTGATCTAGTTTCATTCTTTTGCGTATGGCTGTCCAGTTATCTCAACACCATATATTAAACAGGCTTTCTTTTCTCCATCATGTGCTTTTGGCTCCTTTATCAGAGATTAAGTGACTATATGTGAGTGGATCAATTTCTGGTGATTCATTTCTATGCTACTGATCTGTGCCTCTTTTATTATTCCAGTACCATACTATTTTGCTTACTATAGCTTTGTAGTATATAGTCAATGTCTTAAGAGAGTAATCCTTCCAGGTACACTCTTTTTTCTAATAATTGCTTTGGCTGTTTGGGGTCTTTTGTTGTTCCATACAAATGTTAAGAATTTTTATTTTATTTCGTAGAAATAAGCCTATGGGATTTTAATGGGGATTGCATTAAATCTGTATATTACTTTAGGCAACATGACCATTTTAATGATGTTGATTCTTCCCAACCATGAGCAAGGATTGGCTTTCCATTGTCTTTCCATTATCTGTATCCTCCTCAGTTTCTTTTAAAAAGGACTTAAAGTTTTTTTCATTGTATAAGTTTTTAACTGCCTTTGTTAAGTATATTCCAAGATATTTGATACTTTTTACTTCTATTTTAAACGATGTGGTTTTCTTGATTTCACTTTCTTCTAGCATGTTTTCATATAAAAATGCAACAGATTTTTATACTCTGATTTTGTAGCCTGCTACTTTATTGTATTCATTGATTAGCTCTAGTAGTTTTTAGGATTTTCCGTATATATTCATGTCATCTGTAAATAATAATAGTTTTACATTTTTTTCATTTTGGATTCCTTTTCATTTCCTTGCCTAGTTGTTCTGGCTAAGACCTCCAATACAATGTTAAATAGCAGTGGTGTCAGTGAAAGCCTTGCCTGATTCCCGACCTTAGATTCCCGACCTTACAGGAAATGCTTTCAATTTTTGATTGTGGTTTTGGCTGTGGGTTTATCATATGTGGCCTTTATTATATTGAGATATGTACCTTTTATGCCCATTTTATGTAGGGTTTTTATCATAAACGGGTTGGATCTTGTCAAAAGCTTTCTCTGTATCTATTGATATGATTATGTGGTTTTTCTCCTTTCTCTTGTTTATATGGTGTATTACATTAATAGATTTACATATGTTGAATCATCTTTGCATTCCTGGGATTAAACCCACATTGTCATGATGGATGTTCTTTTTGTTTCATTATTGAATTCAGTTTGCTGATATTTTGTTGAGAATTTTTGCATCTATGGTCATCAGAGATACTGATCTGTAATTTTCTTTCTTGGTGACATCTCTATCAACTTTTGGTATCAGAGTAATGTTGGCCTTATAGAAAGCATTGGGAGTGTTCCCTGCTCTTCAACATTTTAGAAGAGTTTGAGAGTAGCTATTGATTCTTCTCTGAAGTTTTGAGAAAACTCATTAGAAAAGTCATCTCGTCCTGTACTTTTATTTTTAGGGAGTCTTTTTGTTTCCTCTTCAATTTCTTTACTTTTAATTGTTCTGTTCAGCTTTTCTAATTCTTCTGGGTTCATTCTTGGTAGACTGTATTTTTCTAGAAAACAGTCCTGGTCCTCAGGGTTGTTTACTTTGTTGGTAGAAAGGTTTTCATAATAGCCTCTTCGTTTTGTTTTGTATTTCTGTGGTATCTGTTGTAACTTCTCCCTATTCATTTCTGATTCTAGTTATGAGATTTTTCTCTTCTTTTTTGAAAGTCCAGTTAGTAATTTGTTCATTTTATGTAATTTTTTTCAGAGAATCAAATTTTCATTTCATTGTTCTTTTGGATTGTCTTTTTGTTCTCTATTTCATTTATTTTTGCTCAATTTTTTATTCCTTTCTCCTACTGAATTTTGGCTTTGTTTTTCTCTAGTTGTTTTAAATGTAGGGTTAGATTATTCATTTGTGATTTTTATTGTTTCTTGTGGTAGGCCTGGATTGCAGTGAACGTCCTTCTTAATACTGCTTTAGCCGCATCCCATAGATTTTGGTAGCTCGTGTTTTCATTCTCATTTGTCTCTAAATAATATTTAAGTTCCTCTTTGATTTTTCTCTTATACCCATTCCGAGTCATTCAAAAGCATTTTATTTAGTCTCCAATTAATTTACAGTCTTACAACTTTCTTTTGTTGTTGATTGCTAGTTTCAAGTTAGAGAAGATGCTATTGTTTCAATCCTTGTAAATTTATTTAGAGATGTTTTGTGTCCCACCATATGATCTATTCTTGAGAATGTTCCTTGCGTTCTTGAGAAGAAATTGAAATCTGTAGTCATTGGGTGAAGTGTTTGGTATGTGTCTATTAGACTTAACTGTTCCGAATGGTCATTTAAAACTGCTTTTTCCCTCTTAGTTTTCCGACTGGTTGATCTATCTATTGTTGTAAGTGGGGTGTTGAATTTGCCTAGTATTATTGGGTTACTGTCAATGTCTCTCATCAATTCTAATATTGCTTAATATATTTTGATGCTCCATTTGGAACATATATGTTAATAAGTATTATCTTTTCTTGCTGTATTGTCCCCTTAATCATTATATAATATCCATCTCTGTCTTTTGTCAGCTTTTTGTTAGAAGTCTGTTTTATCTATTATAAGTATTGTTGTTCCTGCTTTTTTGTGGTTGCCATTTGACTGTAGGATTGTCTTCCAACCACTGACTTTGAGTCTTTATTTTTGAAAGAAGGTTTGTTTCCTGAATGCAGCAGAAGGTAGAATTATGCTTTTAATCCATTCAGCCACTCTATGTTATTTGACCAGTGACTTCAGTCTGTTAACATTTAGGGTGATTATTAACATGTAGCTATTTATTGTCATTTTATAATTTGTCTTCTGTTTATTGTTCCAGACAATGCCTTTGTTTTAATTATGTTTTGATTAGTTTCCCTTTTTTTTTTCTTCTTTGCTTTTTCCCTAGAGATGTATTTTGAGGTTTTCCTGAAGATAGCATTAAGAATTCTATTTTTATTTGAAAGCAGATTAGTCTTACACTCGTTCTAACTATCCACATTTTTGTTCTCTTCGCCTCTCCACTTTTAATATTTGTTGTCTTACTGTTTTTAAGTGGGGTTTCCTTAACTTTATATAGCACCTTTTAGTATTTTTTTGTACGGCTGGTTTTGTGCTGATAAAGTCCTTTAACTTTTGCTTATTGGAAAAGCTTTTTATCATTCTGTCATTTCTAAATGATAATCTGACAGGGTATACTGTCCTAGGTTGAAAATTTTTTCTTTCAGCCTTTTGAATATATCACACCATTCCCTTCCGGCCTGCAGAGTTTCGGTTGAGGAATCCGCTGACAATATTACAGAGACTTTTTGTGTATCACTTGTTTTTCTCCGGATGCTTTTAAAACTCTGTCTTGTATTTTTGACATGTTGATGACAATATGTCTAAGTGTAGGTCTGTTTCGTTACTTTTCAATTAGGAACTCTCTGAGCTTCCTGGGTCTGGAGGCTGGCTTCATTCTTCAAGTTTGGGAAATCTAAGTTAATATTTTTTCAGATACAGTTTCTGCCCTCTCTCTTCTCTGGGACCCCTCTGATGCAAATGTTGGGTTTTTTTTTATGTTAACCCATAGGTCTCAAATGCTGTCTTTATTTCTTTGTATTCTTTTCTCTCTTTGCTGCTTGCTCCTCTGCCTTATCTTCTAGCTCACTAAGTCTATTGGAGGCTTCATCGACCCTATTTTTGAATACCTCTATTGAGTTCTTATTTCAAGTGTCATATTCTTTATTTCTTTGATATCTTGCCTTATTTCTTCTCTTTTGTGTTGCCTTTTTTCTTCCTTTATTGTTTTTTTGATTCCCATGAGTATGTTTATTACTGTTGCCTTAAATTCATCCTCAGTTAGTGTGCTTATGAATGTTGTATTCAGATTTCCCCTCAGAGATTTTAATTGGATCCATCATTTTGCATATATTTCTCTGTGTCTTTGCTGTGTTTGGCATTTTGCTTCTATTTCTGTGGGTTCAGTTTCCCTGTAGTTATTGCATGCATAGGGTATCACCTTGCACCTGAGAAGCCTGGGTCTTGTTTGAACATGGTATTTCTTGAGTTTCATGGCATCACCACTGTTTGGATTTATTGAAGTTCCTATATGTACCTCTTTTGGGGCCCAAGAGGTCAGCCAATGGGGTTTGTGTGAGGACTGTAGAGCCATCCACCAGTTTCCCAGTTCAAAACCTTAATCACCACCTTGCTGTTGACCCACAATCAATAATCAGGCTGCAGGTTCACCTCCGTCCACGGGATGGAACTAGTGAGTAGCATTTATGGTTTCTCTGTTTGGGAGATCCTTTTTCCTTTATGCCTGGGAGTGGGACTTCTGGTGGGTGGGTGCTTCAACTCAGGTACAGTATGTTAGAAGGGGTTGGGATTGGGTGAGTCCCCTCACTGCCTTCTTGTTACAGTGGCACCCCGGGCCTCCTGTTCAAACTTTTGGGGCACTGGTCTTCCTTCAGCCATGCGGCAAGACCCTCTCCCCTGGCTCCATGTTCTAATCCCGCTAGGCAGACTCCCTGCTGCTTTCATAATTCCTGGGAGACCCGGTTGTTCCCTCAGTTCTGTCCCCTCTACCACAGTCCAAATCCTGAATCTGCATTGTAGCTTTGAACCCTCACGTTTTCACCTACCCTTTGTCATCAGGATTGTTGTTGCGTCTCTATAGCCTCTCTGCTTGCTTTTCCTCAGTGTTTTTTTCTGGAGTATAGGTAAATTTCTAGCTGCTCTGTGGGGTGGATATGAGTCTCATCTCTACCAAGTCACCATCTTGACTCCTATCCAGCTAGTTACTTTTTAATTAATTTTATTTCTAGATGGTATACCTAGACCATATTTATTGCTCTTTATCTTCTCCTATTTATGAATGTCTATCTTGCTTGAAGTCATTGTAAATTCTCACCCTCAGTTTGTTCCATAGTTGTTACCTGTGAAACAACTTAAGTTCATTTTTTACACTCCGTAACATAGATATTCATAGTCTCTTGCCCAAGCTGTCCTTGCTGGTCTCTCTGATTTCGTTTTCTTTCCACCTACCCCCAACTTTGTTCAATACAGGTATCAGAATGAGCTTTCACAAATTTATTTCATCATATTCTTTTGCTTAAGAACTTTTCTTTATTCTTATTTTCTAATCCGTGGGCCTTCAACACTGATTCTAAGCCTCTTTTTCATCTTCTTTTCATAGCTGTCTTCTCCATGAAATTTTTGCTCTTGCTATCCTGAAATAGTTCCTGAAAACACCATCTGCTTTCATTCCTCCCTGCTTAGAATGCCTCTTTCTTCATTTTTTCAGCTCAGGGAATGCAAGTTCATCTCAACATTAAGCTTCCATAAAATTTTCACCAATTTCTCTCCCACAGTCTTCTCTTACATGTATTTAATAGAGCTCTACTTTGCACGTATATGTTGTATTGTAATCATTTATGTATTTCTTTTCTTCACTAGACACTGAGCTCCATAGCCATTTGGTATTCCTAATATAGAGCATTGTTATATGCTTAATTGTTGTTCAGTAAACGTTTATTGAAAAGATTGTCAGAAAATTAGCTTAACATGGTTGTTTATAAAATTAACAAAGGACTCCATTTGTTGTTTTTAAATTCTGTATGTTGGCTAGATTTTTTGCATGTTTTTTTTAAATGCCTTCTTTTTACTTTGTTTTTAATAAATGTAATGTGGAAGAGGAGATTTTGTACATAGTTAATTCATTTGACTAAAATATACTGTTAATCTTGGTAGAATTACGTACTTCCCTGGAAGAACACCAGTCAGCCTTGGAACTTATAATGAGCAAGTATCGAGAACAGATGTTTAGATTGCTAATGGCTAGCAAAAAAGATGACCCCAGTATCATAATGAAGTTAAAAGAGCAGCACTCCCAGGTAATTCATTCTATAAATATAATTTGAAACTGAGAAGAGAACAATTGTTTAAATTTGTGTTCAGATTTTTTTTAAGTAAGTCACAGGTATCTAACATTCTATTGAATACTTCATCTTTGTTTGACATTTCCTGTTTTTTCTTAATATTTTTCATTTCTCAGTACATACAGTTTTCTGTTTGGTTTATTCTTCTAATTCCCATTGTTCCCTAGTAGCTTTACTGTATGTTAAAAATAAACTTTACTTGGAAATAAGGGTAAGTCTGTTTAATTTAAAACTATTTTTATAAGGTTATCTGCATTTAAGAAATATTTCTTCTAGTTTGTGTATTGATATCTGTTGCAAAAACAAATTAAAATGCTGAAAATTTGAAATCTGAAAGCGAAATGTAAATTTGTTTTTCTTACGACTATTTTCTGAATGAGGCTAATTCTTCTAGACCATAAACTTCTTGTATATAATAGAATTTACATATGAGTTAATATCATTTTTAGAGACATAGATGAAATGATTAAAATTATTTTTCTACTATTCATCTTATTTGTCATCCCAATGTCTGTTCCTTTTTTGTATGTCCCTGTGTTTACTATTACTAGCAGCTGCTATGAATACAAGTAGAATAAATCCTTCACATTCACATTTTATTTTAAACTGAGTTTTAACTGTTGATGTGAAGTAAAAATATTAGAATAGATTGTGATAGTTGTTATCTAATGGTGAGCTATTATTAGTTATGACCAATATTATTAAAAAAATTGATATAAGACATTTTTATGTCAATTTTTGAAATACCTTTTAGATTCTTTAAAATACTTCTAGCTTGATGCTGACAGGTGTTTTTAAAGTATTAAATAATTCTTTGTGTGACAACTTTACATATTGAAGAAGTGTGTCAAATAGCAATAGAATAACTTAATAAATAGAGGTGTAATGTTGACTAATTTTGCTGTGGAATAGCGTAATAAATGGAGCTTTAATGTTGTGGAGTTATGCTATTCATCTTCTAACCAAAAGGAAAACCTTGGATATTTAAGTGATAATATTTTTAATATAAAATATATTTAATGTTAATAAGACCAATATAAAAGCATTTAAATTTGAATGTATAAGAGGGTTTTTTAAGATACAAAAATTGACTTAAAATTATTAGTAAAATGTAATCTTGAGAAATTTCAGTTATACTTAATAACCTAATAAATATGTTAAGATCTAAAGAAAAGAACACTCTGACAGAAATGTGCTTAGAATAAGATACTGAAGCTTGATAGTCCTATCTGATACTAGCTATAACAGGAACAAATGTTTTCTAAAATACATTAAATTTTATCATTCATGAGAGGCATCTTATTAATTAGCAAGATCAAACATTTCTTAAATGGCTATAAACCATCCTTTTTAATATGTAGATTGAAGTCTTCATCTAAGTGCTGATCCTTGCCTTCCATAAAACAACTCTTTAGTTATTATTAATTCTAACTAATACATATTAATGTTTGTGATTTTGATTTTTCCCAAAAAGGAGACACTTTTGACTCAAATAGTCATTAACACACTGGCTTAGTCATTATTAATAAATAATATGAATGTGAGTGAATAAGTTTCATTATTCTAACCACAGGAGCTAACAGTATAAGGGGAGAAGCAAACATAAAGCAAACTAATATAAGGTAGGATGTGATGAAACCTAAAATAGGAGATGTGAGTTATTACTACAATACAAGAAGATGTAAAATTAGTCCTCATGAGGAAAATTTGGGAATATGTCAAGGAAAGGAAGAAAATCCATCTTAATCCGCCTTCAAATTAATTATTGGTTGGGAGGAGGATCAATAAGCAGAAGTGGGGGGAGCAGAGAAACATGATAAAGGTACAGTGCGTGTTTAGGTATTAGTTCTCTGATAGACCTAAACACAAGTATAATCTAAGGCATCTAGCCATAACAGAGTTACATGTAACAGGCCTTTTTGAGACTAATGTAATATAGAATTTTGCTCTCACATAGATTTTGAGTACACATTTAAAAATCATTAAAAACTTTGAGAACTCATTTTCATTCAAATACTCATGTGTACATTATTTTTGAACAGATGCCTTTTTGGAAATCTTAAAAAAACAAACATTTCAAACAATTGGCTAACACGCATGAACTAACACTCATTCAGTTGTTAAATTACGGATAATATCCGTATTAACATTATAATGACTCTGTACTACAGATTGACATGGTACATCGTAACAACTCCGAAGGATTCTTCCTTGATGCATCTCGACACATCCTTGAAGCACCTCTACATGGACTGGAGAGGAGGCACTTGGAAGCAAATCAGAATGTACACTAAATAAAACAGTCAACTTTTGGGTGTGGATGGAAGGGCGGGCATTTAAAGTTCCTTTTACATTTAATTTCCTCACAGATTAAATCAGCAAATAAAGGATATTGCCTGAAAGAATGCTTTTGATAGCCATGAAAAAATATTGAGTGTAGAAACAAAATCTTTCATTAATTCTCTGCAGGTATCATACAATCTGTTAGATAATTGTAGGTTTTAAAATTTATATGTATTATATATATTATTCTTGTTATCTGTTAATGCAAAATGTTAGCTAGCTTTAAACAGTCATTCTCTTTATAAAAAGTTCAAACCTTTAAATGGACTGTTTTAATTCAGATTTTTGATAGTTTATAGTCCTTTGGCTTGAATTCACAAATAAAATTTAAATGCTTTTATTTAGATAATATGATTAAGTATCATAGTATACTCCATTATGGCTTAACTTTTTTTTTTTCTTTTTAACTTAGTTGTGTTATATCTTTATTAAGCAAAATTGAAATCTAAAACAAAGTTACAAATGAAAAGCATTTCAAGACATTGTAAGAATTATTTTGATGACATTTTTTTAAGACATTTTTGAAAACACAGGTGTGGTCTTCTGCCTGTTAAAATATTTGTAGTACTTCCCTAAAGATTTTATTTTTAATAAGTGAACCATCCTATAAAAGCACTTTTTAAAAAAAATTTTGGGTCTTTTATTCTCAGGATAATTTTATTATAACAAACTCTGCCCTGAAAATTTAGTAGTGTCTTATTTTCTTTTATTTTAAAGGCAAAGAATTATTTGCTGCCTGTATAGTCTTTCAACCTTGGTCAGTACCATAGGAAACCAAATCATGAACTGAGAAAGCTGCTGGTATTCAAATTTTTACTCATTAGCCTTATTCAGTTTGCTGTTGTAGGTATCTGTACTTAACTTGCTTTTAAACATCATGCTCCCTTTGCAGTAGAAGGGATTTTCTTCCTTTTTTATTTTTCTCCTTAAATTCTTACAGAATATGATAGATGTTTGTTTTGATATTATACTTATTACCACAATCTAATCCAGCATAGTCCAACACAGAAGTCACCAGCCACACGTTGCACTTGAAGTGTTGCTAGTGTTGCTAGTGCAGCCAAGGGACTAAATTGTTAATGTTTTCAAATGTATTTGATTTTGATTAAATTTAAATAGCATTGATTTGACAGTGATGATAAGCCCTTTATATTGCCTTCTATATTGCATACTAACATTGTGTAGGCTTTCCTATTAATATAATGACTTGCTTTTCTATTTAAGATATTAAGCGTGATATTTACTAAAGATATTTCTGCTTTCTTTATTATATTTCTTCCACAGTTTAGTAGTTTTGTAGATTTGGTGGGGTCTTGTTGAGGTCCTTTTAATAAAGAGTATATGTACAGCTACTTAAGAGATTTCATGTATGTTTGGGAAACTTAATTTTCATATTTAAGTTTTGGCTTTAATATAATCAGATAACTTTCAGTTACCAGTGAATAATGATCTAACTATAGAAACTCTTCTTTGAAAAATTAATTTTTCTCAAGTTTCTGTTGATTTTAAACCTTTTTACCTTGTCTTTCTCCCTTGACCATAAGCTCCTTGAAATCAGGGAACATGCCTCAATAGGCTTCATATTCCTATTGGCCAACAGTGCCAACTAGCACATGGTACTAAAAAGAATAAAAAATGATATTGAAATAATGTGTGCTTATTACTGTACCAAAAATAATTTGAATGTCTATTTTATATTAAGATTATATTTGGAACAGTTTGCAATATGACATTCTTAAAAACAGAACTGTTCATTTTACTCAGTATTTATTATCTTTTATACTGAACACTAAATAATAGGCAAATTTAAACAATCGATTTCCTGCTCTCAAGGAAAATTTTAATCTAGAAAATGTTCGGGATTGGATTGAGACCAATTTACACAATAATACAAAAAGATTTATAAATTATGAAGACTTCAGGGAGGAAAAGAGCTTGAATGTGTCAGTAGTTTTATCTTTCCCAGTACTTTGATCAGTAGTATACTTAGTTTAAAAAAAGGAAAAATTGCTATTAATTTGTAGAGAGAGGAATGTAAAATATGAGTACTCTTGCTAGTGGGCCTAGTTTTATTGTGCTGTGCTTACCCTTAATTCTAATCCTAATAGCTGATTACAAAAGAACATTCATGATCAGTGTACTTTCTTATATCTGTTTGATATATTGCACAAAATGGCAATGTAAGAATACTACCTTCATATTAAGTAGCAATACAGGTTTTATAAAAAGGAGAGGATCCAAAAAAATGATAAAGTAGTTCACTGATTTGCAACTCCCATCTGTTTTTTTCAGGAATTACAAGCACATGTGGACCAGATAACAGAAATGGCAGCAGTAATGAGGAAAGCTATTGAAATTGACGAACAACAGGGCTGCAAGGAACAGGAGCGAATATTTCAACTTGAAGTAAGTTTTAAATTACAAATGTTAGCAAAAACTGTCCATACAGAGATTTACACCAGGAAATATATGTCACTTAAAAAAAAAGAAAAATTATACATTTATATATACATATATATGTATATACCCACTTTATATATGTGTGTGTGTTGTGGTTAATTGTGTTAAAGGTAATTTTTTTTCTTAATCTGGATAATGATTATATAAGTATACAATATAAGACCATTTATTTATACAGGAGCACAAGTCCAGGATCAGTAGTAACTTACACCAGAAATTGAGAAAATTGATTTTTGATCTTATATTACTTCTGCTATAAATATATTTCTTCAATTTATTAATTTTTAAACTTTTTTTATTTGAGATTGAGATCACAATGATGTGGGGAAAATTTTTTATTCCACAGTTAATATACTTGGATTAGTTGTTTCTGGGACATGGTAGCTTTTGTCTTCTCTGTCCTTACTTTGTAGCAGCAAAAGCCACAGGTCATTGTTGAATAACTCAGATCATTTGAATAGACTTTAATATTTTAAAAGTTTAATTTTGAGATCATGGTGGAGAAATTGCATTTCTGCAATTGAAAAGAAAAGCATTGTCTGCCACTCATATACAGTGCCCTCTCTTCTTCACTCTAGGAGTCAGCACTTTCTCAGTAAAGGACCTGATAGTAAATGCTTTATGCTTTGCCAGCCAGGCAGTCTCTGTTGCAGTTGCTCAGCTATACCATGGAAACAGCCATACACAGAAAAAAGGTTGGGCTTAACTGTTCCAGTGAAATTTAATTTACTATAACAGACTGGAGGCTGATCCCTGCTTTAGACCATTAAAACGTAGAAAAGTAAGACTGACAACAAAGTAGTAGAGAATAGATTCTAAAAAGTTATTTTTAAGTGTCTACATATTTCTTACAGTAATCTAGGAGGAAAAAAGCAAAATTGTTTACCATTGCTAGATTTGGTCATTTACTTTCCTTCTTGAAAAATATCACCATCTGCTCAGCGAGCCTTCCTGCCTAAAATTCCAGTGAGGGAAGCAAACCAGAAAGCTTGTCGTGCATTACATGCTATCATGAAAAATAATAAAAGTATGTAAATACGGAGGTGTTCTGGTCCCAGATTATTATCCACAGGCTTTCTGTGTATGAATAAATAAAAATCAAGATGTTAGTTTCTTTCTCTATAAAGTGATTGTAAAATAAGGCCATGTCTGAGGTCTATCTACAATTATAGCTGCATAAACAGGATTTTCCTTGGTGGATGTGAAACACATGATTCCTACAGTTTTCTAAAAGTGCTGGCTAGATTCAGGTTGTCAATTGCATATATCGTTTAGTACATGTCTGTCAGTGACAGAACTTGCTTTTTATATGTCATATCTCCATATGTTTTGACTTTTCTTAGGATATGTTTGTACTCTACTTTTATGACTGCATCATTGTTTTCCTTTGTCTTCTAGCAAGAAAACAAAGGCTTGAGAGAGATCCTTCAAATAACTCGAGAATCATTTTTGAACCTTCGGAAAGATGACATGTCGGAAAGTACGTCATTGTCAGCATTGGTGACTAATAGTGACCTGAGTCTGAGGAAGAGCTGAAGAGCTTCTGACAGGCTCCAAACACTTACTGGGACAGGCTTACTCAGTGATGAGTGAACAGAAATGCAATCTCAAATTACTCTTTGGGGTGTTGTTTTTTTGTTGTCGTTTTTTAATGTACAGTGCACTGGCATTGACTTTTTTGAGATAGCAACACAAAAATGCATAATGGTCATTAACTTTATTCCAAAATATGATTGAAAAGTAAAAACTAAGCTTCTGTTAATTGATGAACAAATTAAAGATTTTTGCAGTGACTTGAACATACCAAGAGCTTTCTGCAATGCTGGTGGCTTCCTGGATGATACTTGGATAAATATGAATGTTCCCAATAAATGAGACTTCATAAAAATTATCCCTATTTAAAAGTACAAATCTTGCCACAGTTTTGTGAATGGAACATCCTCATACTAAATTTTATCCTCCCCGGTTTGATGGGTAACACATTGCTAAGTACCATGAGACATTAGTTTTAATGATTACCTGTCTGCCTTCCCTTTAATTTAAATTTTTGTCAAAGAAAACTGAGTTTTAAAGGCTGTGGTAATGTTTGTATGTACCATAAAGCAAAGAGGTAATTTAATTGTAGTTTATAATTAATACTCAGCTAACAGTTGTCCATTACTTGCTTAAGTTTATGAAATATCATTTCAGGAATGGAAGAGAAGGAATACTACTTTCTAAGAAAGACAATCTTATAGAAGACATGTAGTAGGTTAAACTACTCATTTGAATAATTTTGGTTCTAAGTCGATAATGAAGATGAGATTTTACTCTTCTCTGGTTGATCTTTTAGGGATATTATATAACTCATTTAGCCAACAGAGTTGAAATTCAAGTTTGATAGAGAAAGCTAAGTGTGGTCATTTCAATTTCAAAATAAATTGGAAATTCCTCTGACTCACAGAACCCTTTTTTAAAAAGCAGTTCCTCTTAAAAGATACAGAAAAGATAAATTAAAATTTCCAAATTTTCTGACTCTGTTATCCATCTGATTCTCTTAGCTGGCAAGAGTTTTCTTACAATTTTTCAGTCAAAAGAGGTGGAAAAAAATTTTTTCTTTTATTTTTTTGCAGAATATCATTCAATATATAAACATTTTGAAAATCACAATAAATAGAAATGCACAGT
Organism: Solenodon paradoxus; assembly: GCA_004363575.1. Lineage (NCBI taxonomy): Eukaryota > Metazoa > Chordata > Mammalia > Eulipotyphla > Solenodontidae > Solenodon > Solenodon paradoxus. Next base: position 530,652 of record RJWH01000200.1, read on the forward strand.
AATATCAATTGAAATTTTTCTTATTTTGTGAAATCGTCCATTTATAGAAAAAATGGACGGATGTCAAAAGTGTCAAGTACAATTAAATATATTCATTTATATTAAATACATATAAAATTAAGACAATAGAAAATACTACTTTGGGGTACATAATTTGTTAAAGAAATGTTAAATCACATGGTAATTTTTACATATAATTTCATATATTGGTTAAATTCAAAACTACTTTTCACTTTAAATTTTTCTATACGTTTAAGGTAAATGGGATTAATGGGGTTGATTGAATACAAAAGGGCATATATCTCAAATATTAAATGAATTTCTTTTCTCATTCAGAGGCCTTAATTGATATTTTATAAGTAAATGACAGTTTTTATTTTTAAACTTTTCTATTGGTTTTGGAAAAAATATCCCTTAATTTAATGGCACATTCATTCATATAGTTTTTATCCCTAATCAAAATTAAATAAGCTACACAGTTGAGATTAAGTCCAAGGCAATTCATTGAGGCAGCTTTATAAACATTACTTGATAAATAATTATTTTTGTAAACAAATTGATTTAATTTATTCTTGATCTTGTTGCTTGGATATAATTATAATATCTTGGTGTTTGAAGACATTTGCTTTGTATAAGCAGCAGTTTGCCATCCCATACTTTTTTTTCTTTTAAAGCAGAACCTTAAATTTGTGTCTGAGAGTATGTACTGTATAGGCGCCTATTTTATCAATAAAGATGAGTGATTAAAATTGGCATGGTCTCAAGTTAATATGAGAAAAATGTTCACATATTTTCTTACATATAATTTATTTTTAGGGCTTTTTATCATTTACCACAAAACTAGCTCTCAGCAATAACTTTTTCTTAGGAATTGGCCGATAACTTACTGCTACTGATCCTGCAAACCATTGTATCCTCTGTAATGAGTTGAAGTGTTCCCCCAAAAGCATGCCCAGGTCCTAACCTGATGAACCTGTGAACTGGACTGTATTTGAAAGTAGGGTCTTTGCAGATAAATGAAGCTAGATGAGAAATGGAGTGGATTCTCCTCATTGCCTCCAAAAGACAACAGTCCTGCTCAATTTCAGCCTTTGGGCCTCAAGAACTGTGAGAGAATAAATGGCTGTTATTTTCAGTCACCAATTATATACATTCTCATACAAAATGCTTTCTGCTTAAACTGAAACTTTTTAAATATCAAGGTGACTTCCAAAATTTTCTGTTTCTAAACTGCTGCAGGGATTAATGGAAGATCATAGATCCATAGCTTAGTTTTTGGTGCACATTACCTTTTTGACTGTCAGTAGAACAGGAGTACCTTTTTAAGTGAAACACTGATCAATAATATCGAAGTTTCAGGCAATATTTTTCCTTTGACCTCACAGACTGCTCCTCACTTTATTCTTTTCTTCTCTCAGACATCTTAACATTAGAGAACTTTAGACTTCTCATTAACTCTAGACTCATCCAACTCTTTGCTATCAAAGATCTATCTCAAACTTAAGATGTTCAAAACTAAACTCCCAACTCCCATTCTTAATCACAGACCTCTCCATACTCCCCATCTAGCTGACAATTCCATATTTACAGATTCCAAGGCCAAAATTTTAATACCATCTTTGACTCTACTTCCTGTTATCTTACACCTAACTCATTAGCAAATCCTGTTGGCTCTGCCTTCCAAATATATCAGAACCCTACCATTTCTCACTATCTTCACTGCTTTCCGTGGTTAAAGCCACAGTAATACAGTGTTACAGTGTACAAATTGTATTTAACTTAAATATTCTACAATAGGGACATGGTAAATTCAGTTAATTTAAAAGTGATTAGTATCTACTCAGTTTATTATATTCTGTGGCTTGAAATATTTTTCTTTCAAAGCTCTAGAGGCTAGAAGTCCAAGATCAAGTGCCGGCAGACTTGCTTTCCTGAGACCTCTCTCCTTACAGATGACCCTATTCTCACTGTGGTCTCATTTGGTCTTCTGTGAGTACAAACTCCTAGTATGTTTTTCTCTTTATAAAAATACCAGTCAGATTGGATGAGGTGCCCCCTAACAGTTTCATTTTAACTGAAATATCTCTTTAAAGCCATCTCTAGAAAGTCACTTTGAGACACTGGGGTTAGGTTAGATAGGAACTTGGGGAGGAGGCATAATTTGGTCCATAAGAACAAGGAAAACAGGTGTTCCTTCCAAGAAAGGCTATGACACAATAGGAAAGCCCCAGGGGAATACCCAGTCTCTGGGGTAGCAAATCTGGCGTTTTAATGAAGGTTAATAACATAACCAACTACATCACCAAGGAGTGAACTTTTACCAAGAAGTTCTATGCTGTGGAGATAAATATGAATATTGGACATTTTAAATACTATGTACTATTTATTTGAAATGAGTAAGTAATGGTCCATGCCCTCAGAATTAGCTTGGAAAAGCTTTTTGTTTTTTTTTTTTTTCTGTATAAAATCACTAATTCCCCAAAAGAAGAGATCATGGCAACAAATAATAATAGATTCCTATCAGTTCCAAAGAAGAAAAGTGAAGATCAATGATTTATATTTTTATCACAATATAAGGGTAAAGCACATTTGGGTAAGGAGTCAAGCATCCCAATTTTGGTCTGGGCACTAATATACACTAATTGTTATTTCATATAATGGACTCTTTAGGTTTAAAAGAAAAGGATCAGATAACATGGTCGGTTTCAGCTCTAATCTAGCAATTTCTTAGTTTGTTTTTGTTTTTTTGTTTTTTTTTAAATTCTACCTTCTATGGAACTCAACTAGTTTATTGTACCAGTTATCTGCTATGGTTGGCATCCTGGTAGCTAACCTATAACAAATTAATTGGAACTAAAGCATTTAAAGAACAGTGTAGCTCATTTTCTGATAATGCTACTAGTTTCCTTCAGTTTGACACATGTGAAGCACTGATACCAATATAAATTAGTTCAATAAAAGATTTAACTTTTCTTCTATAAACTTAGTACACTGACCAGATTTTCTTCGTTTCCCATTATTTCAAATTTTTTAAAACAGGAATGAAAGCAGGCAGGAAGAGAGAGAGGAGTAAACACTTTTTGTTTCATTTGGTTTTTCACCCCAGCCTGGGGGTGGAAACCAGGGTCCTTTAATTTTTCATTGGTCTGCATGCCAGCGTCTCAGTAGCCTGAACCACCAGGCTACTGAACTACCCATTCCATTTTTTTTTAAAGAAGGCAGAAACAAAGGGAAATGGGAAAGAAGCATTTTTATTTATTTGTTCATTGTGATTACCACCCTCTGAAACGTCAAAAATCTATTGTACTTTGAAAAACTCTTAAAAGCAGCATTGAAATAGTGGTTAACTCTCAAACATGTATACAACAACCACGATGGACTTCCCTGACTGGGGCTCATCAGTCAGCAGCTCAAAATTGAAGGCAGAGCCTGGCAGACAGGCCTGAGGGGCAGGCGTGCAGTACCTTGTGGCAGAAAAGAGGTTCCACGTTGAGGAGACTCGTAATAGAGTCCAAGATTGAAAGCCCATTAAATACCTGAGTCCTTTTGACTCCTTCCTCACCAATTTAAAACTGATGGTGCAAAGGGTTCATACAGAAGAGAAATTTTAAAAAACGATTTCACATCAATGCCAATAACTAACAAATAACTAGGAAATGTAAACTAAAAGGTTGCCTGGTGAATGAGTGAGAGTACAGATTGAAATAGAAGTCAATTTGTTTCGTAAAAGTAAAACAATTTATATGTCACTTATTGCCGTTTAAATTAGAGATCAGTTTTCCACTCTATTTTAAAAGAGAAAAAGACCATTATTTGGAATATAAATAAATCATATAAAAGTTCTATTCTCTACATAAATTGACCTATTTTCAAAAAAATGAAATAATGTAACTTTAAATGACCATTTTAAACACTTAGAAGCAAAAACAGCATATCTACTAAACTATACATTTTTAAATAATTGCTATGGTAAATTTTATGTGTATTTTACCACAACTAAAAATACAAAACAATCTTTTTACAAATGCTAAGAAAAACATGCAAGTAAGTACTCACTTTAAGACAGTTTTTCTTTTATACTCTGAAATTCAGAATCAGTATCAAATCCACATCCTCTAAACATGTGGCAAGTGAGAGAATTCAGTCCAGCACTCAAAACCACCCTCCAACACTCCATCACTTTAGAAAGTTTAGAAAGACTCAGGTGAGAGATTTACATTATAAAAAGAAACACCAGGGCTTTGCAAGAAAATCATTGCTTATTTTTTATTTTATTTTTTAGTGTATTGCTAATGAAGCAAGTTAATCATATTTGTAAACCAAAAGGTAATTTTTTAGTTTTTGGAAAAAAGATCAACTTTTTGGTTATTTTTCTCACTCGCATTGAGAATCATCCTAACCTCTCTGGTATGTCCTTATCGGGTAGCAGCAAGGACACAGTAATGTGTGCAAAGTGCAGACACATAGCCTATGTCCTTCCTAGCTTGTGCTGGAGGTCCCTGGAGCAGCAGCCACAACACTGAAACCAAGGCAGTGCTCAGCTGTCCTTCAAGATTACACTGGTGCAGCCCTTTGGCATTTATAGAAGCAGAGGGGTTCTCTCTCCAACTGGCTGTTCTTTCTGGAAGAGCTCTTTGATCTGGGTTAGTCCGCCATAGAGCCTCTCTCTAAGTGGAGGTATGTGGTAGCTAGGATCCAGAATGTTGGTCACTCTGCGTTCCCTCTCCAGCTTCCATAACCTGTATGGATGGGGAGGAAAATATGGCTGCCCCCGTTCTCTTCGAATCTGTAACGTTACTCCACTCACAGCCAGCATCCCCCAAACTGCCAGGATTACAAAGTCTATAAAACAGGAGAAAAGCACAGGTAAGGAGAAAAATATGCTTGTATTTTAAAACCTAACACACATCTAATACTTAACCCTTTGATTTCTAAATCTGTGTCATTAGACTTCTTGGTGAGTTTGTCCAAATATGTATATTTCCTCACTCAAACTGAAGAATGGCGGAAGCTACAGCCTTACATATGAAAATGCAAATTTCCTGTTATAGGCACTTGGAAGTCTAGAGAGGTTATAAAGGAATCTATTGGCATTCCAATGGCAATCCAGTATTTTGACCAGGGCTAAGAAGTATAGTTGTTTATTTTTCTAGTGGGGAGTGGGGAAAGAAGGCAGTAATCTAGCTAAATCTCACAAGTCGAAATGGAAAATTACCACCATGCTCTTGTTTCTCATCCCATTCAATGGGACCCTACACTGCGCATATAGGGCAGACATAGAAATTCACTAAAAGAGTCGAATTGTACTGAGTTTCTAGTAAAAATCTTGGCAAAATACTGTCTTGCATAAAATTTCCAAGACACGTGGATTTCAAATTCTCTTCCATCAACCTCTCATCCAATAAGAGCAGACTCAGGCTAGCAGAGGGGAAAGACTTGCCCATGAACAGTCCTAACAACCATGACTGCTTATACCTCTTCAATTCCAGGACATGCTTTTCCATCCATAGTGTAACATTTCTGAAAACATCTTAAAACCTTTGTGCACATTTCATAATCTTTTATTTCCTTCAAAAAATTAATGGAAAATCTTTAATGTATAAAATCATATAATTGAAACAAGATACTTATTGAAAATCATTATAAATTCACAAATTACATGCTTCATTACAAGAGAATAACTCCCATAAGGTGCCAAAAAGTTATTATTATTCTCAGCATTTTTCTCACAACTGGGAATTGACTGAGTAAACCTAAGTCATCGTGGTTTAGAAATTCCTTAAACTTCACCTAGTTGACTTTTAGAACTTCAACCACCTTACAGATATAAATTCTTTACTCCAGTGATGATAAGGAACTCTCAGGGAGGGCTCTAATCACATTTGTATGGTGTGAGTTTCCTCCTTTGTCCAGTTACCCTTTTTTAAATCCAGTTAGCAAGTGCTCTCATTAGCACAGGTGGGTCGCTATTCCTATTCAACTGCTGTTCTGTTTGAGTCTTACCATTCGTTTGAAAAGGCACATTTGTGAAAGCTCTGCGGAAATCCGTATGGAGTGCCCTCTTGAGTACATTCAAAGTAATGTAAGAGAAGCTGGTGTAGAGGTAACTGTCAAGGGCCAAGATCACCGAATAGGAGCCAACAAATCCACAAGTCAGTATGTTCAGCTGTGGAGAGTGAAGATGGTTAGGTTAGGTGTCAGCTCTGGCAGCACAATAGTTTCTAACTCTCATCACTGCTCTCAATCCCAGGAATCACCTCTGCTCCCTCAAGGCATAGGAAAAGGGACCAGGTCTTAGAGCTAAATAATGGTTACCTGAAAAGATAGATGGAAAACCACCTTCGACATGCATGGCAGGTTTGTTTTAAGGAAAGGTATTGGCAGGAATGAAGGCAAGCAAAGGCAATCAGGAAGGGAGAGGAGGAAGATGCATTTTAGTTTTATTTAGTGTTCATTTTGGTTGTTCCCCTCAGCACCAGGACACAAACCGGGATCCTTAGGTTGTACATGGATTGCATTCTCGACCAGAGGCAGATGACCAAACCATTATTCCACTAAGGCACACAACAGTGAGCTCTTAAAACATAGCTTACCTTATAAAAATATTATAGACGGTATCTTCCCACTGCAAAAATCTCACAAATTCTAACGAGATTCTAATAAATTCTAATTCTGGAGAGATGGTTGAAACCAACAATCCACCAGGTTGCTGCAGTCTTATAAGCCCTACCTTCTCTGTCTGCTGTTAAAAGCATACTGAGGTATGCCCTGGTGGCTTAGTGGTAAGTCCACAGTGCAGTCCATGTACAACCCAAGGACCCAGATTTACGTCCCAGGTCTAGGGAGAGGGTGGGGGCAAACAATGTAAACAAATAAAGAGTTTCTTCCTCCTTTCCCTGCCTTCCTGCCTGCTTGCCTTCATTCCTGCCTGCACCTTCCCTAAAACTAACAAAAAGCATATATTTACAGTGATGATTTTTCCACTTGATCAAAACAAATATCACTGTGGTTACTGTAGTTAGAATTTCTCTTGCTTTCATAGTAGCCAGTCATCCCTATAGATGATCACATAACCCTCCCCAGGGACTAAAATGTAAAATAAAGCAATAAGTGATCAACTCGAGACCCAGGACAATATAGTGAATACACCTACGGATGAAACACTTACTATTCTTAGGCAGCCCATGAAAACCACTGGAATGATAATAGTTATACAAGAGAAGGTCACCCAGAACACACCATCATCATAAAAAATCTTTAGGTTTCCTGAAAAAGCACAAAGAGATCAAGAATAAACAACAGGTTCACCAGGTTAATTTTTATTTTCTCAACATCTGAACACAGACATACATGGAAGATCTAATATAACAACCCAGGGACATGCAGGTAAGTGATCTGCATTATCACCAAGATAAATGATTAGAGGCTAGATTAGTTCAAGCTCTTCCATTCACTTACTGTGACCCTGAGTCTGTTTTCTAACCCATAAATGAGAAGATGGAACCACATCATCTCCAAGCTCAACATTATCCTTTCTAGCTCTAATTTTCCATGATTCCATTTTCAAAGTCCAAAAACACATGGAAATGGCATTTGGAGTTAACCTATGAACTCCCACCGAAGATAAGCAAAATTTACTAGTACTAGATTTGTACCATCAACGCCTTTCCTTTCCTGCCCACTCACTGGAAGCTGTGAGATGGGGTTTCCTCATGCACAGGAAGCACAGGAGGAGCCACTTATCTGCTCCCACTAAACCCTTCTGCTGTTGGACACCACAATGTGGCACACCTTGGGGAAAGCCAAGACAAATATGTGAGAACGCCTATTTATGTTAAATATCAAAAATGTAAGCTTGCCAATTACTTAATACTGACACTGGCACCATTATTCAGAACAGGATGACCTTTTATCTGGAGACGCCTGTATCCTGTGATGAGTGGAAGAGTGGAGCGGTCTCGGAGCGAGAACTGCAGCTTGCTGCACTGACTGAAGCTGTGCTTCAGAGTCTCCATTTTAACTATGTAGCCTTCACAAAGTGCATGTGACTTAAAAACAAAACGCAACACAACAGAAAAATGCAGCAGCCTGTCAAGGAGTTTAGAGAGGACAGCTCCAGGCTACTTTTTATCAAGAATAAAATTAAGAGGGCTTTTTGTCTTTCTAAATTGTTTCATTTACACGTCACTTCTACTGTGTGAGTTTGACAGATGAAACAAACCTTCAGTCCCTAGGGTGAAGTTACAAGCTAGCAAGGGTGCACATGACAGCATCAGAATATCTAGGTTTGTTTTTTTTTTCCCGACTTCATAATTTATGCTCATTCTCATCAAAAGCAAATTAACTAGACTATATATTTCTTTTTATATGAAATGACAAAGTCAAGAGCCATGGAGACCGCTGTACCTTGACTGAACTGGTGGTTACAGGAATCTCAACATGATGAAACTGCACAGCGTCTATAGTTAATAGTACTTATTATATACTCAAAGTTGCTAAGAGAACAGATTGAGAAAAAAAAAAAAAACAAAGGCAAGGTGCAGGCAGGAATAAGACGAGTAGGCAGGCAGGAAGACAGAGAGAGGAGGAAGAAGCATTTTATTTTCATTTTAGTTGTTCACACTGGTGGTTTTCCATGGATCCAGGACTCAAACCCAGAGGTACTACATGTTGTCAGTTCTCTACGATCTTAAAAATAAAAAAATCTTTAGAGCACTAACCAGTTTGTTATATCCTGTGTCCTCAGGAGCTGATATCTGATATTTGATCTAACATTCTACTGTCAGAGCTAAACATCACCACCCTGTGATATAGAAAGTACATTTTTTTGTATTTTTGACAACAATCAGGAAATGTAGGTTATTATACAACTGCAAAGAAATTTAACCTGTTTTTTTTATTGATAGATATTGAATGACTTCTTCAAATATCCCAGAACCATCCCTGTGCTACTGCCATTGGGTCACTACAAGTGTAGGGCCGCTTGGTGACTGGCAAAGAGCAGGGAGGAGTGGGGGTCAGTAACACATAAGAAGAGAGAGAACCAAGAGAACCAAGTTTCCCAGTTCAAGCTTCCATTAGAGCGGCACCAAATTTATCAGTGAGATATACTGAGTTTCTGCTTAAGATTCACTTGAACAAGAGTTCCAGGGTTCATAGCAAAATAAAAAAACATGCCATTTTTTTTATCACATATTAAGAATCTTTACCTCTATTCTAGCAGTACCATATATACACACATGTACACACACAAACACACACACTCCCTCTTATCACAATAGTTGCAAAGCTACCTCTAAAGACATTCTGTAATCATTAGTACAGGGTGCCTTTGAGGGAAGAGGATCCTTATTTACCCTAGAGAGTTGCACATCATTGCAAACTTCCAGAAGACAGAGACACATGGTACCACCTAATTCAAACACCTGAGGAGGCTGTATGCACCCAGGCCGCCAAGCAAGGTCTTTTGAACAATGAACAGAAGACACAAAACATGAGTTAGGATTCTCTTACCCAGCGGAGTGAAGAAAGTCACTGAGGAGACAAGGAAACCCAGCACTAGTCCAACACACAGCATGCAGAAAAGGAGGACTCCAAATCGCCACCAGACAGCAACCAAGAAAATTCCACCAACGCTTCCAGTGATGGCCGTCAGCATCAGTCGAACTGCACAAGGGAGAAGATGACTGATCAGAGGCAGCTTTTCTGACTGCATGCTCTAGCCTTGCACCATTAGCAGGCCAGTCTGGGGAGGCCCTCTCAAGGAAAGGGCCCAATCTGAGGTGAACCACCAGGCACTAAATATCCCAGGATTAGTGGCTGGTGCACTTCAATTTAGCACAACCTATAACCTGAGTCTGAGGAAGAAGAGAACAAAACATTCTAAGATGTGTGATGATGAAGGAGAGGTTGTTTATTTTAAGGTAAACAGAATATTTAAATTTTTGATTTTTATATTTACAACAATTGCATAGGTGGAAAACAGGTTTATAATCAACATGGACATGGACCTTTATTTCCTTACATACCAAGGAATCAGCCAAGGAGCTGAAAAACCCAAAAGACAAGGTCTGAATAAATAATTTAGAAAAGATGCTCACATACATGATAGGCTATCACACAATCCTGGTCAAAAGGTGGAGAATAAACACAACATCTTACATTTTGAACAATGAATTGAAACATTTTCACTTACCATCATATTTAATAGGTGTCAATCTTGTAATCATTATATAAAAGAAGAAGCCCATGATGATAAAGCCCATGAAGAATAATTCTAGCAGCCAACCAACAGTTAAAGGAAAAAGAAAAAACACAAAACAGCATTAGGTATTCTTTTTATAATGCAATTTAAATATTTACAAATTTATGTTTAAAATCCCAGCTTTTATATGTTAGGGCATTCAAAACAGAAATAATTATTTAAAAGGTGCAAAAAATTTAGAGTTTGATGAGAGTAAATATTAAATGGATATAATATTAAAGGTTTAACTATAGAATATACTTTCTTGTATATAGCTCAATTCCAATTAAGTTATAGACTGCTCATTTCATAGCACATATTTATATATTCATACTTCCAGCGTATCCTGGTGGCTCAGGTGCTAAGTCAAAGACTGGGGTGTTTTAGACCATGTAAAGCCCAAGGACAAGACTGGGGAGACTAACCAAAATAAATAAATAAATAAATAAAAATAAAGTTCTTCCTTCTCCTCTTTCTTCCTTCCTTAAATAAATATATAAAAATATGTACTATATATATATGCACATATATATATTTCCTACTTAAAACAAGAATAATATTTTTGTCATCATGTCTGATCTGAAATTACACGCAAAATTTCAATTCGTTACATGAGAAAAAATAACATTCTAAAGCAAAATGCGACTTTTGCATCTTTCTTCAGTTCCTTTTTTAAATTAAAAAAATGAACTAAAAACAGGATTATTCATCTTGTTTGGAATGAATAATCAGCCACTGTCTTCGTCCATTAAAATATCTACCAGTGTCTTGAGACCTTCTCCACAGCATAGCAATTAAATTATTTTGTTATAAAATCATTCCGCACTTAGAGGAATTAAATATTGTTCACAATATTCTCTTCTCAATCAAGAAAAAAAGAGAGGTAGTAAAGGAAAAGGAGTTGCTATTTCAAAGCAAGTTAAAGAGCTTTATGAGATTAGATAACACTGACCCTCTCCTTTTGATGTTTCCCTTTCTAATCCTGGTTAATGATTTGAATAGGACTTTTTCAGCCCAAAGAATGCAAATCAATTTTCAGTGAGCATCAGGGTTGTTTTTTCTGCTCCTCACACCTCGTTTCACTTGAGCAGACTATGGAGTCCGTTTGGTATGTGAACCTCCCAGGACTGGGCAGATATGTCAGTCTCTGTCCACTGCATCCCTGCAGTCTGACTTATATGAAACCACATCCATGACCATCACCCAAATTCATGTATTTTCCACACAGACGTCCTGGTTTCTAACCTCAGCTATCTTTAGTAAACTAGCCCATCTAGCAGTTGAAGAAGTTCACTGTGAAAACTTTATTTTATTCCCCGCTCAATGAGAGGAGGTTGCACTTCACTGATGAGAAAAAAGAAAAAGGAAAACACAGAACCATTTCTGAGAGGCTGGCTACAGATCAAGGAAAAAAGTAGAGATAAGCAATGGCTTATTCTCCTGATAAGCCATAAATTCCCAGGCAGCATTTAAGAAAACAGACCACCAGGCAGGAAAAGAGCAACTATATCAGACACATTACCTGTTTTCCAGAATCTGTGTCCAAAGAAACAAATGAAGAGACCAAGCAGGGCAAAAAGAGTGAAGAACACTTTGGTAGATACTCTTCCTGAAATTAATGACAATTCATTAGTTAATATATAAATATCATGCTCTGTATTTAATTTTAAAAAGCAGCATAAAAAAGCAAAGTGAACAAATAACTATTTATATGGACAATGAAAATTTATTTTAAAAATATTCTTGCCACCCTTGTATTATTTAATTGGTGTCAGCATGAATATGAGCATCGTGGCTTCTGCTATAACAACAGGGAAACCAGACAGCATCCTGATAAGAGGTGCAGAGTGCCACTAAGAACATTTTCTTGGAGGAGGATGCAGTTTTAAAAAGGAGAGAGTACCTAAAACAGTTCTTTTTCTTCACAAAAAAACTCTAAGAAGAAAAGGAGGGTCGGGCAGGGAGAATTATGGATTAAAAGAGGTATAAGAGACATGCCAACTAAATATAATGTACAGATGTCATCTGGAAACTGACTGGGGAAAAAAATACAGTGAAAACAAATAGAACAATGTTATCTTTAATATTTTTAAGTGAAACTTGCATTGATCCCACAGTTACATAGATTTTCTAGCAGTGCTTATCTTTAAGATACATTGAAATTTTGTGATCAGGATGATATTCAGGGATTTGCTTTCAAAAGAACCTAGTGATAAAGGAGGGTGGCGAGGCACAGATGCAGGTGGGTATGTGGCTGAAATAAGATAATGCATAATGGCAAGGATAATTGGCATTAAAAAGTTAATTGACATTTTCCATAATAAAAGCATTTAACCAAAACTTGTATTGAAATAAAAGAACATGTATTACATTATAAAACACACAGAAGCAAATTACTATCAATCTTATCCATTATACAGATGGCCTTGGGGGAAAAATACAGTATTTTAGCTACCAGCAAAGCACAATATTGCCTCATGAAGCCAAAGCTCCCAAGTCTGTGACCCTTATTAGCCCTCCTTGGATAGAGCCAACATGATTCAAATGATACAGCTCACGGAAGGGAAAAATCACACGCTGAATTCACTATCACCATGACCCCTTAGGGGAAAACACTAAAAACAAAACACTTACACAATCTCAGGCAGAAAATGTTATGAACCTACCACAATTCAAAGCACATAAAATACCTGAAAGTGCTCAGATGAAGACACCATGAACTCCATTTCAACATGATAGCTGACCAGAATTTTCAGGGCATAATATCTATCTGCAGAACGACTTTTGTGAGAATGAACAACCCAAGAGATGAAACAAAAGATTAAAACGCCACATTCTGTTTATTTCAGGCCTGTGGTTGATTGTTGTTCTCTGATTCAATCTTTATACCAAAACATGGAGTTCACTGGGGCAATTTTTTTCAAATGAAAATGTGGTGGAAATTCCCAGCAAGTACAATCACCAAGCTAGCAAGTCTCCCAACCCAATAAAAACTGACACATACTTTTCCATGACGTTAGATAGCAGAGAGGAACTAAACAGAATCCCGTATCACAGCACCAGGAAGGAAAGGTAGACAAAATTATACAGGTAAAACTAGTGTGTAGAGGACTCTAAGCACAGAACCAGAGACAAAAGACGTCATCACTTTGGGAAACAGTGAAGACAAAAGGGTGAGTGGAAAGTGAGGATGGAAGAGAACCAATGTTTATTGTGTCTGTAATGATCACAGTATTGCCCTATGATACAAAGGCCTGGGCGTAATTAAAGACAATGGATGCATCAGCACTGCCTCAAATTCAGGAAAGGCATCCTCATACACATCAAGTTTGAAAATGAAAACAAGAACAGGCCCAACATCACAAGGATGGTTCAACCTTGGTTAAAGGACACAACAGAGCTCTCCTTTCTCCTCAGCCTAACATGGAGAGACAGAGCCCAGGGTGGGCTGTGATTGGGAAGCTCTAGAGGGAAGGGTTCAAGGGAAAGGGAAAAAGGGACCCAGACAAGAATCAGTGTCAGTTAGAAATAGAGAACGTGTATCTCTTGCACTGTATCTCCCAAGGTTCCTGAGTGTGGCTGCCAAGGAGCAGATGAGGCACAACTCCAGAGAGGAGAGGGAACCCTTGTCCCTGGCTCGAATACATATGCCAGTCTTGATTCTTCAGAGCAAAACTCCTGGAAAGGGCTGTTTGAACTCTTGCCTCCAATGTCCTTTTCCCATTTGCTGCTGAACATACTCCATGCCAGCTCCTGCTACCACTCCGCTGAAACAGTTCTCACCAGAGCTAATGGCTACCATTTCACAAACGCAATGGTCATTTTTCAGTCTTCTTATTTAGCCTATCAGCAGCAGCTGACACAGTTGATCATTCTCTCCTCCTCTAAACACTTTCTCCTCTTTGCTCCAAAAACCATTTTCCTTCTATCTGGTTGCTCTTTCTCAGTCTTGCAGGGATCACCTTCAATTTCATGACCTCTAAGGATTGGCGCACCCAAGACTCAGTTCTAAAACTCCCAACCTTCTCTTTATACTCAGTCTACAAGGGATTCCATCCATCTATCACCCAGACCTCTCCCCTCATTTCCAGCAGACATATCACCAACTCTCAATTCAACAGTTCCACTTGAATACTTAATAAGTTCTCAAATCAAACATGCCCCAAATCTGAGTTCTTGGCCCTCCCCACCGGCTTCTCCAATAATCTTCTCTACCTCAATGAATGGCAGCTGTCTCTCTAGCTAACAGAATAAAATGCAAACAGCTTTATAGGTTAACAAACATCTGAGGAAGCTTAGCAGAAACTTTTTGTACTATTTTTGCATCTTCTCTGTGAAGCAATTTCAAAACAAAATGTGGAACACTCACAAAGGATGACCTCACCACACCTCCACGGCCAGCATTCTACACCACTGTCACCTCTCATCTGGATTACACTACAATGGCCTCCTATCCATCTTCTTTTATGCTGAATTTTCTCAAAAGAGCAACTAGAATGATGCCCCAAAATAAGAGTCAGGTCATGGTAGCATTTGCTCAAACTGTCCCATGACTTTGCATTTCAGTATGAGTAAAAGCAAAAGCCCACATGTTCCCTACCAAGGTGGCCCCTGAGCTGCCCACCCAGCACCTCTTACCTCCTTAGTTTCCTCCAGGCCCTGTTCTAGCAGCAGTTCCAGAAAACACACAGGCAGGCTCCCAGCTGGGGGACTCTGCACTGGCCATCCCCTCTGCTTGGCAAGTGCCCCGACATGTACAAGACTCCCTGACCACCATGGGTTTTATTCAGATGTCACATCCCCAGACAGGACTTTTCTGGCCATGTTGTCTCAAATTCTTCTCATTGCCACTAACCTCCCTTTCTAACTTTAATGCTGCTTCTTAGCACTTACCATTTCTCCCGTATTGTGTATTTTCAAATTCATCTAGTCTGTCTTGTCTCCCCACCTCAACTATAAGCCCCAGGAAGGCAGGTATTTTGTCTGTGCTCTTCTCTGCTCTATGGCAATTTCTGGAACTCAGAGAGCAATAATATAGGGCCTTCAAAAGGTATTTGAGGAATTGAATGAAGACTAGATAAAAGCATAGTTTAATGTTCTTAAGTACTGTATTGGTTGATATAGATATCTCAAACCAAAGAAGAATTTTTCAAAGTTCAAATTCATATACTCACCAAGGGAAGAACAATTACCCTCCACTGCCTCAAAGCTGCAGGCATATGTGTGAGCAGGAACATAAGCAGCTGACGTATTTAGAAACGGGTCCCAAACAATGACATTAAAAATAACACCTTGCCCCCAGAGGGAAGAGAAGGAAACACTTGTCTTATCACTTGCTGTTAGGGAAACGACCTGAAGCCAAAAAAACATGTTTAGTATTTAGATTAGAAAAAAATTAGCTATTTTATCATAATACTACCTATTTGTGATTTTAAATTATATTTCTTATTTAAAATTACACCAACCATTTTAACTCTGTGAAAAGATTGTCCACTGGCCCTTGTGGCTCCGGTAGCTGCGGTGTGAACCACATTAAAGCCCAAGGACCCAGGTGTGCAACCGGGTCTGGGAGAAAAAGGTAATCAACTAAATGATAAAAGAAAAAAAATAATTTTATAATTGAAATTTTCTAATAAATAAAAAAACTTCTTCCTCCTCTTCCTTTCATCTTCTCTTTAAAAATAAAAAACACTGTACACAGTTTGCTTTCACACAAAATCTTCTAAAATTCTTTGTATGTTGCTCAAGTTAATAATTTAAATAAAGTATGATAGAAAAAATTCTAGGTAGGAGAAAACAAAATGTTTTCTTATCTGTCAGCAACTGTTATTGTGAGTAACATGAGGGCAGAAAGTATTTTTTTTTCTTGCTTATTTCTCTTCTTCGGTGTTTGGTACATTCTTGACACCGAGTCAAAGTTCAACAAATGTTAGTAGCTGTTACTACCAGCTAACATAGACTAAGTCTATTAACATCTCATAGAGAGTGCCCACTGGTTTCTGTCCAACTGGTTCTGAAATAAGAAGACTGCGTAGTGCATTATTCATTTCTTAATTTCAAGAACTCCCTCTTAAAGTAAGATATGTAATGGAAGAAACAATAGCCCTCTATAACCATAGTATATAGATATGTTTCTTGTAAAGAAGTGAGAAATTAAATATTAGCAGTTTAGGAGTAAATAATTATAAGCCTGTTAGAAGACTTCTACCTGTTAAACATACTGCTTAGCCTTCAAAAATGTTTTCTGGGCAAAGGACTGGTCAAGTTCAATAAATATTAACTTCTCATCCTCCAAATTTTGATTGTGAAACATTCAACTTCAGGGAAATAGTGAAGGAATAATACAGAAGTTAGACTGTATACCATCACTTAGATTCAAAACCTTCTAATATTTCCCATATGTGCTTTTCTATACCTTCTTCCCTATTTCTCTATTTTTTCTGCAAGTTATAAATAGGACATTACATTTCTAAACTCTTCAACACTCATGTCCTAAAAGAGCTCAACATATTACCTATAAATCACTGGGGAAGTGTGTTAAAATTCAGATTCTGATGTCGGTCGGGGAGGTACCTGAGATTCTGCTTTTCTAACAAGCTCTCAGGTGGTGCCAATGCTGTGTCAGCTTCCACTCTGAGTCACTAGATCCTTACTAAGAATATTCTTACTAAGAGTAACCACAATACCTTAGACCATCAAAGAAAATAATTATCTCCATATTCAGATTTTTCCAAAAGTCTTTTATAGCTGTCTCCTCCTTAACCAAGATCCAACCAATTTTCATCATGGTGCTCCTCTCCAATTTGTTACCTAGAAGAGTCCTTCCTAATTCTCTCTGCCCTCCACCCAGTAGCTCTTAAAGAGATTAAGGACAGTTGGTTTATATAATAGTCCACCATCTGGATTTGTCAGATTGTGTTCAAGATGTCTTTCGTGCATTTTTATGCCCTATATTTCCTGTAACTATAACTCCAAAGGACTGAATTCAGGTTAAACTGGTTTTGCTGAAAACTCCACGGGGACAGTGATAGGTCCGATTACACACATATGAAGCTAACTGACACCTTATAAGGGGGCCCCCAGGTCACTTGACTCTAATCCTGCAATGATCCCAACAATCTTTCACCTGACGATTCACTTATAATTCAGCCACAAAATACTGATTTTCTATTTCTATTCTTTTCTACACTTATTAACTGTATTCTGTAAAGAAAAGCTTTAAATCTCATCAACGGAGAATTGCAATTCCTTCTTTCAAAAAATCGGTTAAGTTCCTTTCCTTTATCACTTTCCAAGTAATTTGGTATGAGTCTCCTCCAATGGAAGCAACTGAGGAGTTTTCTTTTTCTTTTTTAATGTCAGTATGGACTAAGTTTTATTTATTCAAGATTTATAATCAATCACTGCTCTTTTTGATGACTGAATTACCCCAAGTTTGGCAATGTGAACCTCTGCAAACAGGCTCAAGTCTTTCTGACCTACCCCAAGCAATGTTTCCTTGCATTCTGGCACTAAATGTTCTATGAATAACTAAAAGATAAAAGTAAACTAAAAAGGTCCTGTTATGTGAGTTTTGTTTGTTTGTTTGTTTTTTAAGGAAAGGTGCAGGCAGGAAGAGAGAGGAGGAGGAAGCATTTTTATTTATTTTATTTAGTTGTTCAATTTGGTTGTTTTCCCCACATCTGCCAAGATCATAACAAAACAAATGAGTCACTGATGATCCTAGAAAGACCAAGAAAACAGTGAGGAGTTCATTAAGCCCCTGGCAGCTTCTCCTCTTTTCAACTCTTACAACGGTGTCACAATCTGGTAAGTCAAGAGACTCAGACTTACCTTGAAGGCACTGGCTGTCACCTGAGACACCTGGGCCATCCTCTGCAGATGCTTTAGCAACCCCTCTTCAGTGAGGTCATTCTCGGGCAAAAAATACTGATAAACATCATACTGCAACCTCCACCTGGAGTCCTGGTCTGTCCCAACGTCACATGGTGGAGGATCTGTGCCTCTAAAGTGAACCAATAAAACTGAGAATAAGTGTATTATGGTGTAAGTACCATCTATAAAAAGGAACCCAAAGCTCGAATTTCAAACTTCTGCAACAAGGATAGCAATTCTGGCATTCTGAAGAAAAGTCACCCAGTAAGAAGCAGGAGGACTGAACAACCAGATTTGAAAAAGTCACTCATCTCAAAAATCCTCAGGGAAATGCTCTGTAAGACAGATCACTGCCTTTTCAGAAAATTTTTAGGATTAAAGGACAAAGAATACACAGCACTTGGTACTGCAGATGACAAACGGAGAACACTTAAATGACACTCAAGTTTTAGCTGACATTACTATTAAAGTAGAAACTAAGGACTTTTTCATTAAAATAAAATCTTTATAATGCTCTAAGGCTATGCTCCTTCAATAAAAGTAATTAAAAATAATAAAAATAGCAAGGTCCTCAGAAATATAAAGGTGTTTCATGGCTGCAGATCTTTCTGTTATTTAAAACTCTTTACAGAAACTACACTGTACAGTTAAGCTCATAAAAGAGACTCTGGCTCTTCCTAAGTATGGAGGGGGCAATATTATCTATAAATGATCACTCGAATATTAGTTACAATGTTTAAACTACTCCTTCCATTCCAGACAAAAATTAAACAATTCAATTTTAAGAAAGAGAAGTTTGACTTTTGAGACATTTACTGAATCCACACAACAGCAGTTCAGGCATGAACTGAAAGCAGCTTTAGGAGATGGGAGACATACCTTGCATAGCCTAGGTTTGCTGGGGCAAATTCGATAGTCGTTTCAAAGAAATTATACTCCAAGTAAATGTTGGGATCGATCTCTAAATCAAACTCCAAATTACAACCTCCTGGGATAGGATCTGGATAAAAAAGAAGCAAGTTACTCAACATAGAATTCTTTAACACATTTTTACTTGAAGTAATGTTGTTTTATAAGATTACGTAAGCTTTAAGTGTGCAAGTTCACTCTTCATCAAATATGTATCATGCCATGCCCACCACCAAGTTTCTAACAGTTCCCCACCACTATCCACTGGACCCCACTACCCTTTGCTCTCATCCTCCCCATCAGTTCTGTTCTCAAAGGCCGAGGTTAGTTTATGTTTTGTTTTCCAACATAGAAATCCTATATATGCAAACTACACTCAGAAAAACAGAATTCTACTCTTATACGAACTCCCATATAGAAGTTAAATAAATATAAAAACAGAACTTCTATTTTGTGCTCCCTCAGAAACTGAGGTTAAAGCGGATCAAGTTAACTGAGTTTGCGGGACCTAGGACAGGGGTCAGCAGAGTTTTTCTGTGAAGGATAAGGAACTTCTGTGAAGTGAGCATTTCAGCTTGCGCAGCCCTGACGGTCTCCGTGGCAACTACTCAACCCTGCCCTGTGTCAGGAAAGAAGCCAGAAACAAAACATAAAAGAATAGGCAGAGCTGTGTTCTCATGAGACTTTTCTGCACAAAACAGGCAGTGAGCTGCATTTGGCTTGGGGTCTGCAGTCTGCCGACTTCTGCTATAGATTTTAAAATGTCAGAAGAGAACAAAGATAATTAATCTGGGGCCCAAGTGTGGGTGTCAAGGGCTCCAGGAACGCCCTGAAATTGTATGCCAAATGCAGATGACGGTGTGAACTGCCTAAGGAGAGAAGCTTTTCTTAGACTGAAGGTATAGGGGCACTTAGAGCACACAAAGAGTTTAAGAACACAGGGATAGAGGGGGAAAATACTACCAAAGAGAAAAGGAACTCATGAGTAATAGAGCAAAGGAAGTCCACTTTTCAGATGCTTCTTTTATTAGGGAGAAAGATGGTGTCATCCTCACTGCTGAAAGTGCCATTGTGCATGAATAAAAAAGTAAAAAGAAAAGACTTCAAGAACCTCAAGACCATGGAGGGGAGTAACATTTGGGTTTTAAACACAAAACAAATTCATACACTGAATCATTCCCACAGCTGGGTCTTGGTCTCCATAACTCAGGAAATCTAGAGCTTGGCTTCCCCTGGCCAGACTGGGCAGGGAGACAGTGTGCACATGCTTCAGTGTCCTGTAAGAATTTCATGCAAAATTCTGTGCTGTTCTATCATTGTCTCCTTTTCCTGCATTTAC
Organism: Solenodon paradoxus; assembly: GCA_004363575.1. Taxonomy (NCBI): domain Eukaryota; kingdom Metazoa; phylum Chordata; class Mammalia; order Eulipotyphla; family Solenodontidae; genus Solenodon; species Solenodon paradoxus. Next base: position 551,018 of record RJWH01000200.1, read on the forward strand.
TAATATTCACCACATCCAAGAAAAATGGAATATTAAAACTAAAGCTTCACTCTACAAGTTTTTCTTTGTATATTAACCTTAATAGAAGTTTGACGTCTAGAATTTTTGGTTTTTGGTTTTATCATCAGGCAATCACCCATTTAATACTGTCTTTCTTCAACTCTGGTCACTTTTTGAATTCTGTCTTACTCACTAGCTATCACTCCCTCTCCTTTCCTTTACCACCAAACTTAAGAAGTAGTTTGAATGTGCTCACCTTCACTCCCCAGTCACTGTCATGCAGCTTTCATCCCTACTGTGCCACTAGCATGACTCTCATTGAAAGTCACCACTGACCCTTCATCGGGTCATCCTATGGACAATTTCAGCCACTTCTCTCAGCCTCTCTTGACTGTTCCCTCTACTGTTCCTTACCTAATGCAGACCCCCAGATTCTTCTTGTACCCCCCTGACTACTCCTCAGCAGTTAGTATCCCTCTCAGAAACAGTGCTGGTTACAGGCACAATGAAAGTTCTGCTGTTACTTCCCCCCAAATCTCTAAGTACATGCTTAGACTACCTCCCACAGCTTCACTAACAGCTATATAGTTGGACAGCTAACCTCACCCCTCCAGGACCTTACTTTAAAGTGCCCTCTATGCATTTTCATCCAGATTCTAACAAGCATCTCAGATTCTTTGCGTCCCAAACAGAAGTCACCACTACTCCACTCTAACCCCTTAAAATGTCCAGCACAACTGCCCTATCTTTACATCTACATCTACTCTCCCAAGGAAGCCTCCATGCCCCACTCCACCTTATAATCCAGAAGCTTTTTATCAATTTACTCTCCAAGTGTCTCAGATCAGCCCCTCTTCTCCACGCCCCCTCGGAACCTCTGTTCAGGGATTCACTTCTCACTGTAGTTCAAATTAATTCTCACTGTGATCGCTAATTAATGCTGTGAGTCTTGTAAGCACATAAAAGATGTGCTGAGTCCTAACTCTGCTGTATCCTGCCCGTCTACTCTCCACTATGCTTCTAGAACTGACTTTCGAAGAGATGAAATGCATCACATCATTCCTATTTAGAAACTCTCCTAGAACTGACTTCAACAGAGTGCAAACCTCACACTGCACACAGAGATGTCACGGTCCAGCTCCAGTTCCTAGCCACCATTCCCCAAATACTCCATCTTCCTCACCTACGTGATGGAAGCTTATTGCTTCCTTTGCTTAACATAACCAGCTACAGTGTTAATGACTAAAGCTTGCCTTTCTGTTACTGTTACTTTAAGGACTCCTTCAAAGTTTTTCAAATGAATAAATGTATTCCCCTAGTCCCTGTCTGGGCTCTCAGTCATCATACTAATTCTGTCTCTTTTGCTTGTAAAACCTTCCTGAGGCAATTAAAGGTATTCAAAAAAACCACTTTCATCAGGATCACAGCTTCCCCTAAAATTTCATGCTCAAGCTCCACATTCTCAAGAACAAAAGGGAGTTGAACAAACTCTAGAATATATAAGAAGTTCTTTAGGCACAGCCTTGGTGGAGTTAGGTCAATCACCTCTAAAGGAGCAAGCCTTGGGTTCAAGTCCCAGGTTCGGGGGAGAACAATTAGTGTGAGCAACTAAATTAAAAAAATTGTAAAAAGGTAGTTGTAGACAGAAACGGCACCTCTTTCTGAGTAGGACAGTGGAATGGCCACGTTCTGGACAGTCTCCACATCTACTGTCTCCAAGTGCCACGTGCACACACTCTGCTCTGGTCTAAGAATGAAAACCAATCCTTTGTCCGTGCCTGTTCCCGAGGTACTGGGGAGGAGAGTCTGCAATAAGGAAGAAAAGAGTCATCATGAATAGGGAGTTGAGTGAAATATTTAAATTCCAGAATTAATCTAATATGTATGTCCCAATCCAAACCTTCTAGAATAAAAAGGAATATAGATCTTCCTGAGATAATTAAAAAATTCTTTTCATCATTTTGTACACCTATCCACATAAACACAGGGGAAAATTATCTAAAGTATTCAGTCTTTGATGGGGAATCACAGATGTACAGTGAAGTTCCCAAGCTTTTCAATCTCCCCAAATTAAGTACTAAGACGACCCAGACAAAACAATGGGCACTACCCCAAAGGTAAGTTTTCTGAAAGGTGTTTTTTTTTTTTTTTCTACAGGAAAAGTACAGGCAGGAATGAAGGTGAGCAGGCAAGCAGACAGGCAGGAAGAAAAGAAACATTTATTTTAGTTGTTCATCCTGGTTGCTCCTCCAGGCCCTGACACTTGAACCTGTGTCCTTGGTATGTATGTGGACTGCATCTGGTGGTCTTATCTGCTAGGTCACCAGGGTGTGCCTTAGAAAGCTTCTTTAAAAATTAAGAGTTGACATATTTATGAACTATACATAAAGTATGCTACCTGATGTCAAAATTTTGATATATAGCTGATAACATCACCTCACACACATCATCCTCTTTGGGCCTCTTCCTAAGCCTTTCTCATACCCATCCACTTGATCACCCTCTGCCTTATCTCCTCGGTAAATTTTCTGAATAATGAAATTCTAAAAGGTAATCGATTTGAAAACTTTTTTTTTTTTAAGGAAAGGTGCAAGTAGTAATGAAGGTGAGTAGGTAAACAGGCAGGAAGAGAGACGAGGAAGAAGCATTTTATTTCATTTCCATTTTAGTTGTTCACACTAGTTGCTTCCCCCCAGAACCAGGACTCAACCAGGGGTAGGTGGCCTGCGTCCTTCATAGGCAATTGACCTAACTGCTGCTCTACCAGGACATACCAGTATGTTTTCTTAAAACTAAGAAAATGGGAAGAAAAAAGTGCCAGATGGATTTCAATTCAAAATAAGGAATAACAATACAAATACTAATTGACAAACTCTTAGGTCAACAGCTTCAAAGACCCAACCGCCATGATGACCCCAGAATCCAAGGTACCACATGTCATCGAGATGGAGAGTAAACAGAAGGAATTCTTTGTACACAGATCACTCACTGCTAGAGCTCACTTGTAGTTATCATCTCAGTCACATAAATGGAGAACAGTTCAAGAAAGAACAAAATATAATTAAGAATAACTAATATCCTAACTGAGGCCAAGATGTTGTTCATCCAGGCCACTTTTGTCACTTAAATTATGTCAATACTGCTTTATCCAAGTCCCATTTCCTCAGATGTAAACCCAAACACAGAAGTTCCTAACCAAGCCCATGCCAAGGACCACTAAGAAAACAGAACCAGGACCACTGAGTATTCAGAGGTTCCTGTAAAATTATATAGATGTATCCAGATATTTCACAAGAAAGAGTGTTCAAGGATTTCAGCAGATTCAAAATCTGTGGGCCCAGAAGCTTAAGAACCACTGACCTAGCACGTAGCAGGCATGCAATAAATATAAAGCCCCCTCCCTTCTAAAATCCTTTCTCTTCCTTCAAATGTCTTTGCTGTGATGTTAAGCAGTTTTACTATGTCTCTTATGAAACAGCCTGGAGGAGGTTTCTTTTTTAATTTAGTGCCAGGGAAAACTTGGCTTCCTCTGAAGAAGTTGCAAGTTTTTTTTCCTTCTAAGAAAGCTATGAAATTTAACATGCTTTGATTTCTGCTCTGGCTGCAAAGAACTAGGTCAGTCAAGGTCTGGATCACATACACTGTTATCTCTTCAATTAACCTAACTTATTCCTTCCTCTTTCCTTGAACTCTTCCATTTCCAGTCTATTACATGAGCACATACCAATTTCAAAACCTTCATGGTAGAGACAGGAAGACAGGGAAAAAACAACCCAAAATATGTAATTTGAAAGATAATATGATCAATGCCTAGAAAATATATATATATATTAAGAATGAAGCTTTGTTTAGCAAATTCTAGAATATTTTAGGATAGGCTTACAACAAATAAGAAGCACAACTTTATAGAGAGTAAAATTCATTTATTAGCCTGAGAGATCATAGAAGCTAAATATAAATAGGTTTGTAAAAGGTTAACATAAATGGAAGATCGTTAATAGGTTAAGCTAATCCAAGGCATTTGAAAAATTTCCCAAAGCTGCAGTTGATCTCTATAATAGATTCCTAAACACCACTGGTACCTTGACAGAGGGTTAGATGAATTCAGAATTAATTTTCTTTTGTTTCCATGAGACTCTAAAGAATAAAGTGATTCCAAAGGGATCTTAATAAGCTCCAACACTAAATGGCTGAACAACAGTAGAAATCCATTAAAATGTACTCTCAGGTAAATTCATAAAAAGGTGGGAAATCAAAGGAAAGTTTAATAGCAGAGTTTTTGTTTTTGTTTTTTTAAAGAAAAAAGTACAGGCAGGAATGAAGGTGAGTAGGCAGACAGGATAAGAGAAGAGGAAGAAGCACTTTATTCTATTCAGTTGTTCATCATTGTTCCTCCAGGACCCTGATCTTGAACCAGGGACCTTGGAATGTATGTGTACTGTACCTGTTTTAACCTGCTAGGTCACCAGGGCATGCCAAGAAGATCTATTCTGGCATAGGACAAGTCCCATCAAACTCAGCACTCTACCACCCCTTCCTAAGATGAAGTCCCCACACTCAAGAAAAGCCTCAGATACTCACCTCTAAGTCAGTCTCCAGTGACTAACTTGACAGGGCCCAATCTTGATTATTTTTTCAGACATAAAATCAAACTTAGAAGACATCAAATTCTAATGTTTAGACAAAATGCAAGACCCCCAAAGTATGGAAACAGTTTTGACCAGAATAATTCTTTGTGCTTACCTTAGAAAAAGAAATTGTTGTATTCTGGTGCTGTGAGTGTATTTGGAAAATAAGAAAAGTTACATTGCTGGAAATATGACGCAAAATAGCTTCCTTGGGAAAGGGCTTGCTGAGCTCAAAGTATCTAAATCTCCCCAGAGAAAATTCAAGAAGACCTACAATGGAAGAAATGTTTCATTTTAGCATTTGTTCCTCAGTTGGTAGAAATTTCACAAACATACTGCTCTTGTAATGTTCAGGAAAAAAATGATATAAATATTATTATTACTGCTCATATTTTACTAATGAGAGCAATAAAAATTTAAAGATGTGAAGTAGCCCTCCCAGGGTCCCAAAGCTACTAAGCAGTGGAATTGAGAAGGAAGATGTAAGGAAGGAATTTCAAAGACGCAAATACTTAAATGCTCAGTAAGCTCAAGACACCTGGCTCCCAGAGCCCAGAAAAATTCCCCATCTGGTAGTAGCACTAACAATTCTTTTCAGAATAGAGCTCCTAAATTTAAGGATTAACCACTCTGAAGGGCTACTAATAATTGTGATTACTGGTATGAAAGAACAATACATCTTCCCTGGGAGAGACTGCGACTATGAAGTCATGAAGTCTTGGTGGTAAACTATTCTTAACCTTCCCCTAACCTACCACAAGAATTAAAATAAATTGCAAACTCAAATACTTGGAAGAGCCAAAACCTTCAGTGCTTTTAAATGACAGTAAAGAAATAAAGGGCCAGAGAAATGTAAATAGTTTGTTTCTCAATTTAGCTCAAGATTTTTGTATAGTTTTCTTGATGGTGGTCTTTACATAATACCATTATAATTATCCCTCCATATTGAATTTCTTGATGGTACTGTAAATTTACTTTTAAAAAAAAATTCCATTTCTAACGGGCTCTTCAATATGTCTTTTTTAAAAAGCTCTCCACGTGATTCTAATGTTGAACCAGATTTGAAAACTTCTAACACAATGTTTGATGAAAAGGGAAGTGAGATAAATGTATTTTCTATTCTTAGTTATCTTTAACCTAACTTCTGTGTGACGATCCCTTGGCCATGCTACCTTGGCAAGTCAATAGTCATGTCACAATTTTTACGGAGGAGTACACATTAACCAAACCAGCTGGGGTGTGATTCCTGGTGTGCAGGACTTTATCATATCTGACATGCTTTTGACACTTTTTCAGTCACCCAGTCAGCACACAGAAAATGGTAGGTGAATTATGGTTGAACTTTGCAACCTCAGGCATAAATATATTCCCTTTGGGCTTCAGTTCCTTCCTGGAAGAGTGGAGATTACGGTACTGTACTATATCACTTGGCTGCTAAAAGTATCAAATAAGTGGGGAAAGAAATGTATACCCTCCAATGCTACATAATAAAGTATTATTATTAACTGACATTAGCTTCCTCATGTTTCAGAGGCTCATCTTCTTTAAAAAAACAAGAACAGGCATTCAGTACAAAAAAACTAGTAAAAGAAGGGAACTAACAGATATATGTGCCTGGCACAGCCATTGTGAGCGTCAAGTAACAGCACCACCCCACAGAAACTGCTTTTAATTTTTAATCATAAAGACAGACCAAAATATACTCCAAAGAAATTGGCAGAACTTAACGTCATTTCTAAATCATGTGGAAATAGATTCCTTAGAAACATTTTATGGGTATAATTAGATCCTATGACTTAGGGAGTAGGAGGAAAAGAGACAGAACATCAAAAGATACTCCAGAGCAAATCGCCAGCCAGGAGCCAGAGCACTTACACACTTGGTTGAACTCCTCTAAAACACAGCACCTCTGCTTTTAATGCCGGAAATATTATTTTTGCCAGGGACCTTCTATTTTTCATATCCTGCATTCATTCTTATTCCAAGTCACTTTTTGTTTCCAATAATTTCATTCTAAAAAAATATGACCCAAACCTAATCTTTTCCTTTCCTTTTCCAGTTTCTGACACGTAACCTTCCAATTTTCCAAGTCTTCCAGCTTACTACTTTACTACAATTTATCTCCATTATTTGTACTTAAATTCTAGGAGAGTTCTACGAAAGCTTAGTCTTCAAATTCTATGCAGATGGAATGTTAAAACAACAACAACAACAACAAAAAATGGTTCAACTACTTGAGATAATCCACATTCAATTGCCTGTCCCAATTTCTCATTTAGATCTTCTTATTCATTTTCATCAACCCTAAAAGCTAAAAGGAAACACAAAAATGTAAACACTACCTTTCATATTCTTTTGAGAGGAGACCACAGACAACTAAACAAGAAGCCTGCTACCTTAAACATTCAAAGGCCCAAATGACATTCTACCCAATTACTATGTAATTCCATGTGAGTTACTTGTATGAATCTGAACCAATAATGATCAGAGAACTGGGACTGCAAAAGAAGGGAACTGTTTAAATAAGGTTAACAGCGTCTGCTGGTCACAGAGAGCGCATTCCTCAGACATTACAAGAGCTGGATGGGTCACTCTCAAAGAGTCATTGAACTTTAAAGCCACTACTCAATTTGTGCAAGTTTGCTCATTCTACTAAAGATGGGTGCATCCCCCTAAGTAATAGCCACTGCTCAATTTCTGCTGTTAGCATAGGTATCAGAATCCTCAAATAGAATCCAACCATTGTCTGGGATGATCACGCCAAATCTTAAACCAAGTCTTTCTTCATTTCCCTGCAGCTTTTAATCTGATAGATGTGGGGAGTATCAGCTTTTATTACCCTGAGGCAGTTAGGGTCCTACACATTGTCCTTCTGCAAAGAACAATACTAATGCAAAGCAAAACAAATGTTGTTGAGGGACTATCAGTACTGTGATCACAGAAAAAGAGGCAAGAACCAGTAGCTGAAAAAAATATTAATTTCTCAAATTATTAGATTCTCCTTTGTGTAAAACTGTCTAGATATTATTAAATATTCAAGCACAGAACTGGAAATGAAAAGATCTGGGTCTTAGCCTGCCTGACTCAGGGACTAGCCCCAAACAGCAGCAAAGTCAATCTCTCAGATGTTTCACCTGTTAAAGTGGAGATCACTTCTCTTTGAAGAAAGATAATTCAAGAAATTAAGTATAACACACCTTACTAAGCAAGATTTTCTTACTGGAGGATAATTGTGTTGAAAGGGAAGGGCAGTGAAATTTGCAGTGAGACTCACATGGGGTTCAAATGCTGCCCATGTCCCTACTGGCTGTTCACCTATATAATGAGCATGGTCAGCTCCATCCTCTGCCAAGTGAGGATAAGCATCTCCTAGTGTTGTAAGGATTCCAGAATACTGCCAGGAAAAGCACCCAGCACAAGCTGCCCAGAGTGAATGTTAGTGCCGGATTACAAACAAGGCTGTTTTTTTCTGCAAGAATATAACTCCGCTTTTCAGCTTTGGTCTTCAGTCTTATGCAAAGAGTCTAGGATTCTTTGCACAACAGAGCTTTTCAAAGACAAGCCCTTAGAAACACAGTCATATTATTCATAAAATATTATGTTTCTGATGTGCAACTAGTTTCTTAAGCTCAAAACTAAGACTGTGCTTAATCTCACGGTGAAGCACATGATTATCACACGCAGCACAATTACTGCTTTTTAACAGTTTATATTAACAAAACACGAACTACTGTTATAATTCATATATGTTAAGCATATGATCCCCTATCTAAAGTCCTATTCTGGGTTCACTTTTCCTCTCAAACTCTGCAGAATAAAACCGATTTGAAAAGCTTCAGATTTGAAGCCTGGAGGGCTATCCATCATCAAGCTGAGTACAGCACCATACCTCACAGTCTGGAGGCTCAGATTCGCCACTTGGGAGCAAAGAGGTGCTTCAGGGTGCTCAAATTAACCCATAAACATGGTTGCTCCCTAAGGGAGGGGTTATTTTTCTCTTCCCATTTCCCAGCCTAAATTCGGAGGCTGACCGTAAAGCCTCCTTAGTAATAGGAGTTTCCTTCTGCTAGAAAGGACATCCACTGATCCATTCCTATCGATTCGGAAATCACCTACCCTGCTGAGTGGACAGGTTGGATTTTGACCTTGCAAGAAATGCAAAGGTAACTTTGGGGTACAGAAGGAAGACGCCCTGGACCTTACCCTCACTGGAGTTCCCGACCGTCTCGGCTCCACCAGCCACCCCTGGTTTCGACGCTAGCACCGCAAGGACCAGCAGCCCAAGGAGTACCATAGCTGCCGGTGGCCGGCCCGCCCACCCCAGGGTCCCGGAAGGGCCCGCACAATGTCCCGTGGCCGGGTCCGCCCTACCCCGGGGTGCAGGCACCGCTCGCCATCTCCCGCCAGGTGCACTGGCGGCACACCTGCCAACTCCCGGGTCCACCCGAGGATTCCGGTTCTCGCAGCCCTCCCGCGCCTCTGTCGGGCCAGTTACGTCACCGCGGCGAGCGCGGGTGGGGCGTGGAGGGGCGTTCCCGGGCGGCGCGGTCCCCCTGCCGGCGCCCGACCGCCTGCACCGCTGCCTAGGGACCTAGACGCTGGGTGGTGTGAGCCCTACTTCTCGGTTTTCTATTTTCCCCACTTATGAAAGCCACCGTTAGAGTGAAAAAAAAAAAACAAACTGCTGCGGCCTAACGTCTTCAAGCCCCTGATTCCGTCTTTAACGGTTCTTTGCAAGAATTAGAAGAAAAAAAAAAAGGAATCCGGTGTTTCTTCAACCAGACTCAAGAAGCGATTTTTTAAATTTTTTTCAAGAACATTTGTTTCCCCGTAGCAAGTGCTTTATCTGCTAAGGCTGGTGTTGGTGTGAAAATGTTAGATGAATACGTTTCTCTAGCGACTACTACCCTAGCGACGAGTTCGACTTTAAAATTTTTTTAAAGCTTTGAACTTGGGGGGAATTGTGATTAGTGAGATAAGTCAGACAGAGGAAGACAATGTTTGATTTCACTCATGTGTGGTATATGGAGAAGCCAAACGAATGAACCAAACCAAAATAGACTTTTATTCTGTAAAATCAATTTAGTACTTACAAGAAAGGAAGAGGGAATTATTGGCATATCAGGTAAAATATGGTGAAGGAAGAACTGGACTGTTGCTAGAGAACTTAATTTTATACCGATGTTGATTTATAATTATGCTCACCTTAAACCTATACGCTGTTATGCAATGTTTCTTAAACTAAAAAAAAAAAAAAAAACTAGTGAAAAAATGTTTGTTTCTCTGAGCAAAGATCCTCGAAGACAAAAGACCTAAATTTGAACTTCCTCTCTCAAAATTCATACATGAGTCCTGTTCATGTGACAGATGACTGGTGAGATGATGGTGGAATTAGAGTTATAGAATCAAAATTATTTGGAGAAGATTGCCCTGATTTTTGTTCTGCTTTACAATATTTTCATAGGTATTTATTATTATTAAGGAAAGGTGCAGACAGGAATGAAGATGAGCAGACACCCGCAAGCAGGAAGACAGAGGAAGAAGCAACATTTTATTTTGTCTAGGTTTTCATCTTAGAATAGTGAGTTATAACTTGATGCAACTTTTTATAGCATCAAAAATCTTCTTAGTTTTAGTAAGATAATTCCACTTCTAGCTTTAAGTATACAAATATGTATAAAAAGATGTCTAAAATTAGTGCACAGAAATGTTCTTCAAGGTGTTAAACAACCTAAATGTCAAACAGTAAGGAATTTAAGAAAGTTAGAAATAATCATATAAAAGAATAGTATATAGCACTTCAAAAATCATGTTTAGAGATCGTGAAGTTATGAAAGTCATGTTAAAATGCAATATATGTGTAAAACATATAGTATGAACCTTACTTTTCAACATTCTCACTTAAATACATAGAAACATTGAGAAAACATACAATATATGAAAATACCCAAAATAGTTTACCTTCAGTAACTAGATTAAGTGATTTTCTTTGCACTTTCTAAAAAATTCAACATTTATTGCTTTTGAATTAGAAAATATAATTTTTTACAAGCTACGTGTAGCTAGGTGTTTTTTTCCTGTTTTATTTTTTTCTTCCCTTGGCTAAGGGTCTTGTGTGAACCCAGGTCCTCCTGTTTACATGGCCCTCACCTAAACGGGGATACTTATAGTTATGTACAGTTATAATGGTTTTCCTGTAAAAAAAACATTGAGGAAAACAGTTCATTTTTTTCATGACGTATATTCTTTTTTTCAGGATGAAAGTTAGAGAAGGAAGAAACATCTTTGTTAATTTTGGTCTCTCGACACAGGTCTCGAACCTTACTCTTTAGCATCAGTGTCTCAGCTACCTGAGCCACAGGGATGCACCACGCAGCTGCTTTTCTCCTAAATCCCACATGAACAGTAGCCTCCAAAGCAGGACACACAGTACGACCCCCACGGGTCCCAACACCCAGCCCAGACTGGCTTCCCCCAAACCCGCACAGGGTTAAATAAAATAGCCTCAAGCAAGGTCCTCCCCGACCGGACCCGCTCTCCGGACTTCAACCACGCCAAAAAGCAGCTCTGTGATTGGCCATGGAGCGTACGGGGCTGTCCAATCGCGTAGGACCAACTGTTCTCGCGTCGCTTTGCGGGGAGAGGATCATGGCGGATCGCCTCACGCAGTTGCAAGACGCCGTCAATTCGGTGAGCTATTTTTCTCCTTTGGTGGCCATCCTCTTTCCTGAGGTAAAGCAAAGGAGGAAACGGGGCCAAGACACAAGGCCCAGAACTGGGGAGCGGTCTGAAGCAGGGCCTCAGCAACAGGCGCTTCCGGCGGTTTGGAGAGCAGGAAGGAGCCACCTCCGTGGCCCGGGAAGAGGCTTATCTACCCGGACGCCCAGTCTCCACGGTCGCGTCAGGTTCTCTGGAAAGACTTCGTTTTTCGGTGGTGCTTATGGAATCTCTTTTCCTCTGGGGAGAAGCAGCGGCTGGCCCCTCTTTACGCACCCGCCCCTCTTCGGGTCATTTTATTCTTCGGAGGAGACGCGTGCTCCTCGTCTTTGTCATTAGATGTTCCACAATGCCTTCGCCCCAACTTTTAGCTTTAGCGGGAGTGATGCTGTGGTGAGTTTTGTTTCGTCTTAGCGAGTTCCTATAAATCAACTGCCTCTTTCCACCCCTTGGCCACTCTCCAGCACATATCAGTTTGGGAAAAATCGACACTTTCATTAATAGTGAATCTTCCTAGTCCTTGCATATCTTTCTATACTGAAGTCTTTAATGACTCCCCAAAAGTCAACAGCGCCTGTTGCTGAAGCCTTGCTTTTTTTTCTATTATGCCTAGTCTGTTATACACACCACAGGATTCATGTACTTATTACCGTTGAGTTAAATAATCTTCCTCTGGTAGTTAATAGTTTTCATTAATACTTTCATTATTACATTATTTGTAATTTGATGTTCCAGTTAAAATTTCCATTGAAAGAGAAAACCGTGACTGGAAATCTAAATACCTGCTCCCTTACCAGTTTGTTTTTTTTTTCTCTCACTTGTATTCTTTTCTCATTGGCATTCCTGTTGCTACATCAGTCTTTGTGCACTTGGAAAGTGTTAATCTACTTGTGAGAGACTGATCTACTAGACAGATCTACTGATCTGTGTGTAAAATAAGATCTTTTAAGATGAGAGGGCCAGCCCCTAAATGTTGATGAATTCATTAAGATAATTTCTTCCTTGTAGTGACTGCCTTGGGCTGCCAGCCACCTTTGCTCAGGGAGATGCTCTTTTGAGGTTTTACAGAATCAAATTGTAATGATAGCTGCTAGATAGAAATATATTATTTTAGAGGGTATGGTGCTCAAGAGACATTTCAAAAATGGAAAACCACTATGTGCCTAGGGAGTTGTAATGAATCCAGTCTTTTCACCTGTAAGGGTGGAATTTAAATGTAGAATGATAGAGGGAATCATTTTATCATTTATTTTCATAGTAATTATTTTTAAAGTCAGTAAAATAACATTTCTTATCCTCTCAGAACTCCAGAAGGCAGAAACTGTTTTGTTTGCTACATGTTTACGTGCAATGTTTGTCTTAGGGTTGATTTTTGATAAATATTTCTCGAGTAAATGGACCTTGAGAGCGCATAGCCACTGGTAAGTTTTGTGTTTTCTATGTTTGTCAACAATTCTGTAATGTGAGAATATTCCCAGTTAAAAATTTGTGAAAAAACTAACTACTCAGGTTACTAGAACTAGAATTAGAATCCACATCTGTGTACATCGCTACTAAATAATTCCGTTGTAGCACAGTGTAGTCAGGAATAAATATATTACTAATCAGGTATATATGAAGTAGTAGAAAATGAGTAAGTTGAGTGGACTTAGATATTTAATTTAATCCACCTGGCAGATTATTTAAAGCAGCCTGGGGAGTTGGAGATTAATTTTTAAGACAATGCTAGGGTGAGTTCAAAAATTTTGAAATAGTGAAATACAAAGCATTTAGGAAGCTATTACAATTCTGATGATTCTAATTGATTGAACTAAGCAGCCATGGTGATAGAAGGTAAAAAAGGGTTGCAGGAAATGAAAGGGTTTGAACATGAAAGAGTCTGAAGTTGCTGGTTGATTAGGAGGTTCTTAATACATATTAGATATTAAACAAAAGAAATAATTCACTGAGTTCGGTCATTCAAATAATAGAGAAACTTAGTAGTAATGCTTACCTGGAAATGAGGAATTAAGGAATTGAGGTCAGACTGTCTAGATAAATTGGTGGGAGGGATAGGAGTCTGGAGATGGGAAGATTGGCTTTCTCAGTCTGTAAAATTACCTAAGAAATACTTTCAGCACACCAGGAGGTGAGTGACACCTTGAGTCATAGAGAAAACCATTTCTGAATGCTTAAGGTGCAGTCTTTCTTCCACTGTTTGTACTCTAGTTGAAGAATGGGGATTATATGCTTTGTATAAGAGTTATACATTTTTTTATTTATCCTGGGACCATACTTAGATATTTGCCAAGTTTGTTCTTTCCCACGACTACTCTCTCTCAAAATGGCCTTACTTGTGTGTTCAGTAAGTATTAGCCTATCTTATTCTTGGAAATGAAGAATGGAAAAGATTATTTTGTATTTCTTTATAACTATTTCAGAAAGATTGATTCCTAACTTAATTTTTTGGTGTGATTAAGGCATATTAATCACTGTTAATGACAACTGACTTGTTTTATCCCAAATTACTTCTGTTTTATTCCCTTGCTCAGAATTGTTGCCATTGCAAATAAAATCCTGAAAAATCAAAAATCCTTTCTAATTTTGACACATTTTCTTTGATCTCTAGCTTGCAGATCAGTTTTGTAATGCTATTGGAGTGTTGCAGCAGTGTGGTCCTCCTGCCTCCTTTAGTAATATTCAGACAGCAATTAACAAAGATCAGCCAGCTAATCCTACAGAAGGTAAATAGATTTTTTTTTTACTTCTTTTGGTTTGACTCTCATTGCTTGTAATCCTTTAAAATTAGATTTATTGAGAAATTTATTTATGGCTTTCTAAAAATGTTTGAGAATATTACTACAAGTTTTGTTATATAAATGAATTTATTAAAGTCAATATACATAAAACCTCATAATTATGTTCAATTCAAATACAGGTTTTACTCCTTTAGAAGAGAATTTATATGAATTTGACCGAATTTTACTTAAAGGATCTTAATAAGGAAGGAACCCATTTGCAAATTCCTTTATTCAGGTGGCTGCCATGTTGTCCTTATAAATGAAGTGCTATACATTATATGTAATTCCAAAATTGAGTTAATATTAATGCTCATTCTCAAACATGTAATAGGGTCGATGTACTCAAATTATACTTTAATCATTAGGCAAGTACAAAAAGTTATAAAGTTTTCTGGTTTCATTAAACTTTAAATTTTAAACTTAATTTGTTTCTATAAAGTTGAGATTCTCTGATATCCTAAATTAGTGATGTTTTTACTCTAGAATATGCCCAGCTTTTTGCAGCACTGATTGCGCGAACAGCAAAAGATATTGATGTTTTAATAGATTCTTTACCCAGTGAAGAATCTACAGCTGCTTTACAGGTAAAAATATCTTCTCCTTTGAACTCCTTAATTGTAGAGATTTTTTTAATTAAAGGAGATAGATTTAATACCTTTTATTATAATATTCAAAGTTACTTTAAGATTAAATTTCGAAATTGAAGTTTTATTGTGAATGTAGTTTGTTGAAGACTGCACTGAGTATGTATATATATATATTTGTCCAATTTTACCTTATAAGGATAAAACTTAATTTGGCTGTTTTCCTAGAAAAAAATGAGAGAAAGGTGGCATTCTGGTATAGAGTAAAATAGTAGAGTCCAAAAGCAGTGTAGAAGTAAGTCACCTATAGATATCCAGGGAGCTCTGAAAACTCATTCTTTGAAATAATTCATACTGAGAAAACTGTTCAGTTATTGATTTTAGAATTTCTGTACTGAAAGATCTATCATAGTGATTAGTCATCTAGATTAAAAATAAATACTTGTATTGCAATTTCTTTCCTTCTCAACTCATTGACTTCAAGTTTTTCATTTCTCAAAAGATTTTAAAATTTGTGTTTTGCAAAGGCTGCTAGCTTGTATAAACTAGAAGAAGAAAACCATGAAGCTGCTACATGTCTGGAGGATGTTGTTTATCGAGGGGACATGCTTCTGGAAAAGATACAGAGTGCTCTGGCTGACATTGCACAGTCACAGCTGAAGACAAGAAGTGGTACCCATAGCCAGTCTCTTGCAGACTCATAGTGCAAGAGTGTACCAAGTAACTGAGAAGACAATTACAGTGCCATCAAGAGTTCTTCATCAGAGTTAGATGTAAGCCTTACCAGCACTTACAGAAACTGTTATTATGACCTGTTATCTTTTTAGCTGTTTTCAGTAGTCTTCTGCTTTCACTCTTGATGAATAAGCTTGTAAAATTGTGATTGATCTAGCTTTAAACCTTCATTTTACCATCATTTTTTAATTCTCTGAATGAAATGATTGAGGCAGATAATGCATTAATAGTTATATAATTAAATGTACTATACAATTCTATTGTGACATAAGTTTTACTTAATTTTTGCCATATTTCTTTAGTATTTTTACAAATCAAAGCATCTCTCAAGTCAGAGGAGAGATGGTAAGTGCAGAGATGTAGAACATTTCAATATGCGTGGGGTCTTTCTGCCTCTTTATATGTATCATTTCATTAAAGTTTGAGCAGGGAAAATTTCTGAAATAGTTATGTTTTTAAGAAACAGAAAAAGGGTTAGTATGGCTGGATGAGAGATTAAGTCACTTTTATGGAAATTTTTTCCAAAACCTCATACCCGTTCTAATTCACTTCCACATTTGTGTCTGCTAAGAAATCCTCTTCTCTGTGGAATTCTCATGCTATTGTGAGAGAATTTTCTTCATCTGAAAAATTTTTTTATCTTTTCATTTATGTTTTATCCCTTTAAGTTTGTAAATTGAAGTGTATTTCCTGATTCAGTTCCTTCTCAGTCTTTTTGTTTATTTAAAGCTTCTGTCTTCTGATCTTGTTAACTTTTTAGTCTTTTTTGAGGGGTGGGGTTGTGGGAGACTCCTCCTGGCTCCAGTTCATGGACCTGGGTCCTTGGGCTTTACATGTTCTACACCATAACTGCTTCGGCTGCCTGAAGCACAAGGACGTGCCTACCTTTCTGTCTTTATTGCTGCATTTTAATCAGACCAGAATATACTTCCACTGCATCAGTTAGTTCACTGTTATTTTCTCCATTCCATCTTAGTTTGTTATTGCTAATATTTGTGTCAGAATTATCAAGTATAATTAACATCCAGTTTTTTAATATCGATTCCACTGATTAAGTTGAGTTCACTAAGTAGCTGGAGTTTCTGTCTTGTGAGGTTGCATTTTTCTGTATATCCTAAGCTACATTTCCTGCAATTTGTTATTATCCATAGTTAAAAAAAAAAAAAAAAAAAAAAGATAGATATTCTGCCTCATATCTTCATCATAACTAAGCTCCTCTAGGGTTCTTAAAAATAATGTGTTTCAAAGTTCAGGACCCATTTGCATTAGTTACAGACGCATCAGGAATTTATTGACTAGTCAGAAATTTTGGAACTGAAGGAACTTTTAAATTTTTGTAGTTCTTATGAAGTTTAATAAAAGCAATTTGCTATCAGTTATTTGACATAAATTTGTACCCTTCATTATCTTGAAGAGAAAATTTGATCAGGAAACTATTTCTCAAGATGTATAATTATTTTAAAGAAGGGACTGTTATGAAGAAAAGGTCATTTTCAGCTAAATTAAAGAAAGGTTTAAAAAACAAACAAACTGAGGGAAGAGAGCCTTTCTATCCATGGATAGGAAGGAACTGTTTTCCCAATAGAGTAAAGCAAATCTCACTTTGCATTTTTTTCTGCTGTCCATCCTACTGCTTGACTGGACGTAGCCACCATCATGAGAATACAGCACAGCTAGTAACTAAAGCACCATCTTTTTGACTCTTAATTATGAGTCTCAGGGAATCTAAAATACTGGAAAATTGTGAAAGGGAGGAGCCTGGGAAAGCAACCTCTTAAAATTATTTATGAACAACTGCATGTATTCTTAACACAAAAGGGAAATGAACTTGGGGAGAGCTGTCCTCTGAATGGTACACATGGAACAAATCTGAGTAGCACTATGAAGGTTTTGAAAATTGAACTGACATTGGAAACAATATACAGTATGTTAGTTGGAACTTGGTTTGAATCCAACTGAGTCAATTACCTGCTAAAACAAAAGAAAAATAAAACTGTAGGATTAAACATAAACTCATATTCAAAATGTCATGAATACAAGCCAAAATTGCTTGGTATATAAATACCGTATTTTGCCATGTATAGTGTACATCCAAGTTTTTGGCCCAGACTTTCAGGGAAAAAAATCTTTCATTTTAATTTACATTTTTTAAAGAAAGGAGAGGAATGAAGGAATGAAGATGAACAGGCAGGCAGGAAGAAAGAGGAAGAAGAAGCTTTTTTTTTAATATGTAGTTGTTCACGCTGGTTGCTTCCCTGCAGGCCTGGGACTTAAACCCAGGGTTATTAGGCTTGCTCCTTTTGGAGGTGATAGATGCAACTCCTATTCGACCAGGGCGCACCTTGTTTTAATTTTTTTCATTCAAAATTTTCTTTGTTTATATTTAGGTTGCAGTTGACTGGTTAACCCACCAGGTATCACAGCAAAGGAGTTTTCAAGTCCACTGTGATTGCTTTTGCACTGTGTAACATGGGCTTTGAAGTGATCAAAAACAAGCAAAGCTGTGTTTTCAAGCAGTACTCTAGACCTTCATGACTAGACTTTGTTAAACCAGATTTTCTTGCCTTCTTTATTAATCCATCCTTTTTCCAGGATATTACTTTGCATATGGATGCCATTATCATTATTGATTTCTAGAGTTACACTTTTAACTCATAAGCATAAATTAAAGAATTTTAAACATTTATATAGATATGAAATTAGTACTACCGTGTATAATGCGCATACTTATTTTTCCCCTCACAAATTTGGACAAAAAGTGCATCACACAGCAAAATATGGTAAGTGGTGAAATTTCAACTTCTATTGGAAAAGAGAATCAGCCAACAGATATTGAAATCAACTCATCAACTGACAAGGACTTCAGAGCTGCAGTTATTGTAATTCTTCTAGGTGAACACTCTTGAATGGAAATATTGTCCGAGCCAAAAAAGAAAAAAACTACAAAGAAGAACCAAATGGAAATTTTAGAACTAAAATATGGTGTGCTCTGGTGGTCTAGTGGTTTAGCATACTGGGTGCAGTCCACACATCCCAAGGTTTGGGTTCAAGACCTGGAACCAGGGGAAGCAACCAAATTGAACAACAAAATAATTGAAATGCTTTTGCTTTTTCCTCTTTCCTGCTTGTCTGACTACTTGCCTTTTTTCCTATCTGCAACTTTCCTTTAAAAAAAAACAAAAATATACAATAAATTCACCTGGTTAGATTGTAAACAAAGATGAAGGTTTGATGAAGTGGAAGATAAATAGAAACTATCCAATCTGGACAACAAATTGGGAAAAGAATAAGACCTCAGGGACCTGTAGGAAAGTGAAATTAATATATGTATGAGGAAGGGGAAACATGCAGGGCTGAAAAAACACTTGAATAATAAACTGAGTGAAACTACATATTCAAGAAAGTCAGCAAGCAGAAAAATTTCAAAGAAATTGACAGTTCATCAAGTTTCTGAAAAGTGAAAAGTATTAAAGGCAGCCATGAAGAAATGATATTCCTTGTAGTAAAACAGTTATTCAAATTCAGCGAATACCTCATCAGAAACCATGGAGGTCAGAAAGAGATGACATTTTTTAAGTGGTGAAAGAAAATTACCCATAATCCTGTTAGCAAAGATATTCTTCAGGAGTAAAGAAAAATCATCATTTTTCAAATGAAGGAAAACTTAGACAACTTAAAATTTATAGCAGACCTGCTGTGAAAGAATTGATGCTTTTCAGAAAGAAAAAAAATGATACCAGTAACTTGGAATAGCAATAATGAAGAAAGCTCCATGGAAAGAGTAAATCTAATAGAATAGTCTCTTGAAGCTTTAAAAGTTATGCCTGATGATTCAGAGAAAAATTAACATTGTTTTATATGGTTTAGTATATTTAGAGGTAATGTTTCAGTCATATCATTAGAGCCTGAGAATAAAGGAATGTAAGTGGAGGAAGTTTTCTGTGTTTCACTTTTAGTGCCAACATACTGATACTAGTAGAGTGTAAGAAGTATGTTATCCCTAGAGCGTAGATATACATCTTTATATTCCTATGTCTATACATTTGTGCACCTATGTATGTGTGTGTACATATAAAGATAGATTCTTTCAAAAATACTATTGATAAGATGGATTACTAAAAAAAGTTCAAGTAACCCACAGGAAGGCAGGAAAACGTGCCTAGGAGTTCTAAATAAAAGGGAATAAAATAATTTTAAATATTAGCATATTCTTACATAATTAGATTATATGGCAATAATCTCAGCTGATTTAAATCTAAAAATTGGGTAATGAGCTGTGACCATTGAGATGATTAAAGTCAGCTTATTCCCTAGAGCTACAGTTTGATCCAGGGAGTTTGTTTTTCCCTATATAAATCAAGTAAGACGTTAGTACCCTGCTTTTATATTTCAGTTCTCTGGCAGCCATAATCAGTTAGTCAACTCTAAGATTTGTAGGTGAAACCATTTTGAATTCCTGCTCTGGCCCTGGCTGGCAGTTATGGCAATGAAATTCCTTTTGTTTTTGGAGGTTAAGTGCTACTTTTCTGCTTCTGCTGTTCTCATCATCTCCATTAAATTTGAGCCAGTTTCATGGGAACATCTTAATACCATTTCTGCCATGAAGACAACCATCAGTCTTTAAGGATGCTATTACTCTCTTCACCAATTTTTGTTTTTTTAATCCTTGATGAAAATGTAAACTTCCAGGGAATATAGGGTATGGGTAAGCTGTATATAAAAATTCACCCCAGCATTTCTTGAGCTTTTGGATACCATTTTCTCTACAGACCTTCCTGTACTTAAAATAGGTATATGTCCTGAAAACCCAATGTAAGTTGAAAATATTCTAAGTAAAAAATGCATTTAATAGCTATCCAAAAAACACTAGCAACAGAATGTACTGTAGAGTATTTGTGATCTTGTGACTGCCTTATGCTGCATTGCAGTAGTATGGTATTGCATATTGCTAACCTGGGAGATCAAAATTCCGTATTTGAAGTATGGTTTCTACTGAATGTCATTTACACACCATTGTAAATTTGAAAACTTGTAAATCAAAGATGTTCTGACATCTCACTTTAAGTTAATCTTTTGTCTGGATATTAATTAACCAATGAACTGAAACACTGTTAAGTGGTAAGTAACCTTTGACATGGACTGTCAGTTACCCCAGCACTTAGGACCATTAATACCTTTTTTGTCCAGTAAAATCAGAGATCCAGTCCAGATTTCCATCCTTAAGGTTCTTTGTTCCTGCTACTGCTTTGGTACAAAACTTTAAGAGTTTAGCTGTGAGAAAAAAATGTTAATACATATCATAAAGGAGTAAGGGATTTGATCAGGAAATAAGTACTTATGCAATGTGGGAGGACCTTCATGACTTTGGACTAGGTGCCCAAGTTGCTATCTTACTTGGTCCATTGTGGAGAGGGACCACCCAGATTCAACCCAGGATCTGACAAGGTAACTAGTGAGGGAGAGAGGGAGGGATATAGGGCCTCTGAGGTCAATCTGCCGTGGTGTGGTCCTGGCCTCTACTATGAATGTATTATTAGCATAGACATCTGTACACTTGTAATTCTCCACATAAATGCCAGAAAGGATACTCCTTTCAGGAAATGCCAAATGTGAAGAGGTATGATGTGATATGTAAAATGCCCCAGCCCATTTCTCTTGCTTATGAGTTGCCTGGCCACTTAAAATTTATTTGAGCGCTGTTCTCCTAGAAAACAGTGAAGAAATCCCTCCATTATACTGTATTCCAGGAGCCGGCTTATTGCAAAGAAGAACCCTTCTACTGATCTGTGGGTAAACACTTTGTTTACCAGTGACAAAACCAGACCCAAGCCCTACATAGTCCCGTCTTTCATTTCTAGTTTTTACACATAATAGTTAAAGCTTGTTACCAAAATCTGACAGTACAAAAATAGAAATTTTGCAGTCTCATAAACATGCAAAACTATTAGTAGATTAAATCTAATGGGTATTAAAAAAATTAAATACATCTTTAATGTCAGTCATGAATGGCAGTTATAAATTATTTTGTATTTTTGTCAATTCTAATATGCCCTCCCTTTTTTTCTCAACAACATCTTAATTAGAATATTCAATGGGTAGTGGTTTTTGTTTTCCATACTGGAAAATAAGATAATGATATGTTTTACAATGGATAATCTCTTTGATGAAAAGTAGTAGTTTAACTTGTCATAATAATAGATTAAACTCAGAATCATGATCATCTTAAATTGATGCAGGAAAAGCATTTTATAAAATTCAGCATTCATTTATGAAAAACTTGGAAAAGAAAAGAATTTTTGAAAAGTTAAGGGTGTCTTACAAAATATAACAAATGTATTAAAAGGTCAGATGCATTCCCTCTAGACTTGGGAATTAGACAGGAAACCTGCTATAATGAGATCTGCTCATCTTTGTGCAGGTAGTCCTAACTGAATAAAGCATGAAAAAAATGCAAATTATTAAGTGAGGATGAGGGAGACAATTTTTTTATTATTTAAAGAAGAAATAATAATTAACTGGTGAGAAAAACAAGAAGTCTCCACAGATAATTCTGGAAGCATCATCAGTCATAAAAACTGCAGCACTCAACAAATGAGGGAGACAGAAAGATTGTTTTTAAAAGAATATAAGAAATTTAAAAAAAAGAACAAATACAGTAAAAATGTAAACATTTAGAGATAAATATGACACAAAATGAAGGAAAAATCGAAAACTTTAAAAACATTTTTAAAGACCTAATAAGAGTATTAATACCATCTTTATGTAACAGAGTTATTGTTGTAAGTATGTCAGGTTTCTTAGTGGGTCCATATATATAGCACAATTTTAACTAAATTTCCTTCCAATTGGCATATCTGTGGAAATTAACAAGTAATTACTAAAATGTATATGAAAGGACAAAATGTCAGTAAAAAGATACTCGGGAGGTAGGATAATAGAATGAGTTCGTTTAATAGTAATTGAAATAATACATATGTATGCAGGGATAGGCAAAGAGAACAAAAGAAGAGAATAGAGAGATCTAACACAAATCCACACATACAAAAACTTGATTTGCAACAAATGACTTTCCCCACCAGGCAAAGAAGGGAAATGGTTCTGGAACAGTGGTGGTATATATGCCATATATTAAATGTAATTCCTATGGAGTTTCTTTTGAGGGTGATGAAATTCTGGGAATTAGATGATGGTAATCGCAAAATATTAAATTATTTCACAGTGAGAAATAGCCAGCAAAGGTATAAAAATGCTCAACCACATGGGTAATCAAAGAAATTTGAATCTGACTTTTGTGTTTAGGAAGGTTCACTTTTCAAGGCAGGACAGACATACTTTTTTTTAAGTAGCAGGAATGAAGGCAGACAGGCAGCAGGAAGGAAGAAAGAGAAGGAAGAAACATTCTTTAGTTGTTCATTTTTTCAGTTGTTCCTTACACAGCCGCAGACTGAACCCAGGTCCTCGAACTATGGGGACTGCTCCCCAAGCATGGGCTTAATGCCTGAGGTACCAAGACATGCTAAAATATACTTATTTTTTTAACTAACACTTTACCAGTTTAAGTTTAAATTTATTGTATTCGTTCATGTGGTCCATGGACTTCTGTGTACTTGACCAGGACTGCATAAGTAAAAGGCAGAACTGTAGGTGTATGTTTATTATATGAATAAAAGCAAAGTGATACCAAAGACAAAATTCAGAGAAGTTATTACCCCCAGTGGGGAGAAGGGGATACCATCCAAGGAGGAGGGCAGGCAGTCTTTTCAGGTAAATGATACTCTTTCTTAGATTGGAAGGTAGGTACTTAATAAAAATATTTAAAACAGTCTATATTTAAAGGTCGTGTTACAAATGATAAGGTGGCACATTTTTAAAGAATGTATTTTTCATTGTGTTTAAACTAGGTAGAACTGACTTGCTGTTTGCTATTATAAATATTGCTCTAATCATCCTCTACAAAACTGATCCACAAGTCTGTCTCCTGTACTTTTCAAAAGTTCAACAGTAAAGAGAATTTAGAAACATGAATGACTGGCTACTGTATCCCTGCTCTTTATCCCTTCCCACCAGAGGGCAGTTTGACCCTGAATTTTTGGTTCTTTCCAGAAAGTGGTTGTATAGGATGTTTTGTGACCCATAGGCGGGTACCTGAGGATTGCTAGCTTGGTAGCAGTAATAGCAAGATTCTTCTGGAATCCACTCAAAGGTAATATGATTCTGGTTTGAACATTTATCCTGGAACCAGTAACTTCAGTGTGATAGCAAATTTTAATTTTCATCTGAAAGCAAAGGGGGGTGTGTGTGTGTGTGCGTGCGTGCGTGCGTGCGTGTGTGTGTTGGGTAGGCCACACATCAGAAATAATAGCTGTATAATAAAGGAAGGGTAAAAATAATGTAGTATAGGCTCATGTGCTACTCTTTCAAAGCAATGCCACTTGTTAGTTGGCATTTGGAGATACGTAGCACAACTGTAAAACAGGGCTATGTTACTAATTACATCATGGGACTGTTTTGGAGGGTAAATGGATTTATATTTGTGTGGTAGTCCAGCATCATCCTCAGGACACCTGGTTTTTGTAGCAACTAGACTAGAGAATTAAATGGTGATGTGGCAGGGAGCCTTTATATACAAATGTTTTTGTAGACATGTTTTTATTTATCATAGATGTATATTCAACCTTTTTCTGAGAATCTTCAAATTATTGTCAAAGTGGTTGGATAGAAATAAGAATGAGAAACAAAAAACATATACAAAAAAAATCCCCATATTTAATCTGAAATTTCAAGGGAAAAAATTTAACAAAAAGTGAGAATATGCATATATTTTGAAATAAACTCCTTTAATGAAAAATACGTTTTTATAATGGAGGTTTGAAAATATTTCCATGGGATTTTTTGCCAAATATGATATATGTTATAGCTCCTACTAAACAGTTAAAATCTCTAAAATAAAACTGTCTGTTCTATTTTTAAAACTTCCAGAAAGTTAGTTTTGAATAAAATAGTGAGAATGCAATCTGTTAGAACAAGTTATTTGCATCTGGGAAGATGAAAATTAACTATTTAAACTTAAAAAAAAAATTTATAACTGTGGATGACTGATTCAGTAAGTGCAGCTAACCCTTCAATTTGAATCCATGATTTTTTGCAGGATCGTTTTTAACTGTGAGAGCCATTTATTATACCACTATTCAAATAAATTAACTTGAAGCAAAACTTCATATCACTTTATTCCATGATACCAAACCAAATGTTATAGAAACAAAACGTATTCATTTCTCTCACTAAATTTTTTTGGGGAAGGCAATGAAATGGCTTATAACAAATAAAGCACTATTTTTAACAATAGTGTTTTAATTTCTATCTCATCATTTTAAAATTGCTATCTTTGAAGTTCTGGCTTATAGTGTGTAAAATATATTAGTACAGTACTGCATTTATAGTTTATAAAGAAATAATTATGTATATATCAGAGATGTCAGCTCAACATTTGTGTGGTTGCCCAATTTTAAATGACTGGGGGTGCACCTTTATGGCTCTGGTGGCCGAAGTGACTAAGGTGCAGGTAAATGTAAAAGCCAAAGACCCAGGTTCATGACCCAAAGCAGGGGAATAAAGTAAAATAACATGAATGTTTGGGGATCATAGACCTAAGTTATAAGAAAGCAACCCATGTATTTAACTATCAAGTCATGTCAATGATACTAAGTAGTCAAAATATTATTTTTCTAGGTCAGTCCTCATCTAAAGAGAAAACTTAAAAGGTAGTATATTTTAATTCAAGTATCAGTGTACTATATTTTAGAGATTTTTCTTTTTTAATTGTTTTATTTTTTGTTTTTGTTTTCACATTGCTGTATTAATTTTGGGATATTGAAGTCACACTTCAATCAGTGTGCATTTTACATCCACCACTAGAGTTCAGGTATCTTACCACCACCTCTCCTCTCACTCGCCCCTGGTAGCCACAGTCTTGTCCAGTGAATTTTGTTGAGATTTGTCTGTTTTTTTATATGTTTTATATTTCACATACGAATGAAACCATGCTATATTTCTATTTCTCTCTGACTTACTTTGCTTAGCATGCTTCCCTCCAGTTCCATTCAGGTTGTTGCATGGGAATTATTTCATCTTTTTTAATAGCTGCATAGAAGTCCATTGAGTATCCAGTCATCTGTTGATGAGCATTTAAGTTGTTTCCATGTCTTTATCTGTTGTGAATTGTGCTGTTATGAACATAGATGTGTATATATTTTTTCTGATGAGCATTTTTTGGTTCTCTGAGTATATGTCTAGTAGTGAGATTGCTGGATCAAATGATGGATCCATCTTTTTTTTTTTTGAGGAATCTCTATAGTGTTTTCACATTGGTTCCACTAATTTACATTCCCACCAACTGTGTAAGAGGGTTCCTTTTTCTCTACACCCTCTCCAGTATTTCCCATTTCTAGTCTTTTTGATATAGGTCATTCTCACCAGTATGAGGTAATATCTCATTGTGGTTTATATTTGCACTTATTGGTAAGTGATGTAAAATACTTTTTCATGTGTCTGTAGATCATCTGTGTATTTTCTCTAGGGAGGTGTCTATTCTACCAATTTTTTGAGTGGGTCCTGTGCATTTTTGTTGTTGAGGTATATGAGCTATTTATATATTTTTGAGATGACTCATCTGATGTATATTTTGTGAATATCTCCTCTTACTCAACAGGGATGCTTTTCTTTTTTAGTGGCAGGTTTGTTTGTAGTACAGTAACTTCTAAAGTTTGTATAAGCAACTAGACTTTTTGTTTAGTTTTACTTTAGTTGTCGTTGCCATGTATGTTACTTCTCCAAAGAGTATTTGTTTCTTAATATTTATTGAGGTAACTTTGATTTACACAATAATATAAACCCATATGTGTAGGTTCACCATGTGTTAAATATATGACAATACATCATACCCACCACCAAATTACCAAAAGTCCTTCACCTCTGTCCATTGGACTCCTACCACCACTTGTTCCCACCCACTTCCTTGCTAGTAACATCAGTTCTGTTGTCAGTGTCCAAGGATTGGTTTTTATTTAGTCTGTTCTTTTGCTTTGTTTCTTTATGAGTGTGATCATTTGGTATTTTTCTTTCTCTTTTTGACTTACTTCACTTAGCATAATTCCCACAAGTTCCATCTATGCTGTTGCAAATGGCAAAAGTTCATGTCTTTTTAGGGCAGTGTAGTATTCCATTGTATTTAAACGCCACATCTTCTTTCTCCATCTGACAGTGGGCAGTCAGGTTGTCTCCAATTCCTGAGTGTTGTAAATAGTGCTTCAGTAAACATGGGGTACATATATTTCTGTGAATTAGTGATTTTTTTTTTGGGTAAATACCCAGAAGTGGGGTGATAGGATCATATGGATTTTCATTCTCAATTTTTTGAGGAATCTCCATACTGCTTTCCATAAAGATTGCACTAACTTACACTCACACCAACATTTGTAGTTTCCAGCCTTTTGGATTATAGCCATTCTCACAGGTGTGAGGTGAGATCAAATCATTGTTGTTTGATTTGCATTTCTCTGGTAAGCAATGAAGAACATCTTTTCATGTGTTTATTGGCTACATATGCCTTCTTTGGAGAAATGTCTATTTCAGTTCTTCTGTCCATTTTAAATTGAGTTGTTTGTTTTGTTTTTCTGTTGTTGAGTCTCCTGAGTTCTTTATGCATTTTGTATATTAAGCACTTGTCAGATATATGATATGCAGATATCTTCTCCCATTCAGTAATATGTCTTCTTGTTTTGGTGGTAGTTCCTTTTTGCTGTGCAGAAGCTTTCTAGTTTGATGTGGTCATATTTGCTTGTATTTATTTTTGTTTCCCTTGCCATTGGGGTTGAATCCCCAAAGACCTTAGAAAACAATTCTTAAAGTATAGTCTGCAGACCACTGGCTCTGTGAAGACAACACTGTTTCCATAATAACGCTGAGACATAAGTATACTTAACTTTTCATTGTGTTGGCATTTGTACTGATGGGGCAAAAGCAATGGCAAGTAAACCTACTGAAGACAACCTAAATTAAGGCACTGGAAGTAAAGTAGTCACCATATTCTTTATTGTAGTACATTCAAGGGGAAAAATAAGCCTATTTCACCTAAGAATGCCTTAATGAGTGCTGCCCTGTAGCTCAGGTGGCTATATGTAGATATAGATATAGATATAGATATAGATATATATGCATATATATAATGAATAAATAGGCAGAGAAAAGAAATTCAGTCTTAAGTGCCTTTAAGATTATATATATATGTATATTATACATATATGATGATGCCTTGAGGAAGCAGTACAAATTACTTGTATTAACTCGACTCTTGAATACACAATTTTTTATTATTCTATATGACAGACTATCAAGCACTTCTACTACATATCCAAGCATGACAACTGTATCAAGGAAAAAGAACTTACACAGTTTTTTGACTTGTAAGCTACACTAGTTGCTTTTATTCAGGGAGCATCATTTACTGATGACAAATCCCACTATCCAGACTTAGGTAATGTGGGAAGTGTCTCAAAATAAACCAAGTAATCCTGCCACTTCAAGGAACACAGCTGACAGTATTTTTTGCCAATAGTGAAAGTTGAGTTTTCAAGTGAAAATTAGAAGTTTGGAAAACTTGTATCCCCAGATGAGCTCAACGGCTTCCCAAAATTAAGACATTCCTGATAAAATCAGTGATGATAGTAACAATTGTGATTTTTTAAATATATCTGAAGTGATTAAGTATATCTGCAGTATGGAAAATCTGAGTACCTCAGCAAACCCCACCCCAGTCCCCACAAAGGCCGATGCTTGAAGTTACAAAATAATTAAAGGGTAAAGTGTCTGTTTCAAATGCAGTGAATTTTAATGTAATGCAGTAAGGAAGTTCATTGACAAGGATTTTGAATTCCACATTGTACCTAATCTTTAATAAACTGCCACTTGTTGACTTTTAGTGCAGATCACAGAGATTGAAAAGTCTATTAAAATGTTCCTCCCTGTTCAAACTGCACATCCAGATTTTTCTTCACATACTTCAGCCAAAGCAACATACCAAAAAATGCTGATTGCAGAAGCAGATATAATTCAACATTTTTTAAATTTTTCTGTTCTTACTGTTCTTGTTATGTAAAATACAATTAATTTCCATATAATCTACACTATTCATATTTACATACAATGAATTATTTTTGTTTTGAAGTAAATGAATACTTGAATAATTTCTTAGGTGTAGTTGCTATAACCCACATTACTAAAAGTTCCTTGGAGTTCTTTTTAACTTAAGAATAAAAAGGGGTCTTGAGACCAAAAAGTTTGAGAACTGCTACCTAGAAAGAGAAGTCGGTATATTTTTACTTTGCTGAGTGAGATTGGTTCAGGCAGAGGCTGTGGGAGAAGATGCTCACATGGAACAGTGATGAGGAAGATAGAACAAGTGGTTACATTTTCTTCTTACATTTTTCTCTTGCAGTTAAGGTATCTTATAACTTAGTGTTTTATCTTACTTGTTTTATCATGACAAGAAGAATTCTGACAAAATGACCCTCATAAGTCATGGAACTGCTGAGAGTGGAAGTGAAACATTTTCTTATCAGTCACCCAGGCAGTTTATATTGGTCATATTTATTTTTCTAACCCAGTATCAGCTAAAATTGGAAGACTTCTATAAATTAAAACTTTCTTCTGTGAGAGCTAAAAATTTAAGAATAGTCCTAAATACTATGGTCATATTAAGATCTTGAAATGATTGTTCAAAATCTACAATGAAGAAATAACTGAAAACCAGTCCTTTCCAAAGAAAATAATACAATAAGAGATTGAATACACACTTTAATTTTAGAAGAGAGTGAAGCTCTATCCTGACATATTTCAGCAAATAACACAAACCAGTACAGCAAATGCCTATCCTTTGTAAGAGTGCTACTACAATAGATTTCTCCCTGTCCCTGCTGAGCCTCTTTTTCTTAAACTTAATTCCCTCGATTTGTACTTATTCTTTCCAACAATGGCTGATACTTAGGAATTCAGAAAGACTTTTACAGATTTGACGTGTAAATTGAATGTCAGCCTTTTTTGCAACTTTGCTAAATCAAAACAAAGCAATAGTTGCTGTACTTTATTTAGTTGTAAAGTACACTATGCAGAATACAGAATTTATATGGTGACCCAGGAATGGATTTTTCCTATGGTTTTTACTGGAAATTAGATGCAACTACTGAGGAGCTCAGAAGCATTGGCATAAATTGATTTTTGGAAAGTAAAAATCTTACTATGCTGCCTCCTGGTAATTGCCACAAGAACTTCTTGGTAGAAAGATTATCAATATGTCACCTTTGAATAACTCTTTATTGTTTGGAACATATAAGGCATAACGGTTTATTGCACAGGCTCTGGGTCTGAACCCTGGCTTTGCCACTTACAAGTCATGTGACTTTGGTCAAGTCACATCACCACTCTGGGTTTCAGTTGCCATACCTTTATGAAGCGATAATAGCAGTAAACCTATCATAAGATTGTGTGGTTGCTGTAAAGCATTTAGTGTGATACTAAGTGACCTGTAAGTGTTTTTTAACATTGGTTTACTTTTCTTTCTTGAATCTCACATCCCTGTGGTTTTATTGGTTATATATCATTATCCCTAAGAATAAACTGAGACTCAGAAGTTAATTGACCATCAATCTAGAACCTGCCTGTGACTTACCCAATGATTACAAATTCAGAGCACCTCCCAACACTGTATCCTAAATCTGCAGATTTCATTCATTTCATATTAGTGTTGGAATCAGAATGATAAATGCTTGAACTCATACACGGTCTTAAACACCATTTATTAAATTCAGAGACTTTATAAATTCAATAAGTATGTAATCTTTAACATAGAACCTTTATAAACTAAGCATGTATTATTGAATTTTCTTTTGACTGTATGTTACTCCTTTTACATGATATTAAAATCTATCTCCATAGATATATATGTACCAAAACTCTTTGTATTGGCTCACACATGACATGGTAGCTTCTTAAAGTTCTTGAGGGCAGAGATTGTATTAATGTGGTAGAGTCCAGCATAGTAGCCTGAACAAATGATTGTAGGCGGGAGGTTGAAATAGTTATTTTTTTTTAGCTCCTAGATGATTTTATTGAAGGAATATTATTATAAAATTAATTAGGTTTTAAGTATACATGATAATAAATGATTGTAAATTTATATCTGTGTATAATATAGTAAGTTTGCCTCTATTTCCTTTTATCCCTCACCATGTAATTAATCTCCTCTACGCCATTTGCCTACCAGACTTACCCCATCTCTTTCTACACCAACTGATTTGCTTTATTTTGGAGCGGGGTGGTGGGGTGTGGCTAAGATTCTGTTATTTCTTGATTTAGTTCATTTTTAAAAGTATTGTTATATGCATATATTTCTATTGTAGTGATTATTCTGCAGATTAAAATAACCTGTGTATAGGTTCTCCATTCATTAGAAATATGTCAACACATCCTGCCCTCTACCAAATTACCAAGTGTTCCTCACCATTGTCCAGTAGACTCCACACCATTTGCTCCCCTCTTCCATTCCCTATTGGTAACCTCAGTTCTGTTGCAGGTGTTCATGGGTTGGTTTTATTTCTTCTGTTCCTTTGTTTTGTCTTTCATGTGCCACCTATGAGTGAGGTCATCTGGTATCTATCTTTCTTCTTTTGCCTATTTCACTTAGCAAAATCCCCTCTAGATCCATCCATGTTGATTCAAATGACAGAATTTTATCTCTTCTATGGGTTGTGTGGTATTCCACTGTACATATGTACCACATCTTCTTTATCCATTCTTCTGACATTGGGCACTTACATAATTTCCAGTTCTTAACTATTGTCAATAGGGCTGCAATAAACAAGGAGTGCATGTATCTCTGCAGATGAGTGTTTTTGTATCTTTTGGGTAAATACCCAGAAGTGGATGGCAGGATCATATGGGATTTAAATCTTCAACTTCTTGAAGAATCTCCAAACTGTTCTCCATTGAGGTTGCCCTAATTTGTACTCCCACCAACAGTGTTTAAGAGTTCACTTTTCTCCATGTCTTCACCAGCACTTGTTTCCAGACTTTTGGATAATAGCCAATCTCTCAGGTATAAGGTGATATTGTTGTTTTGATTTGCATTTCCCTGATAGCCAGTGAGTAGGAGCATCTTTTCATGTGCTTGTTGGCCATCTGTATGTCCTATTCAGAAAAGTGTCTCTGCAGTTCCTCTTCCCATTTTTGGATTGAGTTACCTGTTTTTCTGTTACTGCGTTTTATGATTACTTTGTATAGTTTAGATAGTAAACCCTTGTCAGGAATATGAAATGCAAATATCTTCTCCCAGCTTTACGTTTTCTTTTGGTTCTGGTGATGTTTATTTTCACTGTGAAGTCTTATTTAGTTTGATGTAGTCCCTGTGTTTATTTTTGTTTTAGTTTCCCTTGATGATGGAGTTGAGTTCCCCAAAGACCTCTCTATGGCTGATGTCATGGAAAGTCTTTCCTATGTTGTCTTCTAAGAAGTTTCTGGTTTCTGGTCTTATGCCCAAGTCTCTAATCCATTTTGAGTTAATTTTTGTGAATGGTGTTAGAGTGGTCTAACTTCCTTTAGCATGTGGCTGTTTTCCTAACACCATTTATTGAAGAGATTTTCCTTTCTCCATCATGTGCTTTTGGCTTCTTTGTCATATGTTCAGTGACTGTATGTGAGTGGGTCAATTTTTGATGATTGAGTTCTATTCCACTTATCTGTGACTCTGTTATATTATTCCAGTACTATACTGTTTTGATCACTATTGCTTTGTAATATAGTTCAATGTCTTGAAGTGTAATCCCTCCAGATTTGTTTTTTTTTTTCTAATTGCTTTGGTTATTCAGGGTCTTCTGTTGTTCCATACAAATTTTAAGATTTTTTGTTTTATTTTCTGGAAATAAGCCCAAGTATATTGCTTTGCATAAGATCCTTTAATGATGTTGATTCTTCCCAGCCATGAGCAGAGGATCACTTTCCATTTCTTTGTGTCCTCTGCTTATTTTAAGAAGGACTTGTAATTTTCATTGTATAGATCTTTTACTTCCTTTATTAGGTATGCCCAGATATTTTATTCTTTTAACTTCTATTTTAAACGGTGTGATTTTTATGATTTCATTTTCTTCTAGCATATTGTTTGTATATAAAAATGCAACAGATTTTTCTGCAGTGATTTTGTAACCTGTCACTTTACTGTATTCATTGATGAGTTCTAGAATTCTTTGACAGTTTTTAAGATTTTGGCTATATATACCCTTGTCATCTGCAAATAATGATTGTTTTACTTCCTCTTTTCCAATTCAGATTCTTTTTATTTCCTTTTCTTGCCTAATTGCTCCAGTACAATGTTAGATAGCAGTGGTAAGAGTGGACAGCCTTGCCTTGTTCCTGACCTTAGAGCAAATACTTTCAGTTTTTCACCAGTGACTATGATGTTGGCTGTGGGTTTTTCATGTATAACCTTTATTTTGTTGAGGTATGTAATTTCTATTTCAATTTTATGGAGTGTTGGATCTTATCAAAAGCTTTTTTTGCATCTATTGATAGGATTGTGTGGTTTTTCTCTTTGCTCTTGTTGATATGGAGTATGACATAATGGATTTATGTATGTTGAACCATCCTTGCATCCCTGGTATAAATCCCATTTGTTCATGATGGGTGATCTTTTTACTGCATTGTTGGATTCGGTTTGCTAATATGTTGTTGAGAATTTTTGCATCTCTATTCATTAGAGATATTGGTCTGTAATTTTCTTTCTTGATGACATCTTATCAGCTTTTGGCATCAGTGTAATTTAGTCTCCTAAAAAGTATTTGGGAGAGCTCCCTGTTCATCAGTATTTTGGAAGTACTTGAGAAGAACAGGTATTAATTTAATTTTTCTCTGGATGTTTGGTAGAACTCATTATAAAAGCCATCTGGTCCTGGCCTTTTATTTTTGGGGAGACTTTTGATTACATCCTCAATTTCTTTGCTTGTGATTGTTCTGTTTAGGTTTTCTAGGCTTCCAGGTTCATTCTTGGTAGACTGTATTTTTCTAAAAATCTGTCCATGTCCTCAAAGTTGTCCAATTTTGGGCCATAGAGTTATTCATAGTAGTCCCTTATGATGTTTTGAATTTCTGTGGTCTCTGTGATAATTTCTCCCCTTTCATTTCTGATTCTAGTTATGAGAGTTTTCTCTCCTTTTTTCTTTGTGAGTCTAGCTAGTGGTTTGTCAATTTTGTTTAAATTTTCAAAGAAACAACTTTTAGTTTCAATGATCTTCTGAATTGTGTTTTGTTTCTGTTTCACTTATTTCTGTTGAATTTTGATTTTTTCCTTTCTTCTGCTGATTTTGGCTTTAATTTTTCTTTAACTAGTTTTAAATGTAGAATTAGGTTGTTTATTTGTGATATTTCTTGTTTCTTGAGGTGGGTCTTGATTGTGATGAACTTTCCTCTTAATACTGCTTTTGCTGCATCCCATATATTCTGGTAGCTCATGTCTTCATTCTCATTTGTCTCTAAGTATTTTTAATTTCTTTTTAAATGAAAGGTGCAAGTAGACATGAAGGTGAGTTGGCAGACAAGCAGGAGGAGAGAGAAGGAAGCACTTCATTCATTTTTATTTAGTTGCTCACATTGGTTGTTCACCCTGGCTCCAGTTCTTGAACCCGGGACCTCAGGATGTATGTGGGTCTGCTCCCAGGGTGTACTAGACCACTAGGCCACCAAGGTGTGCCCTGTCTCTAAGTACTCTTTAGGTTCCATTTTAATTCCTCTGTTACCCAAGAGTTATTCAGAAGCATATAAGCATTGCTTAATTTGCAATTAATTTGGAATCATCCAACTTTCTTTTTGTGGTTGATTTCTAGTTTTAAGCCATCGTTGTTAGAGAAGATGCTTTGTATAATTTCAATCTTTGTATATTTCTTGAGAATTATTTTGTGTCCCAGCATATGATCTATCCTTGAGAATGCTTCATGTGCACCTGAGAAGAAAATGAAATATGTAATCATTGGGTGAAGTGTTTGGTGTATGTCTGTCTGTTCCAGATGGTCATTTAAAGTGGCTGTTTCCCTGTTAATTTTTTGCCTGGTTGATCTGTCCATTAGTGTAAGTGGGGTGTTGAAGTCTGCAACTATTATTGTATTGCTGTCAGTGTCTCTCGTCAGATCTAATAATACTGAATATATTTTGATTGTCCTTCATTAGGTGCATATTTGTTATTAAGCGTTATGTCTTCTTGCTGAATTGACTCTTTAATCATTATGTAAGATCCATCTCTGTCTTTTGTTATGCTTGTTAGATGGAAGTCTGTTTTATCTGATATGAGTAGAACTGTTCCTGCTCTTTTGTGATTGCCATTTAGCTATAGGATAGTCTTCCAGCTATTGACTTTGAGCCTTTGTTTATATTTTGAAAGAGGTGGGTTTCCTGATTGTGGCAGAATGTTGGCAGAATCTGGCAGAAAGCATAAAAAGTTATGCTTGTTAATCCATTCAGCTACTCTGTGTCATTTGACTGGTGAGTTCAGTTAATTAATGTTTAGGGTGATTATTCATATTTAACTGCTTAGTGTTATTTTGTAATTTGTCCTCTGTATGTTGTTCTAGGTGATGCCTTTGTTCTTCTTTCTCTTATTAGTTCAGATGAGTGCAGTTATGTTTTGATTGGTTTCCCTTTTTGTTTTCTTCTTTGCTTTTCCCCTGGGGATGTACTTTTGTGTTACCCTGAAGTTAACATTAACTGTTCTGCGTTTACTTCCTATTTAATTTGAAAGCAGATTAGTCTTACACTCATTCTAACTATTCACTTTTTTTATTCTCTACCTCACAACTTTTTAAATTTGCTTCCTCACATTGTTTCTATGTAGGGTTTCTTTACATTTTATCGAACATCTTTTAATACTTTTTGCAAATCTGGTTTTGTGATGGCGAATTCCTTTAACTTTTTCATATCAGAAAAGTTGTGTTTTTTTATCATTTCTTCAGTTCTGAATGATAATCTCTCATGGTATAGCATTATAGGTTGAAAATCCTTTTCTTTCAGCACTTTGAATGTATCACGCTATTCCCTCTGGCCTGTAGAGTTTCAGTTGAGAAATCTGCTGACAGTCTTATGGGGGCTCCTCTGTATGTGACACACTTTTCTCTGGCTGCTTCTAATAGTCTTTCTTTATCTTGTATGACAGTGTATCTAGGTGTATTTCTGTTTGGGTTTCTTTTATTAGGAACTCTTTGAGCTTCCTGGGTCTGCAGGCTTGCTTCATACTTCAGGTTGGGGAAGTTCTCATCTATTATTTCTTCAAATACAGTTTCTGCCCTCTTTTCTCTCTCCTCTCCTTCTGGGACCCCTCTGATGCAAATGTTGTCCCTTTTGATGTTATCCCAAAAGTCTCAAATGCTGTTTTCCTTTCTTTGCATTTTAAAAAATCTCTTTGCTGGTTTGCTTGAGTTCCTCTCCCCTGTCTTCCAAATCGCTGATTCTGTTCAAAGCTTCATTCATCCTATTATTGAGTCCCTCTATTGACTTCTTTAGTTCGGCTATTGTTATCTTCACTTCTTTGGTATCTTGCTTCATATCTTCTCTTTCTTTTTTTGATGTTCTCTTTTACTTCCTCTATAATTTTCTGGATTTCCATAAGTTTGTTAATCACTGTTACCCTAAATTCATCATCAGGTAGCTTGCATATGTCGAGTATTCAGATTTTCCCATGTTTTTGATTGGATCCATCATTTCATATGTATTTCTCTGTTTAGCATTCTGTTTATATTTCTGAGGGTTTGGTTTCCCTGCAGTGATGGCATTGTGCAGGGTGAGCACTTTGCTGCTTTCCTGGAACTGACAGTCAGGCTGAAGTTCTGCCTCTACTCACATAGTGGCTCTAGCGGGTAGCATTGAGGTTTTAGTCTCTTCAGGGAGACTAACTTCTTCCTTTAATCCTGAGGGTAGGCTAGCCAATGGGTGGGATATCTGGTGGGTGGATCTGCGACTCTGGAAAAAATGGTGGTGGGAGGGGGTGGTTGTGGAGAATTTCCTTAGCTGCTTTCCATCTATGGCAGTGCCCAGTGTAATTTCACCACGTGGGCTCCATCTGAGTTCCCAGGGCACTGGCTTTCCTTCCACTTCGTGCTAAGATGGTCTTACCTGCCTCCACATTCCAGCCCCATTGGTCATGCACCTCAGTGTCACTGCAGCATGTCTTCAGCCTTTCCACATCCTCCCTCAGCTCCACCCCACCACTGCAGCTCTTTTGCCAAATCATAAACCTACAGTTAAGCTGCGTACTGGACATTTTCACCTACCCTTTTTCATCAGGAAAGTTGGTCCATCTTTGAAACCGTAACGCCTGCCATTTCTCTGTGTTTGCCTCTGGAAAATGGGTGAGTTTCTCATTGCATGGTGGGGGACTGTCTAAATCTCCTTCTTACCAGTTCACCGTCTTTCTTCTCTCTCACCTTAAAGTATGTTTTTACTTTAGTTCATTAATTTGCTAGCTTTCTCTATACACAACATTTGAATGATAACATATGGTATCTTTCTTCTGGCCTAAGCACAGTTCCCTTCAGGTCCGTCCATGTTGTATGAATGGTAGTATTTAATCCTTTTGATAGCTGCATAGCATTCCATTGTGTGTATAGATACCACATCTTTATCCACTCATCTGTCAATGGACATTTTGGTTGTTTCCAGCTCTTGACTATTGTAAATAATACTGCAGTGAACATGAGGATGTATATATCTCTGAATAACTGTTGTGTTTTTAGGGTAAATACCCAGTAGAGGAATAACTGGATCAGTGGGATTTCCATTCTCAATTATTTTGAGGAATCTCCATACTGATTTCCATATGGTTGCACCATTTTACACTCCCACCAACAGTGTATAAGAGTTCTCTTTTCTCCACATTCTCTCCAGCATTTTTTGTTTCCTTTTTTTATAATAGCCATTCTCACAGGTGTGGGGTGATATTTCATCTTTATTTGATTTGCTTTTCTCTAATGACAAGAGAAGTAGAACGTCTTTTCCTGTGCCTGTTGGCCATTGTATGTTGTCTTTAGTGAACTATTAGGATCATATGCCAATTTTAAAATTGGATTATTGGTTTTTTTGTTGTTGAGTTTTATGAGTTCTTTATATATTTTGGATATTTACTTCTTGTCAAAAGTGTGATATGCAAATATCTTCTCCCATTCAATAATATGTCTTTTTGTTTTGATGAGAGTTTCTTTTGCTATGCAGAAGCTTTTTAATTTAATGCAATCCCATTCGTTTATTTGGGGTTTTATTCCCCTTGCTGTTGGAATTGAGTTCTCAAAGACATCTCTTAGGTCAGTGTCCTCTGGTGTTTTGCCTGTATTTTCTTCTATGTATTTTATGGTTTCTAACCTTACATCTAAGTCTTTAATCTATATGGAAATCATCGTTGTATATGTTCTTACATAGTGATCTGTTTTCAACCTTTGGCATGTGGCTGTCCAGTTTTCCCAACACTATTTATTGAAGAGACTATCTTTCCTCATTGTAAGCTTTTGTCTCCTTTGTCAAAATTAAATGTCCATATGTGTACAGTTTATTTCCAAACTCTCTGTTCCATTGATCTCTGTGTCTATTTATTCTAA
Organism: Solenodon paradoxus; assembly: GCA_004363575.1. Classification (NCBI taxonomy): domain Eukaryota; kingdom Metazoa; phylum Chordata; class Mammalia; order Eulipotyphla; family Solenodontidae; genus Solenodon; species Solenodon paradoxus. Next base: position 589,135 of record RJWH01000200.1, read on the forward strand.
TACCATGCTGAATTGATTTCTATTGCTTTGTAGTTGGGTTTGAAATCAAGTAGTATGACACTTCCATTCCCCCCCCCCCCCCCCGGATTGTTTTTGCACTCCTGGGTTTTTTATAATTCCAAATAAATTTCATGATTTTCTGTTCTGTGTCTGTGAAGACTGTCTTTTAGGATTTTGTTGGGGATAGCATTAAATCTGTGTATTGCTTTAGGTGATATGGCCATTTTATTTATGTTAATTCTTCCAGTCCGTGAGCATGGTATCTTTCCATTTCTCTGTGTCATCCTCTATTTCCTTTAACAATATCTTATAGTTTTCAAAGTATAAGTCTAACTTATTCTTTCATCCAGTGAATATACTTTGCATACTACTGTATGTAGGCACTGCCCTGGGATACAGCAATGAACAAGCCAGACAAGGTCCTTGCTATTATAGAGATTACATTATGGAGAGAGGAGATGAACAACTGACAAATACATTAAAAACATAATTTCAGATAGTGTAAATAAGAGCTAGGAAAACAGTAATAGAGTGATAGGATACAGGCTGATGAGAGGGAGACAGTGAGGAAAGATGGAAGTTCTCAGATGCAGCTGTCTAGGAAGGCCTGTTGGTTAGGGGTAGGGGGCTTGGGGAAGTGGGAAGCATCTGAGTGGAGACTTTGACCAATGGAGAGAATCAGCTGAGCAAAGAACCAGGGCTCAGGCAGTGGGAACAGCAAGCACAAAGACACTTAGCTTTTTTTTTTTTTTTTTTTAACAAGCTTAGCACAGGAATAAAAATAAAGAAATCATTATGAATAAGGAGACTAAAGATCATTATGAGGTCTTTTTTGCCCATTTAAGAAATATACAGGCGTTACAGCACCAATTGCATTCATCACCTTTATTTACCTTCTAGAAGAAAGGATAGGAGTGGTTAAGTAATACCTTTCCTTTGAAGTATTTTGAAGTCAAAAACTGGTTTTAACTTGTTAACTCTCATTTAAGACTTAAAATATGTGTTAGATTATATTCAGCTTATATTTGATAGCCAAAACAATTATACTTAGCAGCATTGGTTCATCTGTAGAATGTTAGTTTTTCTTGGAAAACTTCACCAAAGACCCAGAATTCAGTATTACTATTTATAAATATTTTTATTACACACGCATGAATACCCAGGCTCAATAAAATAGTCTTACTCATTCCCACTTTTAATCTCTTTCCATTTTCTTTTTACTCAATATGTTCTTCCTAGCCTCTCATTTTTCTTCTCATAGACACACACACACACACACACACACACACACAAAGACCACAGTCATACCTACCCACTGAGTACATTTCCTTAAACATTACATGAAGGGTCCAAAATTTATAAATCTATAAAGATAAATTACTGGTTGCCTAGAACTGAGGGAAATGGAGGGTTGGAAAGTGATGACTCATGGACATGGGATTTATGTTGTAAAATGGGTTGTGCTGATAGACGCACATGACTTTGAATATACTAAAACCCATTGAATTGTATACTTTAAGTGGGTAATTTGCATACTATGTGAATTATATCTCAGTGAGGCTGTTTAAAGATCTAACAGAGGAGAAAAATTGAACAATATAGTGTGATACACAATAAGGCAAGAAAGAACTAAAGGAATAAAAACCAATGGGAGAATAAAAAATTATTAGGATAGCATGTATAAATTCAAGCATTTAATAATCACATTAAATTAGACTAGAGATTCTCTTTGAAAAATAAATATGGAAATGCAAAGCATCAAGAATAAAGAAGGCAATCATCGAGTGAGAAAACTGGAGGCTTTAAATGATCAAATATCAAGACTAAAGCTATAATGACTAAGATAGTTTAATATTAATGCAAGAATAGAAACATTGAATGCTGAATATAGAACAAATTTCTGGATATGTTATCACATGATTCGCAGTGAAAAAGCTGTTTCAGTTCAGTTGGGAAAAGGATGGCTGCTTCAATGCTAGGTTCGTTGGATGTTCATATTGAAAAAAAATTAATCTTCATCCCAACTTAAAAATTAATTTGAGATGATCAAAGACATGATTATATCCCAAATATTAAAGCTTCTGGAAGAAAGCATAGGAAAATATCCTCACAGTATCAAAATATGCTTGATGTATAAAAAAATGTTAAACAGGACAGAATAGGGAAGCTTTTTCATTATAGAGAAGACTGATAAAATAAACTTCAATAAAATTAAGCACTTCTATTTATCAAAAGATAATCAGTTGAGTAGAAACATATGTAGTAGACTGGGAGAAGAAGATATTTTCAACACATCTACTTGATAAAAGTCTCATGCCTAGAATATATAAAATCTCTTGGAAAATGGTGATTAAAAGACATACAACCTAATGCTTTTAAGTGAACAGAAATTTATAACTCACAGAAAGGAGATATCTACATGGTAAGTACAAAAGATGTTCTTCCTGCTTAAATATCAAGAAATTGCACATAAACCAAAAAAATACCACCAGAATGCCAACACAAAGTTTTGGTTGGGACATGGAGCCAATAAAACTCAGGTACATTGCTTACAAGGATGCAAATTTAAAAATCACTTTGAAGAATTCTTTGGTAGTACTCCTGAAGCCAAACAGATGTATACCCTGTGACCTAGCAGTTCCACTTCTGAATATGTACCTAACAGAAATAAGTGCTTCTCTTCATCAAAAGACATATAATAATATTCATAACAGTATTATTTATAATAGCCCTGTAGCAGGGACACACCCTTGTGGCTTAGGGGCCTGAAACACTGGCATGCAGACACTGCGTAAAGCCCAAGGACAGGAGATTTCAAACTGGGGGACATGGTGAAAAACCAAAATAAATAAATAAAGATGCTTCTTTCACTCCTTTCATCCTTCCTTAAAAATCCTTCTTCCTTCTCTCCCTTCCACTCTGTCTTAAAAATAGTAATATAGCACTACACTGGTAAAAATGCAAATGTCCATCATGAGTCGAGTGGATGAAGAAGTTATGAATGAATGATAAGGTAATAATAGTATGGCATTAAAAATAAGCAAACTACTACTGCACTCAACAGCATGTATGAGCTGAAATACAAAATATTGCAAGAAGTCAGATGTAAAATATATACTTCATGGATACAGACTCATTTATATGAAGTTCCAAAATAAGTGCAACTGCTCTGTAGTAGAGTTAAGAATATTCATCACCTGTAAAGGGGTATTGACAGAGTAGCATGAGGAAATGTTCTAGGATGCTAGAAATGTTCTGTATCTTCACTTGATTCTTATATAATAGGTACATATATAATAATTCATTAAGCTGTACACTTAAGAATTATGCACTTCATTGCATGTAAGTTATCTCAAAAATAAGTTCAGTCAGTTATATCTGTGTCAGTACAAAGAATGATGGTGAACATTATAAATTGGTTTTTATGAATTCAATAAGAATTCTTAGACAACTCATGAATAAAATGGAATTTTAGTAATAATTGGGTCAAAACTGTAATAAAATATAAGGAATAATAAATAGTATAAATAGTGAATGTGTTTATAGACAAGACAACTAAAAACTAGGAATGATGAAGATTTGGGCTCTTCACAGATTCTTAACTGTCATGAAGATTACTATTGTAAAAGATGTTAATGTGTATTTTTGGGGAAAAATACCTCGTTTATATCTTTCAGTGTCTAAGGAGAACAATAAAAACAACTCCAGATGTTTCTAACCTAGAAAATGTTTGCAAAATTGTCAGAAGGGCTGAAGGGGCAAAAAGTAGAAGGATACTACCTAGATATCAGTAGTTACAGGAAATGCCAACTCTGAAATTTGGAGGAGCAAGGAAAAGCTGGTGTGCCCAGATCTCCTGAGCATATGCTGCTGAGGCTTCTAGAGACTACTGTTTCCATTGCTGCTGTTGGAATCACCATAACTTCTATTTCATAGGAAGCCAGGATGGTTCAGGATTCTGGAGCCACAGTCTCATTTTTATTGAGCTGCTGCCAATATTGTACCTCTATTTACTTTGTAATAAGAACAAACTTAAAAAAATTAAAGGAACGGATAAAAACAAACAAATGAAAAGTAAACTCACGTATTTGGGGTTTCAGGAAAATTCCACTATAGCCTTTTCAAGGAACCAGCTCTTGGTTTTACTGATCTTTTGAATTATCTTTTTGATTTCTAGTTTATTTGTGTCCAACTTTTTGTTACATCCTTCCTTCTACTGACTTTTAGTTTTTCTTCTTTTTTTTCCAGTTTCATTTGATGTAAGCTTAATTTTTAAATTACGACTTTTTGTTTCTTGCAGTAGGCATATTTTACTGTAAACTTCCCTCTTAGCACTGCTTCTGCTAAGTCCCAGAGGTATTAATAAGTCCCGTCTTCATTTTCATTTATCGCTAGGTATTTTTTGATATCTCCTTTGATTTCTTCAATAGTTGTTTGGTAGTATGTTATTTTCAAAAAATTTGTGGATTTCCCCTCTATTCTTTGTATTGATATCTAGTTTCATGTCATTGTGATCCAAAAAGATGCTAGATATAGATATGATTTCAGTCTTCATAAATTTATTGAGATGATTTTTATTGTAACATGTGATCTATCCTTGGTGATGTTCCTTAAGTAGTTGGAAAAATGTGTATTTTTTGGGAGTGGAATACTCTATAAACATCTATTAAGCCCACCTCTTTTTAAGAACCTTTCTTTGTTGAAATTTCTATTTGGGTGATTTATGCAGTCCTCTAAGTGGGGTATTAAAGTCCTCTACTATTGTTACATTGCTGTCAATGGATCTCTTTAGGTCTGTTAATATTTGATTTAATTATTTTCGTGCTCCCGTGTTGGGTACAGTGTGTGTGTTTTATATAAGTGTAGTGGCTCCTGCTTTGTAATTTTTTTCCATTGACTTGGAGTACCATTTTCCATCCCCGTACTCTTAAGTCTATATTTGTCTTTATAGATTAAGTGAGTTTCTTATAAGTAGCATATAGTTGTTTTGTTTTTGAATCTATACAGCCACTCTGTGTCTTGATTGGTGAGTTCAATCCATTTACTTTTAGGGTGATTATTGATATAGGAGGGTGATTACCATTGCTCCCATTTTGTCATTTGTTTTCTGGTTTTATTTATTTATTGCCTTGTTCAATTTTTGTAAAATTTTTAAAGAAGAGTTTTTATTGATTTAGTTGTTTATTTCGTTTTATTCCTCCCCTCCCCGGTCCTGAGTTGCAAAATCAGATCCTTGCACTTTTACATGGTCCACACCCCTGCCTTCTCAGATGCCTGAACCATAGGATGCACTTGGAAACTTTTTTTTAGCTAGAAGAGCTAAATATTTCTGTAGAATATTTCTTGTAGAGAAGATCTAGTGGTGGTAAACCCCTTCAGCTCTTGTTTGTGTGAGAAAGCCTTTCTTTCTACCTTACACCTAAAAGAGAGTTTTCAGTATTCTTGGCTGACTTTTTCATCTTGAAGTATTTTGAATATACAGCTCCATTTTTCTCCTGTAATATAGAGTTCCTGCTGTGACATCTTATTATAGCTTGTATCTTTATATGTTAGTTACTTTTTTTCCCTTTTAGTCTTTTTTGTTTGTTTGTTTTGTTTTAGACTTTAGATAGTTTCATTCTCTCCTTTACCTTCTGGGATACTCCTTCTAATGTTTTTGTTCCTAATGGAGTTGAATAGTTAGCTTAATATTTCTGTTTTTAAAAAATTCCTCTCTTCATCCACCCGGGTCATTTCTAAGTTTCTGTCTTTGAGCTCACTAATTTTTAACTTCATTAGGCCTATTCTGTTTCTGTAGTTTTGTAACACTCTTTTTTTATTTTTAAAGGAAAGGCAGGCAGGAATGAAAGCAAGTAGGCAGCCAGACAGGAAGAGAAAGGAGGAAACATTCTATTTATTTTTATTTAATTGCTCATCTTAGTTGTTCCCCCAGCTCCAGGTCTTGAATCCGAGTGCTTGGGATGTATACGAACTATATTCAGTGACTTTATCTGCTAAGCCAACTATAACACTCTGTAGCACTCGACCTCATTTTATAGTTCGTTACTTAATCTCTGTTAGTTTCTAATTTACAGCTTTAATTTCTACCTCTCATTAATTTTATTATTGAACTTACTGCTTTGCTTCTCTGAGTTTCCTTGTATCTCTTTGCATTTCTTTATGGTAGTTATTTTAAATGACCTGTTAAAAAGATATAATCATCCCTGCCTTTGAATTTGGTTTTGGAGATGATTTGTTCTCTCTTGAGCTGTCAAAATACCTTCCGGTCTCAGATGGTCTTGTATTGACTTTTTTCCCACTGGGAATCTGGATCAGCAATTTAGAACTGACATGGTTATCTTTTACTTTTCCAGCAGGTGGCACTATGGCCTATCCTTTTTTTTTAATAAATTATTTTTGGTTCTTGCTGGCTGGCATAGATGCCTAGGCCAGTAAGCAGGATTGGCTCTGTCAGCAGAAGGGAGGGATATGAGAAGACAACCACTGTCATGGATGTGCTAGGTGATAGGGCTGCTTTGTGGGTAGCATTACAATTAACCCTCCTCTCTGAGATTGCAGATCTGAGACTCAGTCTATCGACTGCTGATGTACTTTATGGTGCAGGTTGGGGAGAGGGAGTGTTGTGTGGAGTACTTTTCACTTTTGTCCTCCTTGCTGGGGCCCTGACCAGTGGAAGTACCCAGCTCCTCTACCTTAGGCTTCTCCCTGATCAAAGGTCTTACGCCATGACACTCTCTATTTTCCTATTCTCAGGACTCCTGGCTGGGCTGGTAACCCTTCCCTCTGTTTCCTAGATCACTGCTTCAACATGCTTCTCTCCACCCACCTTCTATCACTAATGTATCAGTCTCCCCAAAGTCTTTTCCAGTGTCGTTTGTGTTGGCCTCGAGGTACAGTGGGTGCATCATACAGGGGGTGCATCGTACTGGGGAATTCTCATTTTTGGCTGCTTGTTAGTTGTTCCTTGAGAGTAAAGTGGGAGACATCTTCTCTTACAATCTTGGTGACATTAAAATGCTTAATGGAATGTAAGAGATGATAAACATTTCCTATTAGGTGAGAAGAAATATTTTTAATACATAAAAGAATGAAGGTAAAATTTTATTCTGCTCATATTAACATTACTAAATAGGCTCTTTATTTGGCTTACCACAATATCATTTTGAAGAGATTAAATCTTGGACTATAGATCCAGCCTAATTTTTACTCAATGCGTTGTATGCTCATTTCCACAGAGAAAGCCTCTTGTCCCTCTAGTCAGAGGGATATTAGTGCTGTATGTACTCTCTAGAATGGTGTTTTTGTTTTAAGAACATGAACTTCGGTTCATAATTATACCTCCACTACTGTGATTAATTAATATCTGAATCCCCATTTGGCTGCCAGCTCCTTAAGAGCTAAAGCTGTCTATTTGTGCTCCTCAGAGCCTGAAACATAGTAGGTCCCCAGTAAATATTTGTTGAATAAATAAATGATGAATGAAAGATCCGAAATATAAATAATTAGAATGGATTCCTGGGAGTAGGGATAGTAAAAGTTTGCAGTTAACTTTTTAAAGCACTATTAGAGAATATCTTTAAAATATACCTTGTAGATTTAACTGTAGGAGATAAAGAGCCAAACATTTAAGGGGAACAGAAAAGAATTTGAAAAATGCTCAACCTTCCAGAAAAGTCTGGCACATTCTTTATATAGATTGAAGGAGGATAGTATTTTATATTCTGGGCTTTTCTAAATTGTTGTTCTCTTTATATGGCATAAAAGGGTTGTCTGTTTTCTTGAGCAAAATATTTTTTTAACTGAGTATCCCTGGTTAATAAAATGTCTTTATACTGTAAGACTTGGAATTCAAAGCTTCATTGAAACTTACAGTAAATCAAGAAATTAGATTTATAAGAGAAAGAGGTTTTGCCTTATTTTTTTTTTTCTAGTTTTCTAAGCCTTCTCTATTGATTTTTGGTTGGTAGATTTTCTAAGTAAAATTTTGGTCATATTTTGTCTTTTGTTCATTACTTTTAAGTAAAAAGATGTTTTTCCTACCATCTTAAAACTTTGCAAAGAAAGATATACTATAGGATTTCCACTGTGGGTAAACAAAGTTTTTATTCACTCTGGAAAAAATCTGGAACTTCCTTTTTTTCTAAATCTGAGGATGTAGTCAAGGTAAGCAAGGTAGGGAGGGAGTTCTCAGCAATCAATGGGGGAATTCCTTTTAGGGACAAAAGAAATAAGATACCTAGAGAGCATGGGTGCACAGAATTAGCAAGGGTCTAGTAAATATTTCTACTGGTTGTAATAATGTGTGTTAGTGGACTGAATTTCTCAGTTTTGTGAGAGAACAATTATCTACTGACTTCCCTCACATTTGAGTTTCAATAAATTTTAAATGTATCCCAATATACTGTTTCATTGTGGCTTTTAGGCTATGATTCATAGTATAAAAGAGGAAAGATAGTCCCTATCATGGTTTCTAAAAAGGTGGAAAAACAATAGCAATTGGCATTTTCACAAGAATTTTATTTAAGAATATTGAACAGTTTAAAAGGAGATGGAAGAAGCATCACAAGTTCACAGGTAAGTTTGGAAAAACTACTGAGTTTGAACGAAACTGTTACACTCCAAGTGCAAGTCAGGCGTGATCCAGTAAAATCTCCCAAAGGATAGTAATAGTGAGTTGGTAGATTTAACTCTGACTCTTGGAAAATGTGCCCAATTGAGTAATGATCTGTCTTGCCTCATAAATAATACCTGGAAACTTATTTATTTTATTCATAGACTGTCTACCTCGGTTCTCAAATTTACTGTAGTAGTTTGTTTTCTAAGTTTGGTTATACAAGGTAAACCAACATTAAACTGGTTAGCCACAATCAACGTAAGATTAAAGTGCAAGCAAATGATTAAAATAATTCATGTTGATTACTACAGGTTTACAATACCATTTAGTGTCTTAGGATAGCTAAGGCAATGGAATAAAAGGAAAAAAATACTCAATAAATTTGAGATTTAGGCAAGTTGTGATTATATTTAATTGGAGGAATTCAATATAGTCCTCCATTTTCCCTAGAGATTCCCATGATGAGAAAATAAATTCCCACAACCATAAACTCATTAATTTTTAATTTCCCTTTATTCATAAATAATATTGGAGCTGCTTTAGAAGATTCATTTTTTGACATAATTATTTAATGACGTGACATGTTGTGAAATAAATTGGTTACAATTAGTCAGTAGAGGATGACTTCACTTTTGATAAAAAATTTAAAGTATGTATACAAGACATGGAAGGTGATATACCAAAAGATCAGTAAGTATTTACTTCCATTCAGTGATTAAATATTCTTCCCTTTGCTGTTGTATATTTTTTGAAACATGATTACTTGTAAAACAAAAGCAACCACCACCAAGAAGAAAAATGGGTCACTGGATAGACAAATAGTTATTAATATCAGAAGTCCAGCAGTCAAAGTCTGAAACCCCAGGCAGGTCCAGCTATGGAGAAAGTGGTCAGCCCAGATGTGGAACATTGTTCTTTTCCTTTCCTACCGGAATGCTCTTCTTTGATGTTCTAGCAAACTATATTTAATAGAAGGCTGTGAATATTAACTGACAGGATAGCAAAACAAAGCTAGCAACTTTGGTTCTGAATTGCTACAAAACATGGTAAGCCACTTTATAGCTGTAAAACAGGTAAAACACACTAGGCACTTACAACAACAATAACAAAAAAGCCCATCTGCTAACCACAGACTTTGTTACTCTTTTTGACCTTTGTTAATTTTTAATTTTCATTATAAATCTATTTTTATTTCATGGATCTAGAAGAGGCAATATTTCTCAAGATAAGAGCAACGTTAATGTCCAATGACCTGGCGTGGAAGGGCTCACCAAAACCCAAACCACTCAAAATGAATGCATTTGAATGTCTTCACTCTGTCTTTTTTTAAAAAATAGCTTTGCTAAGATATCAACTGGAGAACAGAGTTTATGCTTAATATCAGTATAAATGAAGTTCAGACATCTCAGATCCCCTCCCCACCCAAATGTTGACTGCTAGGGGGTACTTTATTCAAATAATGATGACAGATAATCTGCATTTCTTGCTCTTAAAAACAAATTGAGAAAGTCTCATTCTTTTAAAATCTGGCATTCATAAAAATCAATGCCACCTTTAACCTAAGATGCGTTTTAGGTATTTCCCAAAGCTCTCTGTCCTTTTTTAAAAATTTATTTTTATTGCAGTAATTATTATACATATTAAAATAATTTCCTATGGATAGGTTCCCCATTTCTTAGATATATTCAACACACCATGCCCTCCACCAAATCACCAAGTGTTCTTCCCCATTGTCCAGTGGGCTCCACCACCATTTGCCCCTGCCCACCCCATTCTCTTTTGGTCACCTCAGTTCTGTTGCAAATGTTTCAGGGTTGGTTTGTTTGTTTTATTCCTTTGTTTTGTCTATTCACATTCTACCTATAAGTGAGGTCATCTGGTGTTTATCTTTCTTCTTTTGACTTGTTTCACTTAGCATAATAGCATAACTTAGCAACCTAAGTCAATTTATATCTTGTTAGATAAGCCCAAACCTAAAGCTACAAAAATTCCTGTAGTTCCATCCATGTTGATTCAAATGACAGGGTTTCATCTCTTCTAAGGGCTGCGTAGTATTGCATTGTATATATGTACCACATCTTTATCCATTCATCTGATGTTGGGCACTTAGGTAATTTCCAGTTTTCAGCTGTTGTGAATAGGGCTGCAATAAACATGGGGCTGCATACATCTCTTTGGGTGGGTGCTTTTGTATCTTTTGGGTAGATGCCCAGCAGTGGGATGATGGGTTCATATGGGATTTCCATCTTCAGTTTTTTGAAGAATGAAGTATCTACAAAATCTCCTGTCGGTCCCACAAACAAACTGAGCACCTTACTGTCATCTTCGTAATTACCTGGCTTTTCCACAGAGTTTTCTGTTTCTTCAAGCACCTAGACACTTTCTTCTTCAGGCTCCCCTTTGTCTTTCAGTTGTTGATTTTTTGGTATAAGGGCCAGCATCATCTACCATTTTTCTTTTTCTTTCTCTTCCTCTTCATTTTCTTTAATTCTGAACTAGGACATTGCATTGCTGCTCCTCTATTGGTCAATCTGATAGATTTCTTGGGAGATGTTTTCACTTTTACGTTTTCCGTGGTTTCTTTAGATAATCTCCATTTAGGGCTTCTCACAAGTCCACATTCATAAACTGCTTTAGGGATTTTCTTTCACTTTTCCATTTCTTACTATTTTAGACACAACTCGATTGCTGGTTTCTGATAAGCCACAGATTGTTTTAAGATTTTTTTTCAACTTTTTCGCCTCCCACTGTTTCTTCAGATACATCTCCATTAGGAGTTTCTAGTAGGCTTACCTGTGAGGCTGCCTGTAGCTTGAGTTTTCCCTAACAAAATTTGCGGTTCTGTTTCTGGATCTTCTTACACAGGAGTTTTATCAGGTGGTGAGAGATGTTTTGGGCAAAGTGCCTTCACTGCAGCGCCACAGCATGACCCTTGGCTGCTCAGCTCTGACATACTTCCTCTGGGGTTGCTTTTTTTTTTTTAAGGAAAGTTGCAAGCATAATGCAGGCAAGTAGACAGGCAGGTAGGAAGAGAGAGGAGAAATGTTGTAATTTTATTTATTTATTCACTTTGGTTGTATCCCCCTGAGCCCCCTTCTCCCACCCCATGAGGCAGAATATATCCTGGGATGTATGTGGACTGCACTCAGCCGGAGGGGGGTCAGACTAAATTACTGCATCACCAAGGTGTGCCAGAAGATTCAGATTTTAAAAAGAAGAAATTTTTAAAATTCCATCATTTCATTACCCCCAAAGAACCACTTTTTTTACCTTCTTATTTAATGCATATTATTTCAACAAAAAGTGGAAAAACAGTACATATTATCTTTATGGAAACTACTTTTTTTCACTAAACACAGCCAAAGGTGGCTAACCAAACCACTTACTACATCAGTGTGTGCCTATAATGAATCTTGCTCAATCATTTTGAAATTTATGAAACTTAGAACTATTTAGATCAGAAACAGAATGCCAGGGTCAACTATTTTATTAGGACCAAAGAAGGAAACTTTACCTGAAGACTTCTGTATCATCCTCTTCAAAACTTTTGTAATTTTATAATGCACTTTCCAAAACATAAGTAATATTCAGAATGAAATTTTTCTCTTTTCTTTCACCATTTTGCTATAATGTAAATCCAGTTGATAGAGTTGGTGAGAAAAGATTTTTAAATATATTTACAGAGATGTCCCATCTTAACTGTTTTAGATTTGTTATTTGGGCTTTAATATAATTCTAAGTCATCCTTATCTTATAGAGAATAGCAACATAATACTGCTTGTTTTTCATCAAAGTTAGTGAATATAAAGATTGTTTTAAAAGCAGTCTATCCTGAAAGCAAACTCAAAGCAGGCAGCTAACCAGCGAAATACCAGACCCACTGTGTCCATGAAACATGTTAGGGACTGAAGAAATGTTTCAAGAACAGAACTCCTCAGAAGTTTCTGGAATTGTATGGAAGGCAAATTTAGCTAACAGATGAGTTGTTCTAAAGAATAGAGGTTGCTTCTGAGCTTTGAGGCTGTGCTTCTATGAGGACATCTGCTAAGGCTTCATTTTGTTCTTATAGTTTCAGCCCTGGAGTTTTAAACACTTAAAATTATCAGCACAATATGTAAAAATTCTAGCAAGTTAATAAACCCAGTTAGTGGTGAGCTAGGAGGAAGAGAGGACTAGACAATGGAACAGGGGAGGAGCACAGACAATAAATGATGAAGAGGAGTATACCATTTATCACAATCTTATTTTAGAGTTAGTTCAGACCATTTATGTTAAACCAGAATTAATGACAGAAAAATCAGTTTGCTGAACTATAAACATTGTTTTCCTGGATTCCACTGTACATTTCATTTAGGGGAAACTTGATTTCCATGATACCTCACAGTTCCCCTCTATATCGCTGTGCGGCTAACAGCACCACCCTGAGATTTGAGCCTCATCACATAACTAAGAAGAGGACCAGGAAGGGGTTGTTCTACCACAGAAACTTCTCTCTAAAGGCAATTTCTCCCTATTCTAGTCATGGCCTTCACCAAACCACATTGTTTGATGGAAAGAACTAGATTCATTCTGGGTAGTCTAAAAGAAAGTGAAGTCACAACATGGTCATCTGAAAACGCGAAGTCATCAGACTTTAGTTAGATCGGTGTCTCATCAATGGATGTTTAGTTTCACTTCCACCAGGCTAAAGACAGAGTTTGATTACATGGAAAACATGCCCAAGAGACAAGCTTGGGAGATCTGTGGGGTTGTCACTTGTTTTTTTTTTTTCACTGTTTAAGGATTCTCACTCTAAGTTGAAGACAGTCGAAGAAACATTTTGAGCATCAACCTAGATTTATTCTGTAAGTGACCTCAAAACTGACAGAAAACAGTCTAAAAACTGACAAACTGAAGCCAACATATTGAAACATATTCAAGGGCTCCAACCAAATGTTTTCAAAGATTATTATAAATAACCTTCCAGTCATTCAATCATTCAACAAGTTTTTATTAAGTGGTATTACCCAAGAGTATCAAGAGATGAGTGACTCAGTTCCCAGCCCTTCCTTGTGTTCATTAAAAACTCTATGATGGGGAGGTAGAGGATCAGCTCCTGGTGGAAGTAGCAATTGGGTCTGCCACGTCTGGCTGAGCACATTCCACAAACATCACAACGACCCAGGTTCATGTCCCAGGGCCAGGGGAAACTATCAAGATGAACAACTAAATAAAAGAAAGAAAAATGCTTCCTTTTCCTTTCTTTTTCTGCCTACCTACCTACACACCTTCATTCCAACTGGAGCCTCTCCTTTGAAAATAAATAAATAGATAGAAAGATAGATAGATAGATAGATAATAAAGTCTATTGGGAGAGGCAGATTCTGTCCTGTTGTGACCACCTTGCAGGGCTTGGACTCTGACTCATGTTTTTAGCTTGGGCTTTCAGTAATTGATGAACTTGGAGACAGAAGAATACAGTAGCAGTTAGCATTTACTACCCTTTACAAGGTGCTTTATATATGTGATCTCATATGACTCCTGACAGCAGCCAGGCCTGAGGTAGCCAATGTGGGACATTGCACAAATTGGAGCTAGACAGACCTGTGTCGTGCATGCTGCCCATGCAGGAGGCCAGCCCCATTCACCTCTTCTGCTAGATACTTTTATGCAGTTTTTAGGCTGTGCAGCTATGCTTGGCAGACCTATCAAGAATCTAGTTAGAGAATCATCCTTGTTTCACAAAGAAGGAAATTTTTCAGAAAGACTAAATAGCTTTTCCAAAATTATACACTTCGTAAGTGGCAGACCCTTAACTCAAAATCACAGTGATCTGGTTCGGAAACGCTGTTGTCTGTTAGTTCAGTTTGTCTTCTTGTTCTTTTGCCAAGGGTTACCAATCTCTCATTACTGATGTGATAGAACTAGAATTCTCAAAGAGCCTGTTATTTCCTATTCACATTCTTCATACAGTTTTAAAACTCTTCCCCTTCTATTCTCTCTTACTAACTGTTTATAATAGCAGCTATATATTTTATTTTGTGACTGATGATGTAACTTAAATTCAGGTAATTTGAACAAACATTTTATATAAATATTATTTTTAAGCCCTGTGTAAATATTTTTAAACATTGAAGTAATTTTGATTTACCACACAGTATAAGTTTTAGAGGTGCAGTTTCACTTTTCATCAAATATATGATAACATGCCATTCCATACCAAATTTCTAGTCATTCTTCACCACTGTTCATTGGACCCCCATTATCATTTGCTCCCACCTCACCACTTGCCTTCTGCTCTGGTAACCTCAGTTCTGTTGTTAGTGTCCAAAGGTTAGTTTTGTTCTGTTCTGTTTATTTGCCTTGTTTCTTTATATCCCACATATGTGTGAGGTCATTTTGTATTTGTCTTTCTCCAGACTTTTTTCACTTAGCCTAGTCCTCTTTAGTTCCGTCTATGTTGTAAAAAAGGGCAATATTTTATCTGTTTTATGATTGAGTAGTATTCCATTCTGTATATTCCATATCTTCTTTTTATCCATTCAGTAAATGAAAAAACTTAGGTTTTTTTATTCCAATTTCTTGACTATTGTAAAGTGTACTGTAGTGAACAGAGAAGTGCATCTATCTTTGGGAATTAGTGTTTTCATATTCTCTGGGTAGATACCTAGAAGTGGAATGGCTAAATCATGTGGTAGTTCTATTTTGAACTTTTTGAGGAAACGCCATACAGTTTTCCAAAGTGGCTGTACCAATTTGTATTACCACCAACAGTATACAAGGATTCCGTTTTCTTCACACCCTTGACGACACTTACTGTTACTATTCTTTCCTATGTAGGCCATTTTCACAGGTAGGAGGTGATGCCTCATTGTGGTTTTGATTTGCATTTGATTTCCCTAATAAGAAGTGATGATGCACATTTTTTCTTGTGCCTATTGACCATCTGTATGTCTTCTTTGGAGAAATATCTATTCATATCTTCTGCCTATCACGTTATTTGGGTTTGTTCTTGTTGTTCAGCTTTATGAGTGTTTATTCTATATCTTGGATAGTAACCTTTTGTCAGATGCATGATGTGCAAACATATTCTCCCAAAATCTTTTTGGTGGAGGCAATATATATTTGACAGTTAATAAATGATGTATACAAAGACAATTTAATGATTTTTGAATGTTCTATGCATTGAGAGAATTGGCGTTCACCACTGTCTTGCCAGGCAGCCCTGATAGGGAATGTTGAAGGCAACCATCCATTCTCAACTTGTACCGCTTCTTTAAGCTGATCTGTCTGTGAACCAAACTTTAGTTTTCCTTCTTTGGTTCACTGGTCATAAGGAAGCTACCATGAGGCCACAGTGTGAACTGAGAGAGCGCAGTGGGTTAGTGAGGTTGCAGGGGATCTCGAGGTTTTAGGTAATCTTTCATGCTGCCTATTTGTGTCTCTGTGCCTACTCAAGTGCCATCTCCAGCATACGCTTCTCTCTCACAGTAGATGTGCTGGGCTAGCTAGCCTGACACGTGGGGATTTTGAGAGTATCCAACTCATGAGAAGCAGCTTTAGCCACAGGGTCACTTGATGTCCCAAGGTGAGGTACTGAAATGGAATCAGTGCCTTGTAGCCTATGTTTTTAGTGATGTGTGTTTCTGATGTGCAGCAAATGGCTCAGTTCTACTCTGAAATGCTGGAGTTCTACATTGTAATCCTGTTGGGATTGCTAAAGAAGTCACAGGGCATCTTCTTTCCCATGGGCTCTCATGCTACTACAGGATTTGTTGGTTGTAGGACTTAAGTTGCAAGGCTACTTTGAAAACTGGACTGCTGCAGAGCTTTTTCTTACTTTGGGCTCTACTCCAAAGTTAACATCCTTTCAATTCCCTTTACAAACAATTGAAGCCATGTACCTCTGTGTGGAGTGTTCTGCAAGCAAAATCTAAAGAGGCTAATAAGTGGCATGCCGCTTTCTTACAGGTACAAAGTGAAAGATGCAATAAGCAACCTTTTACTTTGGAAGGAAGAGCCCTGTCTGTCCTGCTCTAATTTGGCAGCCTCCAGATCTTTGTAGGGTTAATTTCTCATCCTCTGGAGTATATATGTCTTGTCTAGGGATCTAGAGTACAGGCCACATCTTATTCATTCACGTTTCCTCAAATTAGTGATCCAGTGTAATTTTTGTAGAATGTCTGGATAGTGCTGGTCCCTGTGACAGAAAACAGGAGAATTGCGATAGTCTTGGAGCAGCCCTGTGAATGTATTGCCATCATAGGTGAATGAAAATTGCTTTTGTCCACTTTTTTATTGATATGGTAAAAAATACACTCCCAAGATCAATTAACTACATACTATATACCTGAGACTGTTAATTTACTCTAGTAAACACACCCCATACAGCCCAGCAACTAAAGTTGCTAAGCTCCTTTTTTTTTTTTTTTTTAAAGGAAAGGTGCAGGCAGAAATGAAGGTGAGTAGGCAGGCAGGTAAGAAGAGAAAGGAGGTGGAAGCATCTTCATTATATTTTTATATATTTTACATTGGTTGTCTTCCCCTGGACCTGGGACTTGAACCCAGGGGTATGTGGCTTGCTCCTTTGGAGGCAATAGACCTAATTGCTGCTCCACCAAGGCAAGCCCACTCCTTTGTTAAATTCAGGGAGTGCTCCTCCATCCACCATCCAGTATTTGTAGATCCCAGAATGATAATTAAATGTAAAACAACACTCTGCATCCTTTACATCTTTTTGAAGGTGACTCTAATCTCTGCCCTGCCCCTCTGAGGTGGGATGTGGTTGTCTTTTAATGTTTGGGCTAGATGAGGAGGTGGGTCTGGATGCTTGGAGGGGCTACTACTTGGCCTTTTCTGCTGCAATAGCTCTTACTCTAAAAGAAAAATTAAATAAAACTTGGGTCTTACTATCTTCAAATGTACGAGAGAACAGATATTTAAACCACTATCTATACAAAGCTTTGTGAGGTACACCTCTTGTGCCTCAGTGCTCAGCCTGTAAGTGCACCTTCTTTACTTCCATTACTTAGAGCTCATACCTTCTACATACTTCATTTCATCATAGCTCTGGCTTTATGCCCTGAGGCCTCTCTGTTGGCCAGGGAGTCCCCTGCACCAACCTTCTTCACCCTTCTGACAAATGCACAAACATGGAAATTGGAGGGAGTTAGCATCCCTATCCGATAGGGAAAGGAGCCTCGGGTAAGTCCTCCAGTCTACATCCTCCACACAGACAATTGTGAGGTCAATTCTACCTGGATTTTTAGAGAGCTTTCTAGAGAGAACACCTTTTTCCCATGTTGATGATCAGCTTCATGACATACCTTTGACTTGGCTTTCCTTCAGCCCATCCTAGTTCCACTCTTCTACATCCCCACTCTTGCTTCCTGGGATCACTAATCAAAATAACTACGTGCAAGCTCTTATTTCAAATCAATATGAGAATTTTATAGAATGTATGCATTTATTATATAAAATTGGAAAATACATGTAGGCACTTAAAGGAAAAACTCCACTACCCAAACGTAGCTTTCTAGATTGTTGTCTCCGCGTACACTTTTTAAAAATAAGGTAAGACTTTTTCTTAAACGTATTCTCATTCTGTATATTACAAATGTCTTTTCATATGCTTCCTTGTGATTTATAAAAAATGCCTGCATGTTCATGACAATAGATCACTTAGTGTTACCAGCATTGATTCAACACTCACACTTGAACATTAAATTTCTCACTTTCATTTTCTAAAGCGGTGAATCCTTACATCCTTAAAGCTATTTAAGATATAGCATTAACTATGATATCACTTCCATGTGGAAATTATTTTTTTAAAGCCAACTTCATTTAAACAGAATAGAATAGTAGGTGCCAGGGGCTGGGAGTGGGAAAAATGTGAAGATGTTGGTCAAAGGATACACACTTACAGTTATAAAAAGAATAAAGTTCTGAGGGTCTCATGTACAACATGATGACTGTAGTTAATAATGTATTTTATGTTTGAGAATGCTGAGAGTAAATCTTTAGTAATCTCACCACACACATACTAAGGAGTTAGCTATGTGAGGTGATAGTTGGCTAATTATCTTGATCTTGGGATTATTCCACAATGTACATTATGTATTATATATGTATGTATACATATACTGTATGCATATACTATATACATATCATGTCATGAGTTGTACATTTTAAATATCTACAACTATAATTATCAATTATTCCTCAATAATGTTGGGAAAATTATTACCAGAAAAAAGATCTATACATTCAGAAATTAAGAAGTGTATAGGTCAAAGAAATAGAGACAAAGATTTAAAATGAAGTAGCAGTGTATCATAGTTGTTGAAAGCACAGCTCCTGGAGTCAAGCTAATGGATTTAAATTCTGGCTACTCTATGTGAGAGTTAGTTTTTAACACATTGCTCAATTTCTCTAAGCCTCAGTTTATAATAATAATAAATCATATAACAGATGATTGTTATAAATGTTCAAAATTAATTTGTGCAAAGTAATACATGGTGTATATTACTATTCAGTAAAAATATAGCCATCATTACTATTTCATCAGGATTAATTTCTATGAATAGAACTTTTGGGGTGAAAAGGTATACATATTTGAAATTTGATTGTTAAGTTACCAAATGTGAGCTTACTTTTCATATTCAGACATTAGTGTTCACATTGTCATAAAAATCAGTGATATTTCCTTGGGTAAGGTTATGTGCATTGTTTTCATTACAAGAGATTAGGCATAAATACACATTTTTGATTTTGAAATAATACCAGGTGTTACCTTGTTCCATTTTATGTTAGTGTGTATAGGCTGGTTTATACTGTGATAACAAAAAATCCCATAATCTTGGTAATTTAAAATAGCAAAGTTATTTCTCACTCATGTTACATGTCCAATGTTAGTGCAGTGGTAGAAGGAAGGGAGGCATCTGCTCCTTATAAATCCTTATGGACTTGGATGAACAGAAGTCCATGAGACAGGAGAAAGGAAGTTGGTAATGAATGCACTGGCTCTTACAGCTGTTTTCTGAATATGGCACACATAGTTTCTACTCATTTCATTCTTCAAATAAGACATGTAGCCACACGTAAATAAAGGAAGAGAACATGCCTAACTATCTTACCATGGATTTGCTTGTGTTTTAGTTTATTTTTATTAAAAAATTTAAATGATGCTTATTTTTTGAAATAGCTACTATAGTTACGTGGTTCAAAAAATCGAAAGCTACAAAATGTTTGAGTGAAAAGTCTATGTTCTTTCATTTTATTTTCCTTCCCTGGAGTTAAACAGTGTTGACAGATTTCTTGTGTTTTTTCCAGAAGTATTCTTTAGTACACTTCATTAGCAAACACTTATGTGTGTATGTACACACATACACACATACATCACTATCTATGCTTGGTTTGTCCTCATATCCATCTCCCCCATTTAGAGATCTGATGGATGCCCTAATGGTTAACCTCTATGAATATTTTATCTGGATTCCTCACTCTCTGATTTAGTTCGATTAGATCAATGTGAAGCATCAGTCATCAGTAAGAGACTGAAGGACAGGAAAGGAGAATCTGGGGACTATTGCCCATCCCAGATCTCTGATTAGAGCTGCAATAGAGTCAGTGACTGAATCTCTGTATGTCCAGCTCTTGCTGGAAGCCCCTCCTCTGGGTCTTTATCTCTCACAGGATTCTGGTAATACTGTTCTTTCTCTTGCCCCTTAAGACATAAAGATGGCAATGACGTCCTAGCAGTGCCAGTCCCTAGGAGCCTCAGAATCCCTCTTTTTAAAAAACAACTTTATTGAGATGTAATTCAGAGACCACACAATTCACATACCTAATATGTACAATTCGGTGGTTTTTAGCATACTTACTCATCTGTCGGCATCTCTGTTTCCCTAAACTTGCTCAGATCTTTGTAAAATGAACTTTCTTTAGATTTTCATCTAAGTATGTTTTCTGTTTTTCACTGTCTAGTTGTATACCTGCTGGTAAGTGCTAGCTCATACCATGAGAGCCAGTTGTTCAATTTTCAGGAATTTCGTGCGATGGTAGATTGTCATTAAACACAGTCACTATTAAAAATAAATTGAACTAACAAATAAGTTTAAAAAGGTAACACTAAAAATTTGTCACTTCCTAATTACTTTGCTGCACTTTACATTTATACGTAAGTCTTGATATTTTTCTTGTGTACTCTGTATGGTGGAATATTATATAGTGATGTGTATGTAGTTTTGTACATCTCTTCCTACTGTGCATTCAGTGATGTCACAATAGTAGCCATTTGGGAGCTATTACCACAAATCTGATACATATCAGGAGTTAGTATTTTGTTTCAAGATTGTCTAGGCTTAAGTAAATGATGGTGAAAATGGTAGTAAGTCAAATTAAAACTGAAAGTTTGTCATTTTTGAATTTAACAAGACATTAAGGAAATACTCTTTAAAAAAAATTTAAAGGAAAGGTGCAGGCAGGAGTAAAAGTGAGTAGGCAGACAGAAAGGAAAAGTGAGGCAGAAGCATTATTTTATTTTATCTTTATTTAGTTCATCTTGGTTGGTACCCCTGATCCTGGGTGGCAAACCTGGGTCCTTGGGATGTATGTGGACTATATCCAGTGGATTTACCCGCTAAGCCACCAGAGCATGCAGAGGAAATATTCTTTTAGTATATAAAATTATTATCCAATTAACTAAAGAGGTCACTCACATCATTGATGAACCAGTAAAACTCCAGAATAGCTCTTCAGTGTTTGGCTTTCATCTTGCTGGTCAACCAACATTCATGGACTTCCTCTAGGGAGCTGGTATTTGAACTTTATTCAACCCAATGGGCACGCATGCACACGCACACACACATGCGCATGCTCACACACGTGTACCTTAAATATCATTCCATATCACCAATACAGCTTTCTCAGTCTTTTCTAGATTTGCATGTATGTACCTTATTGATGGCTAATTAGACTGAAATCTTTTAACAGTTATAAAACAATACTACAGTGAGTCACCTATGACCTATGCATTTCTCATTTCAGTATATACTGCCAAATGGCTGTCTTTGAAAAGTTTCATCAATTGATACTCCTGCCAGAAATATGAGAATGTCTGTTTCTCATACCCTCAACAATATAGTGTATCATAAAATGGTTAGTGTTTTTTCATATCATCATTAGTGATTATTAATAATCCATCTATTATCTTTTCAAGTGCAATGTTAGAATGTGTTCATTATTGCATTTAATAATTATTGCAATTCTGTGTTAAATGATAGCCTCTAAGTAATTTGTTTGAGAGATACAATTGGCAAATCACATTGAGAAGCAGACTAATTGTGCTAGGAGCATAATAACTGGCAATTGAAAATAAATATTTGCAGATAGCCTTTCTTGGAAGTAGAAGGATCCAGGTATGTTTTCGAGATTTCTGCTGAGAATGGAATAGATTAGATAACTAATTAATATTTGGCCTTTCACCTCAAAAGCAATATGGGGCATTTTTCCAGAAGGCACTGGAAAACGTGAAAGAGAAATGTCAGTTTACTCAAGAAGTGTCCATGTAAATGAAGTGGTTACATGTCAGTGCTTGACCATCCTGAAGTAGAGTCCACTGGCCCCTCCCTACAGAGCTTCCCTGGGGGAGGCGGAGGGGAGATCCAGGCAGAGGCAGGACTGCTTTTGTGGAGATGCAGTCAGACCCACCATGAAGGACCTATGGGACTCTGAGCACATCCCCCGCTTAACCACACAGATTTATGCATAGACGTTTGAGCTGAAAACTGTGCATTCATGGAACTCAACTTCCTTAATATCTCTTCATGTCTCAATCCCTTTTCCACTTCAGAAAATCTTTAAAACAAATATGAAATCCTGCTGTTTATAACAGCATGAATGAACCCAGAGGACATTATGCTAAGTAGAATAAGTCAAATGGAGAGAGACAGACACCATGTGATTTCACTCGTATGTGGTAGTTAAGGAAACAAAATGAAAGAATAAACCAAAAGAAACCCCATAAAAACAATTTTTTTAGACTGTAATAACAAAATAGTTGGTACTGGAAGAGAAAGGGCAAGGGGCAGGTAAAAGGATCAATTGTATGTTGAAGAATGGAAGCTAGATGTTTGGTGTTGAACAAAATGTTGTATATAGAAATGCTGATTCATAATGCTGTGTACCTGAAACCTATAGAAAATGATAAGACAGCATTATTTCAATATAAAAAAATTATTGAAGACTTCTGTACGTGTAACTCAAGACTATACCAGAAGAAAGTGTATAAGCAAAGGTTAAGACCCGACTAGCCTCATTTCCTTATGTACATCACTATGGGTCGTTATCAGTCCCTTCAAAAACAAATGCTAATAATGAGAAAAGATATTTCTACATCCTCTAAATTAACTGGCATTAGAATCAATCTTTGACTCATGGCTCCTCCTCAGTAGCTCTGTGAGAGGAAGTTTCTTGACCTTTTGAACTTCAGTTTCCTCATCTATAAAATGGAGTTAAAAAAGATTTCCAACCTCATAGGATGATTGTGAGGGAATGAGAGCCAGTGCTTGACATATATATGCTGCTGTTCATTACATGTTATTTTATAGGAATATCTATTATCAGTTGTGCATTCCCTTATTTAGCAGTAAAGATTCAGTCACAGTAGATTTAAGAACTGCACTAGATATCCATGTACAAGGTCATAGGTAAAGTGAATGTTGACTGAAAAGAACAGGTGAGAGGAAAAAGATGGTGTACTCCTCAACCACTATAATGAGACTTATTTCTGTCAAGTTGGCTACATGATACATTTGAGCTGATCCAAGCTTAGTTTTAAGTGCATTTATTTTGCTGAACAAAATTAGGGCTTATGTATATCTATTATCTATACAGGCCTTAATTTAATCTCCTAGTAGAAGATACTTACTTAAGTGATATCCGAGTGTTCTAGAAATGCTTACTCAATTGAATAGCTTCACATGGAGTAGATTAGATATTCTCATTCTTTCTAGAGATTAAGCATTGGAATTTAACTGATCCGGAAGTTGGTTCTACATAAAAAAGCACAAAACACCTTTCTTTGGCCCACAGTTTAATTATACAGAGAGAATGGGAAAGGTGTTTTGCCACAAAAGTCTAAATATGGCCTAAAATACATTGAGTTCATGACAAAGATATTCTCTCTCTTCCTCTTCCTCTCCCTCCCTCTCTCCCTTTCTCCCTCTCTCTCCCTCTTTAAATAGCAAAGCAATTGAACCTGATTAAACTGATCTTGGAAAATACATACAGTTACATTAGAGGAGTGTTTATGGAGGATGTCATTGTCTACAAGTTCCTCTGTTGGGTGATGTGAATAATAATAAGATAAAGAAGGTACACTCTTCTCAAGAAGTCACTAAGAGAAAAGACAAATGAGCACAACACAGATAGTAATAAAACACGGAAAGTGCTACACTCATCATATAAAAAAAATGTCACGGAAACTGAGGAAGCCAACAATCCCACCAGGGTGGCAGGGAGGAAGGTGTTATGGAAGATTTTTCAGAAATGACTTCTGAATTGGATCTTGGGAAATCTGTAAGATTTTTTGAGGCAAAGAGAAAATAGCATGAGTAGGAAGAGAGAGGTCCATGTGGGTGGGAGATAAATCCAAATATTTGCAAATACCAGGTTATGATGAGCTTGGTAGCTTTCCTAGAGTGTGTGGGCTTTGTTCTGAAAGCAGTGGAGGAAATAGAAGGCTCTTAGTTGAGTCAGTGACCTGAAACAGTTTGGCCTTTGAGAGGGTCATTGCAAAAGCGATCTTGGGAATTTGTGAGGGAAGTTTGCCAAGAGGCTGTGGCCAGGGTAGAGGCTGGAATGATAGTTCTGGAGACCATCTAAGGGTGAGTTGTGAATGAGAAACAATGAAGGAGGCTCCTAGAAGTGTCTTCAAAATGAAGAGAATTATGAGACAAGTAGAAGGAAGCAAAGAAAGAGAGGAACAAAGAAGAGGGTTTGATCAGCAGTATCAACCACTGCATGCAGTTCCAGTGGGAAGGAAATGAAAAAGAAAGTATTGAATTGGATAACTAGACTATTTTTAGTGGTTCTTATGAGACCAATTTCAATAGAATGAGCAGGATGGAAACCAGATACTGTGTTAGGCATGGAAAAATATAACATACAGGAAATTTAAAGATAAGAACTGATGCTTAAGGAGGCTAGTATTTAAGAGCAGTTTATGGAAATCATGAGAAATAGGAACCTCAAAGGTCTAATGTTCTAAACCAGACAGATGAGAAACATTTGCAGAATGATGTCATCTTGCCTCCTTGGGTGATATCACTTTGTGTCTCAGATGTTTCACCCAGACTGTGTGAGTCAACATCTATATTTGGGCATAAGGAGAACTACCTTTTGTGCTCTGTGCCAGTTCAGAAGTCTGCTTGTGCTAGTCTAGTGTAGCTCTGCCAAATTATTTTAGGCTTATGACCTCAGCAGCAACCCATGGTAGTTATTCTGTTTAATATCTCACAGCTTGAATTCCAGCACACTGACTTTTATGCAATGTAATCTTAATTGGGTTTTTCCCCTTTGCATTTGGAAGACACTAGGTTTATATTTACAAGTACTTTCATAGCTGATATTAAAAAGGCAAAAGTGGAAATGTCAGAGGCAACCATAAATAGATCCTAGAGATTATGTACATTTCTGGGCACAACGAGAATAACAGCAAGAGCTTTCCTGAAGTAAGTGTCTAGTATTTGACAATTTTCATCAGTTGTCACAAGCTCTTTCCATAGACTAAAAATGTAACTATGGTTTCCATCTAAAACAAAGGTAAATATCTTGCCTCTGTTAACTCTGACATGTAGGGACTCAAAGCCAAACCTGACCCCAAAGCCTGTGTTGTGCTTTTTTTTAAATCACATTATACTTTCTTCTCCAAAATAGCATAGTGTCCATAATAGCAAAAGAAAAGTGAACCAAGTCCTATTAGGTAGGTTCACAAGTGATGGCCTAGACATTCATTTCTAGAAGATCTTTTTTAGATGTAAATTATCTAACTTTTATTTAGAAGTAAATATTACAGACTTCTTGCAGTTGATAAAACTTAATAGTGAGTAACTCTCAATTTTTAATTCCTATGAGAGGAGAAGTCAAAAAAGGAAAGGAGATAGGAGCTTCACACAACAAGAGCTATGCCTGAAGGGAAATTCAGCATTAAAGACAGACTGGAGATGGGTTTTTATAACTTTTCCCAGATTTGAACTACAGTGAATCTTCCTTTGGTTATTTTCCTTCTTTCATAACTGAACTCACTGTTATTACGAGCAAGCAAATGTACAGTACTTTAAGAAAGAAAAGAAAACTTTGCTTAGTGTGTACCTATCTCAGTGCTGGTGCATTGCATTGCATTACTCAGTAATGTGAATGAATGAATGAATAAATGAGTTCCAGACACTGTGATATGTGTTTTTGTGCAGTGGGATAAGGTTTTAAATAGAAGCTGAAGAGAGGAACACTGAGGCATGGATTTGGTGTTTTTCAGGCTAGAATGCTGAAGAATCAAGTATATGATATTTGATACCTTTATGGGGCTCTTTTCAAATGATGTACATCTATTAAAGAAATTATTTTAAGAAGGTCACAGGGACTGCCATGTCTTGCAGATTTTCTTGAGTGTATAATGATTCTGTGGAAAAGTGATGGGGAAGGTAAAGAAGGGGTTGTAGGAAGGATGTCATGGAATTCCAGTACCTAATGCAGTGTCAGTCATGTGGGAAGCATCCTATCAACCATTTGTTTCACCATCAGTTACTTGGTCAGTGTAATCAAGTGTCCTCAACACTACTTCTTGGGGTCACACTTTCCTTTATATACAGACAATAAATTCTCATCCTTCTTGATAACACAGTTCTCAAGATCAGGGGCTAACCTCCTTTTACTCAGCATTTTATCCCCAAATTGTACTTGGCATATGGCAGGTGCTTGATGAATGTTCTTGGGTGAGTGAATGGGTCCTGCATCAGTAAAGATTCTGTCTCCAAGCATTTCCAAGGACACCCAGGTAGGTCTGCTTTTCACAGTCATGAGACTGCTCTCTCTGTTTCTCAAGGCATTTCCTAGGAAGTTTTGGTGGTTTTAACAAATTTAACTCATCCCTTGGTAACAAAAGGACTGATGACATTGGAAGGAAACTTAAAATTGTAGAGCAAATACTCTTGTTCCCGGACCCTACAGGCTGTGCCTCTCAGGATGTCCCCACACTGCCTTTCTCTTTAGTCCCTGAATGGCATCAAGTTGCTGGGGTTTATTTCCTCTCACTGTTGGTAGTTCCAGTTGACGCTGTCTGTTGTAGGTTGAATAGTATCCCCCCTCCCCCTTCAAATTCCTGTTTATCTAGAATCTGTGAATGTGGCATTATTTAGAACAGAGTTTTGCAGATATAATCAAGTTAAGGTGAGGTCATACTGGATTTTGAAAATCCTAAATCCAATCACTAGCATTTTTATAAAAAGAAATTTGGAAACAGAGACACAGGAGATACAGGGACAAAGGCCATGTGAAAACTATGGCAGAGACTGAAGTTTTCTATCTATAACCCAAGGGATACCAAGGACTGCTGAAAACTAGCAGTGATGAAGAGGCAAGGAAAGACCCTCTCCAGAGCCTTCAGGGCAGCACAGCCCTGCCAACAACTTCCCTTTTACATCGATCTCCAGGACTGTCAGAGAATACATTTCTGTTGTTTTAAGTCCCCCAGTTTGTGCTCATTTGTTAAGACAGCCTTAGGAAGCGAAGACCCTATGCTGCTTCCAGGGCCCTGATATTAATCCTGGCTGCAACTCGAAAAAAAAAATGGGGAAATAAGAAAAAATACTATTCCTATCAAAAGAGTCTCCTTAAACTTATTTCTCATCGCTAGTGCTGAAAAGAAGGCTTTTTGCTTGTTGCATAGAGATGTTCTTTTTGTTTTTCTCAATCTCTCCTTCACAGACCAGACTGGAAGTGGGAGGCAGGAGGGCTGTGACTTACCTTTATAGGCAGCAAATCTGAAGCTGGCCCCTGCCCCACACTTTTCTCCCAGGTACTCGGTAGTATATTACTGGGTTATATTTTCCTCATAGCAAAACCTGAAATTACTTTCTCTCTCTAAAATTTAAGTTTCATGAGAACAGGCCTTGTCTTTGGTTTGCAACTAAATCTAAAGTTTCTGGAACAATGCCTGAAACATAGTAAGTGTTCAAAAAAGTTTATCATCTGAATGAATGAATAACATACCAAAGAAATAATGTCAATTCCCAACTTAGAGTAGTGATCTTCACTCGAGATAAATTCTACATCTCTCCCAGACTGGAGGACTGGAATAAGGGTGAGGGAGTGTTCATTTATATTAATAGGCCGAGAAAAGGAAGGTTCCAAAAGATGATTTATGACAAACACATGAACAGAGCCGTTTATAAAGATCTTCTCCCTCAGGGTGAAAAATAGACCTATACATTCAAACTTATTTTGTAGTTAAAGCAAAAGTTTGCTTAGTTCAAAACTAATTGTTCTCTAAAGTAGCAGGCATGTGAAAGTTGTCAAATGCTGTGCTAAATATATGCAAATGATCAAAGTGAAAGATGAGCATTCAGACTTGAGGTGATGTTGAATTTACTAACTATTGACCAGGATTATTTCCCTTCATTGGTCACAATTTTAAAAGCAATTCTGAGTAGAGGGAAGTTTTTTTTTTTATCTCACTAGGGTCTTACAGCAGGAGTTTCTTATCAGTTCTTAGGTCCCTGTATGCTGGAGTGCTTCAAGGAGACAGCAGCAAGATGGCTGCACTCCTGGGTGATGTGGCTGGATGCATTAGGCAGATTGCCTTTCATAAAGAACCCATTTACTGACAGGACCACTATCCATCTCCAGCTGATGTGAGTAAGATTACATTGGTCAAAGGCATGTGAGTTTTCACAGGCCATTATATTTTTCTCTAATAAATTCTTATTGAACCAAAAGGCAACTAGTATGTTTTTGATCAACTCTTTGAAAAAATCTGCCTTCTTAAAGAAAATTATTATTGTATTGCGGATATCTGGTAAGCTACATGCATCAAATATATGCATTTTTTTCCATAGCATTTTCTAATATTGAAAATATAATCCTAAGTAATCAGCCAAGTAATATTATCAGAAATTGAGCAAAGAAATGTCAAAACATATTGAGGTGAAATAAAACAGTACATTAACAAAGGAGGAAAAGTCACTCTTCAAGACTCTGATTTTAGCCATCAGAACCACACCATTTGTTTCATGCTGTGTAACAGACCGTTCTCAGACTTTGTGACTCAGAGCAGTAACTGTCAGTTATGTGTTTATGATTTAGCTGTTTGGTCAGGACTTGAAAGTCACAGCTCATCTCTGTTCCATTTGATGTTAGCTGGTGACTCGACTACTCTTGAAGGATGGAGAAGCCACTTTCAGGAATGTTCATGTGGCTGGCACCTTGGTACTTGATGCTGATGGGAGCTGGCTAACAACCAGTTAGCCAGTTAACACCCTGTTGGCCCAGGGCGAGGCCATCTTCCATGAAACTTGCATGGTTTCTTGGGATTCCTCACAGCTTAGAGGCTAGATTCCAAGAGGGAAAGATTAGAAGTTGTGAGTCCTCTGAAAAGTTAGGCCCAGAATCAGCACAGAGGCATTTCTGTCTTATTCTATTAGTGAAATGAGTTATAGGCCTATTCAGATGTGATGAAGCAGAGAAATAGGCCCCACCTTTGATGGGGGAGGGAAGGTGGCAAAGGATTTGCAACCATCTTTAATACATACATTCATCTGTTTATTGATCATTTCTTTTCTAAGACATATTCTATGCTAGGCATGCACTAGAAATAACCAGGGGAATTCATTCAAAACTGAATAAGACATGGCTGCTTCTTTCAAGTAACTGAAAACCTAGCAGGGAAGCAGATCCCTGGTGAGAAGATGTGTAGTGGCGAGGGAAGCTTGGAGGATAGAGGGAGCACAGAAGAAGATTTCTCCTAATTGTGACTGGGCAGTAGAGGCAGGAAAGATTTCCTGAGGATGTAAATTCTCAAATGATGAGAAAGCTAACCCAGAGAAGGGAGGGTGGGAGGCCGATGGAAGCATTCCCAGTAGGGAATAGCTACTTAGCAAAAGCACAGGATCCAGAAACAGCATGATGCAGAAGGGAACTTAAAGCTGTTCCTTGTAACGAGAAAGGGAACAGCAGATAAAAAGATGAAAGAGAGAGCAGGAGTCTAGTTTTTATGCTCTGAATCAGAAAAAGCAAATATGGCATAGCCCTGTGGCTCAGTGGCTAAGGTTCAGTTCATGTAAAACCCTGTTTTGAGACTCAGGTCTAGTGGAAGAAAAAGGAAACAAAAAATGCAAATATGCAGAATAAGGGCTACAACTTATTCTTCTTTTACCTACAACAGATAACTAATCACTATTCAGCATCAGATACAACCTCATAATCCTTCTCAGCACAAGACTGGAGAAGGTAGCAACAAACCACTGGAGGTGGTCTGTGAAGTGGAAACTCTGCTGTATCAGCTATGGGGCATGGAAACCATTGTGTACATGCTTGGAATGGAGGGGCACATAGATTGTATTGGTTAGAACACTAGCAAGCTGATGGAGGGTGGTTTTGAAGAGAGCGATAGTGGAGGCAGGTAGCCCACTTGGGCTGGTAGAAATAATGAGAGAATGAGCCTGAACAAAGGAATGGTGTTTGGAGAGAAAGACACAGATTTGAGAAGCACTTAGGATGTGGTTTGGGTAGGATATGTGGAGTGTTCTGTCCTGTGAAAGGAGTAAAAGGGAAGAAGGAAAGTTATTAAATTACAAATTACATTAGATTATCTTCCTTTTCTAACTTTACTCCACAGTCAGACCTAGAGTGTTGTGTGTATGTGTAGAATCTAGGTAAGGGGCAAATAAAGCCAAGGCAGAGCAATGAGTTCAAACTAAAACACCAAGAAAGTAAGGGTGGGGGACGAGGAGGAAGAGAGAGAGGAGAGGGAGGGAAGGAGAAAGGGAGTCTCCAAGCAGGAATGGCACGAGGAACATTGGGAAACTATAGAAAGTGGAGGATTACAATGGGTAGCAGCGATTGAGTGTCAGGCATATGAGTCTGTAACACAGACTGGGAAGTACATTTAGAGAAGATCAACTATGTGTGAATTCTTCTGAATTGATGTTGTTTGAGGGAACCCTGGGTTGCTTCTCCATTGTTGTGTGTTGTCAGGTCAGTTTCCTGGACTATGATCATATGCTTGGAGTCAACCCTAGGTGGCAGTCTGTAATTCAGGTAATTCAGTGAAGGATATGCCAGAGGAATCAAGTAAGTGACTCGGGTTTCTAGCTTGGGTGCTTAAGTGTGACACCAACAGAGAACCGTGGAGGAGACATTTACTTGCAGTGTCTGTGATGATAGATTCTGATGGATGTGTTGAGCGGTTAGATTTTGAGTTTGAGGCCTCAGGTAAATGTAGGTTTGGAAGGGTTAACATTCAGGTGGCTGCTACAATGATGAAAGTGTGTAAGTTCTGCCAGGAAGAACACAGAGCAAAAGGAGAGGAGACCTAGTGAGAAAGCAGGGGGAACATGAAGACATGTGGAGTATGGGTCGTGGATGGGGAACCCGTGAAGGCAACCACAGAGAAATGGTGAAAGACGTGGCATCACCAAAGCCATGAGCTGAGAAGGAAGAAGTCATCTCAGCATTACATTGAATAGAAAGAGCCAATAAGATAGAGACAAAAAGTAAGAACAAGATTTCTTAGTAGAAGGTCACTTACAACTCTTGCAGACTACATTTTAGTGCAGTGAGTGGGACAGTCATGTTGCTGCTATGAACTGAAGAAAAGAAGACCCCTCTAGCAGGTGCAGAAGTCTCAGTGGGTAGAGAAAGAGATAAAGTAGACCACTGTTTAGTTGCCCAGCAAGCAACGCTAAGACAGTTCCTCTTATAACTAAACCTAGTTACCTTTCTATTAAAATCTTGTTAGTTAACTACATGAACAAAACATACATAGAAAATGACAAGTCTTTTTTTTCCCTTTGGATCCTATTGGACTCGTTAAAAAAAAAATAAAAGCAAATATTCTGGTTGTGTTTTATTATATTTCCTTTCCAGATTAAAAACAAGAGGCTTAGAAATTTTAAGTACTTTATCTTTGCCTCACACCCCCAGAAGCCATGGCCAAGGAGAAAACACAAGCGAGACACAGTTGAGAAATCCCTTCCCTCTAACTGCCCGATGCTGGCCACTGTTGCCCCTCCTATAATCTTCTGTTTCCAGAAGAATCTGAGTTGCTGCCTGCAATCCTCCTCTCTAGCAAAGTGTAGCCTTGCCCTCTACCCAGCTCCTCTCCCACACGGGCCTCGAACTTGTGTCAGGAAGCAGTCACTACAGTCACTGGTCTTGATTAGTGGCCCACTGCTATCAGACCTCATTGCCCCTGCCTGCTGGATTTGGATGTCTAATTTGTATTTCAAAATTAACATGCAAACCCAAATATTTGAATACCCCTATTCCAACTACTCCTTCCTAAACAATGCTCATGTCAGTGAATGGTGATGCCATTCTCCCAAATCGTTCCTCTTTCTCTCACACTTTGTGTTAAACCTGACAAGACTTTAAACCTCCTTGCTAATCCAGGAGCTTCTTACGACCTCACCAACACCCCTGTTCTGTGACACCACCATTTCCCCTCAGCTGTATTACCTCCTAGCCACTCTCCCTACCTAATCTCTCACACTCACAGTCCTACAAACTAAGACAAGGGCATGCTTATCCCTTTCCAATGGCATACCGCCATTCCTAAACAAAATCCGAAGTCCTGCTCGTGGCCTGCAAGGTCTTGTGAGGTCTGACCCTGCCCGCTTCACGGATCTCATTTCCTATCATTTTCCCCTTAAGGCACTTTTCTTGGGTCACACTTCTGCTGACTCTGGAGCACTCCAAGCATGTTCAGATCTCAGGTTTCCTTTCCCTAGAATACCCTTTCCTGCCTAGATGGCCATATGATGTGTGTCCTCACTCTGTGCAGATCTTTGTCAAATATTATCTCCTCATAGATTCATTTTCTTACCACCGTGTGTGAAAAAGAATCTCATCATTTCATTTTCTTGAGAATGCTTATTATCACATGTCATTGTCTTATACTATCCTGTTTATTATTTCATGCCATTGTGTTATATATTGTGCTGTTTGTTGGTTTATTAGCTGTATTTGCACTGGAATAAAAGGTCTGTCTTCACTATAGTATTTTCAGCATCTAAAACAGCATTTGATTTATACTTGGCACATGAAACATACATTAAAAAAAATTTAAGGGTTCTTCCTATGTGTTAGATAGTATTCTACCAGGCTTTGTAAGTATCAATTATTTAATCTTCCTACTAGCTTTCTAAGGTAAGTACTGTTATTCTAATCCCGGTAGAGATGAGAGGCAGTTCCTCTTCTAATACCTTGATCTGAGAGTGTCCACGTGCCGTCCCCTTTCCCTGTAGGTGCGTGGAGCATCCTGTTAGCAGGTCCTTTTGCCAGTCTATCAATCTAGTGTCAGCTGAAATAGGCTTTTGTGGGTGACAGTGAGTCAGGGCTTGTGTGATCTCTGCTGCTCCTGTGCTTCTAAGGTTCCATCAACAAACTCAGTTTTGCATTTCTATTGTGTCGTACTGTGTGTGGTTGGGGGGACTGCTGATACTCCTGTGCACAGTAGTTAGATATTTCCACGTGGATTACCTTTGTCATTCAGAAAGAAAACATGGCCTCAAAAAAACAATAAAGCATGTCAAGGGTGTAATTACTGTGTGTACAAATGTTCTTAATTATGCTGTTACGCCACTTTGATACCTTGTCTGTCCTTCTCTATAGTCCTGCCTCTAGCCAGCATTCTGCTTCCTGCAGAGCAGCCAGGTGATGGTTTCCAAGACCACCCGTATCACTGAGCGGACCTTGCTGACAGTTCTAATTGCTTTGCTTCTTCCCTTCCAGGCCCCAGTGAACACTAACTTCACCAGGAAAAATCGACATCCCCTCCTGTCTAAGATACCAGTCCATATGAATCAGATGCCAATGTTTGCCGTTCTTCCCATGTATGTGAAGGCCTCTCTTTCTGGAAATTATTGCCACCAGGTCCAAACTATTTGGTGTGTTTGGTTTCCCTACCCCCCCTGAGAATTATTAATTCCTTTGTTTTTATTTGTTGTAAAAATATGAGGCAAAGAATCCTACATTCCCGATATCTTGTTGCTTCATAGCTCTGTTTATTTTTTTCGGACACTGTGTCCTTTTAGAGTTGATGATGTCATCTCATGGTCTTTCTGTAAACGATTTGTTCTTTGGTAGTTCTTGGAACCATTTGCAGTTTCCTGTTGGATAAAATTTTGTCCTGTTGGAATTTTATTTGCAGTGGTTTCCCCATTAGTTTAAAAATATACATGGGCACACAGACAGTCTTTCTTTCTCTCCCCTCTGCCATCTGCCCTTCTTCCAGCTCTTTATTAGCTTTGGCTTCAGAGACCTAGAGTGAAGACCTTCCTGCTTCCACACATTGATGGGGATGCTCACACTACAGGATGATGAGTGCACGTGTGTGGTCGGATGTGAGGAGGCCAGAGCCAAGGCGGCAGCTGGTTACCAGGACCCCTCTGTCTCTGGATGATTCCACTCTGCATGTGGGGGAGTGAAACAGGGTGGCAGGATGGGGCAGCACCTGGGAGACAGAGCACTTAGCCCCAAATCCAGTGGTAATGGGATCTTCTACTCTTTCCTCTCCTTTCTTTTTTGTCTCTACTCATCTCCCTCCCTCCCCTTGAACCTTCTACTGTGTTACTAGTTCTCCTCTTTAATGCAGAAGAAAATTCTGACATGGAAATACACTGTTTAAAGAGTGAGTGTCTCCTTATAACAAAAGGTCTGGTGCTCTGTTAAGGGCAGAGTAGCCACGCTGCTCTGAGAAGCTCCCCTGCATGCAGGACACCGATGGTGTCCTTCCTCTTCCATGTCAGTCCCAATTGCTACAGGAAATGAAAGGTAAAGGGTGTGAGAAACACATCTGGAATGTAGATCTGGTCAGTCAGAGAATCTGTTTCTGCTTTTCCAAGTCTCTTCCATCTGGAGGCCTTTGTTCTCTCTGTTGTTCATACTCTATGCCTACTCTGTGCCAGGTATTGGTGCTAGGAAGATATGGTAATAGATGCAAACACAACCCTTTGCACCAGAATGGGGCAAAAGTTATTGAAGTATTCACAGGGAGATGAATGTGACCCAGGAGCATATTAAGGACATCATGAGAACACACATTGAAGGAACTGATTTGATTCCTTTTACTTGTAGGCGCAGCCATGCCTATGATATGAGCCCTAATCCATTATTTGGTGAGCCTTTAGAAATAGACTTGTCAATAATGACCTGGAAAGTGGGGCACCCTGAACATCCATGTAGACCCATCAATTTACAGCCTTCCCCAGCCATCTACCATGTTAGTCCAGTGAGTTCGGCCTTGGATCTCAGTTCCATTGTCCTATATTCTGTTCTTTGTGGTATTTGGACCCCTTCACACTGCTTAGTTCTTATCAGGTCTTCCTTATAAGATAAGATCCTTTTTCTCACTGCTTCAGACACTACCTGATTCTGCTAGTATTGAACATTCTCCCATCACCAGACTGATTCTAATCTGCCACCGGGACTCATACTACCACCCTCCAGATTGGACCAGTCTATCCAAAGTCAAGCTAGCCCTGGATCATGGGCAGTTTCCAGAGCTGATTTGGTTGCCCATCTCTCCTTATTCTTCTGACCCCTGGTTTCTCCCTCCCCTCTAGTTAATGTTGCTGTGACCTAACAAGCTTTGTGTCGAAGTCAGAGTTGTGACAAAGTCAGAGTTGTGACATTGTTACTGAGAGTTCCCTGAGTTTGTTGACGATTGAATACCTATTGATTTGTTCTTTCTCTCTTTCAGGCAGTCTAAATATTGACAATCCAGTCAGTGAAAATTTTCTGAGCGCTACCATGTGTCAGGCACTATTCTGAGTACTGAGACCATACCAGTGAACAAAGACCCTCACATTCTAAACTGGTACATTCTGTGAGTGCTCTCTGCAAATGTAGCTCTTTAAAACCAAGCACACTCTGATGTAAGACCAATTGGGTCCTCCACCCAGTGTGCAAGGTGCATGGTACTCCCAACCCTTCAAGTTTTCCCGATGAAGGGGTCCAGTAGTGACATGGTTCCACGCCTCTCACTTCCTCCATTGAAAATGAATCCCCAGATGGACTGTTTCCAAACCACCCTGCTGGAAGCATGACATCAGCTCACAAATTGCTGCACTGAGTTTATAAACTACAACTGATAAATGAGTTGAAGGCTTGGAAAGCAAATAATTGCCCTTTGAGACTTGCAGACTAGACAATACGAATTGCTCATAGCTGACACAAAGATTCCAAGCTAAGAGTTCTCATTTCAGAAACTGTAACCATGCTATTTAAGGGAACACAGATTTGACTTTTACTCTGATTAGAACTTATTATGGATCACTGCTGGATAAATGCTACCTTATTTCTCTTTCTAACAATAACACTAATTTGGGGATAAACACACACACATATGTGATGGGGTCACATAGAGCCATGAATGTGTGTATAGTTGTGTAGTTTCTTTAGCTGTTTTCTGTGTTCTCTCAGTTTCAGAAAAATTTTATTAATGATCATCATTACTGAAGAGACAGAAATATTATCTATTAATCAAAAGAAATTACTTTAAAATCAGAATTTTAGAACCATGACCCAGGACCAACAGCTTTCCTTAAGACTTGAGACAGATCTTGTGCCCCACACTACCAGGTGGCAGACACACTGAGGCCAGCAGGGTCTCCCTGGATTTTCCAGCAACTTGGCATGTGCTGATAATGTGAGATAGAGCCAAGCAGACATCAGATGGGTGGAGTGGGTAACTGGCCATGTGGTGTGATGTGGGAGATTCCCAAAAAAGGTAGTGGATTGAGAAAGTCCTTCCTCCCTGCCACAGATAGGGGCAGTGGTTCCTGGAATTAGTGTGAGGTCACCCTCAGCACACTGACTCCTCCTACATCTGCCAACATCACTTATCAGGAGGTAAATCCAGGGAAGATACCTCTGACCTCAAGCCCCTGATGTTGACTTGGAGCTACTAAGTCATGTCTTGGCTTATCCTGGATTTCAGGCTGGGTTCCTTCACCTCCACAGATGAATGTCCCTTCTTTTCTTCTATCTTTGCTGTCACAAACATTTAGCTGTGCCTTCTAAGAGCAAGGCACCTTATGAGATCCTGAGCATGCAAACCCAGATAGTATGTTATGTCCCTTCTCTCAAGGATCTTTTAAAAAAGATAAACATGAAAAGAGATGCAAATGAGGGAGTTCTCTTTGGAGGTGGAATAGTTCTGCATATTGAATGCTGTGACAGGTCCACAAATCAACACAGGTGAGCAAATGGCATAGAGCTACGCATATTGTTATAATGTCAAATTCCTGGTTCTATTATTGCAAGTAGTTATGTAAAATGTAGTCCTCAGGGAAATTGGGTCAGGATAAAGGGAACTTCTCTGTACTGCCTTTGCAACTTTCTGCAAATCCATAATTATTTTGAAAAAATTAAAAGATATATGAGGTAGGTCTCTCATTTACATTTCATAACCAAAAACATAGGTTAAGGAAAATCTTGGCTATTTGGACATTTGGTCAAAGGGGCAGAGTTGAGTGTGTGCATTAAGCAAATACATATGTAGGTCTGGAGTTCGGTGGAGAAATATGGGCTATTTCTGTGGCTCTAGGAGGAATCTACCCTGGCTTGGTAACTTGAGTTGTGGAAATAGATGAGACCACCAGTGGAGACCCCTGGAGGGCTAAGGACAGCATCACTTAAATGATGAATAGGAAGGCAATGTGATGAATTAAACATAAGTTCCCAAAGCTTCTCCTATTTCATTGCCCAAAGCAATTTACATGGTCATACCTAGTTTTAATGTGTGGAGAAGGAACCTCCATCAGCCTGGGCCCCTAAATTATTGTAATGTGCAGAAATCCCCGAACAGCCCATGGTGTATATGTAGCATAAGCAAGAAATAAAGTCATCGTATAGTCAGAAAGGGAGAGAGAAACAAAGAGAGAGCGATGAATAAAGACACCGAAGGGATGTGACTAAAGAAGAAAAACCAAGATAATTTTATAGCAGGGAAGCCTGGGGGAGAAACTAGTCTGCAGGGTCAGACTGCTGCTGAGATGGCAGTGAGGACTGCTGTCCTGTGAGGTCATTTGTGATCCTGCTGAGAGAAATTAGAAGTGAATAAGTGAATGGGAGGAGAGGGACGGGGGTCATAGGTATAATATGCTTTTCCAATAAGGATAAGTTGAGAGACAGGACAGGCAATGCAACGGAAGGTGAGTTCTAGGAAGGATTGTTTTAAGATGGGAGAGAGGAGGCAAGGAGACATGTTGAAGACTTGTGAGAGAGGATTCAATTAGTTAAGGACAGTCACCAAGAAGATGGGAGGGCTGGTCGAGCAGGTAGAGATTTGGGCCTTAGACAGGGGGAAGGACGGCTCTTGAACACTGAAGAGGGGAGAAGGGAAAAGTGATGGTTTCAGATGCAGATGAGGTGCTAGAACTGTTGGTGGATGGGGTTGGGGCGAGGCACCAATATCCTCTGGCACTCATTTCTGCTGCAACACGATGATGAATAGGGTATGGATCAGAGGAGTTGAAACAAAGGAAGAACAAATGTGTTATGAGAGTTGAGCAGGTCAATTGAGAAGATAAGAGAATATAGTCAGAGAGACACCCGAGTTAGCAATTTAAGAGAGGAAGCTATGTGCACATCCATGATCAGGAAGGTAAATGAGTATACAAGTCATCTATAATATTTTATTGTAAATGAGAAGCCCAAGAATTCCTAAGATTGGAAATGGCATCGTTTGTGTGTACAGGTATTTAAATCACCTTGGATGATAATGGTTTGAAAGACTATGAACCAAATGTCAAAGTCTATGGTTAAGTGGGGGAGAAAGCTCTGGGTAGCAGTTAATCTGATTGAATGGCATGGACTTCATAGAGTCGATCACTGAAGTCATCTTTCTATATCAATCTACATTTACATCTTTTTTTTTAAGGGCTATATAGTATCCCATAAATGCTTATACCAAAATTATATAACCAATCCTTACTGAAGAACACTAAATATGTTTTCTGTTTTTTCAAAATTATAAATGAAGTGTGAATACATTTTTTTCACATATGTGTATTTATCTCCTTGGAGTAAAGTCCTATGCTTAGAATTGTTTCAACAAAGTGTAGGTACATCTTCTGTTTTGGCATAAAATACAGGTTTCGTTCAACCATATCAATGCATGAATTTGGGCAATTAAAAACAAATCTTTGCCAGTTTGCTAGATGAAAATTGTCTCATTATTGTTTTCATTAGCCTCTTTGAATGTTAGTGGCTTAACATTTTTCCCTATTATTTATTGAATGCATTTTAATTTCCTCTTTGTGACTCTTACCCATTTTTTTCTATTGGAGTTTTTATAATTTTTTATTTTGTACAAGTTCTTTTTATATAATTCTTTTCCTTGCATTATTGTTGTTCTTATTTTCCTCAGTCATTAATCTTTCCACCATTTATGTGATTTTTTTTTTTTTTGTGGCCACAGACATTTTCAATTGTTGTGCTCAACATTATTTGTTACTATTTTTTCCCTTATTTCCTGTACTTTCATGTTTAAAATGTCTACACTGAAAATTTTGTCCAATCTATAATAGATTTAGCTGCAGGGAAATACTAATCTAATATCCACCCCCAATTGCTAGTCAACTTTCCCAACATCTTTTGATGATTCATTCTTCTCTTCAATGATTTGAGTATCACTTTTTGTCACTCCTCACATAATGCCAATTCTTCCCCATTTCCCTCTGGGCCCTGCTTCACTCCCTAACAGAGGGACTGGTGAGCGGGTCTCAGATGAGTCCAGGAAGCCGGGGCGAGTGAATGGCATCTCTTGAGGAAAGTTTCTG
The DNA here is from genome assembly GCA_004363575.1 of Solenodon paradoxus. NCBI lineage: Eukaryota > Metazoa > Chordata > Mammalia > Eulipotyphla > Solenodontidae > Solenodon > Solenodon paradoxus. The sequence continues at coordinate 628,789 of RJWH01000200.1, forward strand.
ACTCATGCAGCAACTGGAACATTCAAGGGCGTCTCCACTGACGCACCAAAATAAACGGGGCTCCACCAGCACAGTGGCTGATTGCCTGGGCATTTGTTTTCCGGGCTGCAGTGCTGGGACCACAGCTCCTCTATTCAGGCCACTGCTGTAGGCACTGGCAGGATGCCCATGTGGAGTTTGCTCCTGGCCCCTCCACTCCCAGAGCTGTCCTAATGGCTCCAATACCCAGAGGTGGGTTGTCCACCCCCAGAGTCCTTTTGATTCAGTCACTATTACCATCTCTGCTCTGTCACCCAGGTTACCACCCAAGTCTTACTTTTACAGATGAAAGTCCTTGCTGTTGGAGAGGCCTGTCTCCCCTCCCTCCCGCTGAGTACTCTTGGTAGGGCAGGAGGTGCCTCACTGAGGGGTAGGAGGAGGCTAAAGTTCTGTGCCCAACACAAGAGCCCTGGCACGGTGTGGGAGGTGAACGGGCCTTTCCAGCTTGCACAAAGGCACTATATAGCTGACTGAATCCTGAGGCCAGACTTGGAGAAGCCCTGAGGAAGACTAGAACCTTTCTGAAAACAGACCAGGGCTCTCACAATCTTTACTAGGAGGGTCCTTCCAGGGGCTACACATTTTAGGAGCTTCTTATCAATGTCTCCTCACAGTGTCCTCTCATGGGAAGGCTACTGTCACTGACTATACTTCAGAGAAATGTGAGCATTTCCCTTCTCCTCGTCTTAGCTGTGGGGTACCTGTGCTGCTCCTGTGAAGGTCTGTTCTTTGGGGTGAAGTATCAGCATAGGCCTCTTCACTAACCCTTCTTTGTCTTTCCAGAAGCTTAGGAATTGGTAAATAGGACAGCCCACACCCTCAAGAAGAGCAAAGAACATCTGCGGAATTGTCAACCCAACACAACCCAGCTCCCTTTTCCTAGGAGTTATCCCTCCCCCATCTTTCCCCTGTCACCTTCCCTCCCTCATTACCTCATCGCTGTGTAAGGAGTGTCGTTTTCTTATAGGGAACCTCTCCTCTTAGATTTAAAGCAGCCTGGACCCAAAGGTCTTTTCTAGGATTTTTATAATAAAAAATAAAAGAGACTATCCCTCTCTAGGAATAAAGTTGTAATATTTCAAAAAAATTTTAAAAAGCAGTTGTGTATATTTAGGTTTCCTCTTCATAGAGAAAGTTGATCCACACTAACACAAACGAAGGTAGCCTGTAGAGAGATGCTGAGATTCCAAATGGAGAAGGAGCATCCTGGCAGCCTCCTCGTCCCAAGTTCCTGCCCCAGGAGCTCGACAGTATCCCAAGTGCCCCATCATTTGGTTATTCACCTCCCTGGAATTTGTGAGCCAGCTACCATGGACCCCCATTCCCTTTTCTTTAGGTAACTCAAGTGGTGTTGCTATCATCTTGCATCCAAGATCTTTACCTTCTACACAGGCAAGCAAAGAGCCCAAGGTACTTTGCTTTTCTAGTTAGACTCCACTGGGCCTGGGTTACAAATATCCCTTCACATATCTGAAAACGAGATCAGCTTTAACTTGAATTGTTCAGTAGGATTCGTTATTACCCACTGAAGATTTACAGTGAATGACTAGGTAAGGAAATAAAGTCCAGAAGGGATTTCTGCTTCACAATAATGCTAATTTCCTGGGGAAATTGCTTGACCCTAGGCAAGACATTGACTTTTTCAAGGGAATTGTTTTGTTTTGAAACAACAGACTGCTATTATATAGTAAGCATTCTTGAGATGACTTCCTTTCTAGACGCTACATGAGGAAACTAAACACAGATCCAAGCAGAAGTTAAACAAGATTGAAAATGGTGTGTGTGTGTGTGTGTGTGAAGAACAGAAAGAAGAATCTCAGCTGAGGTTTTGCCCAGGGGTCTATAAGATGAGTGTTCTTGTACCCCTTCCTTTCCTATTTGCATTAGTGATATTAATTCAGTCACCATTTGTCAAAACCTGCTTTGGGAAAACTCTCATGTGGTTACAAGGTTGGACAACAGTTCTTCACAAGGGGTGTTTATAACCCAGTCCGCAAACACACATGAAAAGAACAAATGCAAGTTCAATGGAAATAAGTGCTGTAACAGAGAGTGATGTTTTCTGGAAGCACTGAGCCAGGAGAGACTCTTTCTAGCTCAAGTGGGACATAAATGGCAGATTCCTGTTTTCCAAACTAAGAGAAAATGATCCACAAATCCAAGATGTTATTTTTCAATAACTTTTTGACAAGGTTCCAGACGCTTCTTTGGTTGTACATGCACTTACTATCAGGCCCTTAACTGACACTTCCCAGCTGAGATTCTGTTTTATGATAAATCTTTCTCAAAATACTTTGTAATGATAAGATTTTATCAGACAAGAGGGAAGGCAGTGAGTGCTTTAGTGGGGTAAACCCAAAATGAGAGCCTCTTTTTTTTGCTAAAAACATGCAAGGGTTGGCAAACCATTTTTGTAAAAGGCCAGGTAATATTTCCTGCTGTAAAATCTCTGCTGCATCTACTGAAAGCTGTTGTTTTAAAGCAAACTCATGGCTGTGTTTAAATAAAGTTTTATTTACAAGAACAGGTAAAAGGCTAGGTTTAACCTATGGGTCATAGTTTGCTGACACCTGAACTGAAAGAAAAAGGAAAGGATTGATTTCTAGATTAGAAAATTCAGAAGGCATAGAATCTGCTCCCCTGGAGAGAGGAAAGGAATTGTAATCTGAAGGAGTCCTGTAAGTAAATTAATAGGGATGGGGAGTACTAGGAGGGAACAAGGGAAAGTTAGAAGGAAAATCTGACACATAATTATGAGCCCAAATGTTCTTTTCTATCCTTGTCTCTCTCCCAGAGCCTCATGGCTGGGTGAGCCACTCAAGTGTAGCCCTCAAGACCTATCTCAGCTGCTGTGTCCTCACCAAGGTGACTTGGAAGAGTCATGCTCCTTGGGCTAGAATCTGATGGTACTAGCACTGATACCCCCTGTCATGCCCCTGAATTTCCTTCACTAAAGTGGTTTCCATGCCTGGGATTTGCTTTATCACAGGTAGATCATCAGCTTTGTCCAGTTTCTCCTAAAAGTTACCCTGCTAGTACCCAAGTGCTCTCTTACAATTCAGAACCATGGTACCAACCCAGCACTGCACAACCGTTCCTTCCTGGAGCTGGATCCAGGTCCCAAACTCTCAGGTGGAGGCTGATCATATTTCCTTGAGATGAAAGTGGACATTGGGATGGATAAACGGGGCAAAGTTATGTGCTGGAGACTAAGGTGAGGGGAGGAGGCAGAGCAAGCTGAGCAGGAGCAGAGCAGTCTCACCAGCAACAAGTAAGTACTATGCAGTGCCAACTTGTAATTGCATGGTAATGACATGTGGTTCAGTGGGACTTCATACAAATCACCAGGACTAGTGCAAGGTATTTTGGCACCTTAGACAAAAAACAAATTTGGCAAACTTATAAGCCTTGCTCTAAATGTCCTGCCTAAAACACATGCCAGAAATACCCAATAATCCCCACAGTGCCAGAAATAACCCTTATGGTGCTTACTGTGCCTGGGCCAAGCTGTGGTGCTCTGGTCCTTTTGAAGAAACAGGTGCACAAGGTGGGGCAATATCCTCTTCCTGTGAAGCAGGAGCAGCAGCAGCAGCCACAGCCCACTGCATTCAGCACCAACAGGGTCATCTTTAATGTGGGACAGAAGGGGGCAGCTGCTTTTGGACCCCCTCAACAGACTGGGATGGGGCAACTCAACTGCCCCTTTTGCCGTGTGTTAAAGATGGTCCCGTTTTATTAAAAAGATGGACCAAATTGATATTTATATTAAAATGATGGGACAGTTGAAAAATACAGAAAAAAATCCCAGTATTGTCCTGTCTGAAATGGTGCATATAGCCAACCTACTCAGGTGTGAGTTTGCTAGATCAGAGCAACAATCAATGTCCTATCTGACTTCCAAATTAGACTGGCCCTGTCTCTGCTCTTCTCTTCTGCCCTTTGGGTATTGTACTTTCCTTTAGCCAACTCTATTTCCCTGGCTTCTGTATAGACCAAGAGAGCTAGTCTCCATCTGTCCTGGCTTATTGTCTTTCCATGGTGGTCCTAGCTGTAGAAACTTCACCCTGTGATGGAGCTTATCTGAGTCTAATGCAATCACAGGCTGTGCCCACCTAGCCTGCGATGGGTCAGGCTGAGAAAAGGGTAGCCTCCAAGCCACCCTTTGACTCTCTTGTTGCCAACCCATGGTCAAGATTCCCACTTGTCAAATAGAAAAAGATCAAAGGCTTCCACTTATAGATATAAGCAGCTTTTATCTGCAATTATGATAGAGAACATCAAGAGTGGTTTTAAAGATTTAGGGGCTATATTTAGTCTTGATGAGAATAAGTAAAATTATTAGTTATCAGTAAGTTCAGTCTACCTCCCTGAGATGCAGCTAAGAACCTCCATCTAAGAACTCCCTGGCTAGAAATGTCAGTGTTATCAGTCTCTGCTTTGAGACCCTTGTCACCAGACCTCATGGGAGGATGACAGCAGGCGTGGATATTGAATAGATCTCCTAGGTGGAGAGGAAATATCTATCCCCTCTCACTTGAATCCTATTCACTGTCATGCTCTTGTCAACTCCAAATATCTATCTATTGTGCTAGGTATTTGCTAGAGGATGGATGTTTGGAGGACTATGTTTTGAAGCATTTGGAAGTCAAATTTGAATCTTTTGTGAGAGATCAGTATGAGGGCTTAGCACTATCTTTATTGGCTAGAAGGAAGGGAGGAATGGGGATAAAGGATGCATGGTGCTGACTTGACCTTCTGCCCTGACCAAAAGGACAGCTCCCTGAGTTGTATATGCTGGGAGTCAGGCAAGATGCCACAGAGAGCTCAGGCAGCACAGGGGCACCCTGGTAATCTCAGGGCCTGTAGGTGTATCAGAAACACCTCATTCAGAGCAGTGAATATCTTCCCTGAGAGCCTCCAGAAGGTCACTGGAATTGTCAGTTGAGATCATCCTAAAATAGTCTAGCAAGATCAATTCAGATAACATTGATCTTCCCCTCTTAGCACTTTTATTCCAAGTGGACCTAAATGGCTTTTATAGATTCTGCATTGAGATTTCCCCAATATTAGCTACATCTCATAAATATCCTTGCCTAAGATAAATACCCTGAAAACTCAAAAGTACTAAAGGTGCAGTGGTCTTGACTTAGTGAGGCTGTCATCTGCAGGATGGCCTGGGGGCAGGAAAGCTGTGGGTTCTCTAGACAGGGTTTGTAAAGTCATAATCATATAATCTAAAAGGTTGTATTCCATTCTGAGATTACTGCCATCCTCTTAAAATAATGGTGATAGTAAGAAATTATTGTTAAATTTTAAGTTGTTTCACATTCTTACTTGGCAAATAAAAAGGAAATAACCCTATCTAACATTTGGAACATTGGTACCATCTATATATTCTATGGGTAAAAGAATTTAATGCAAGGAATGAGAGGCGCAAAGACTGTTCAGATGATACAACAAATGAATTAGGGAGAAGACAGATTAGTGATTGCAAGTGATTAAGGCAGCAGATGTCTGAGATTATAAGGCGGCCTCATGAGGGATCCTTGTAATGGACTGTTCTGTAGCTTGGCTGCGGTGGTGGTCACACAGATCTATACACAGGGGCATGCCCTGATGGAGTCATGGTTGGGTTTGTAGAAGAAAACAGCCACACCCCAGTTTCTAGCCAGCTATGGAGGCCACCAAGCCATCAGGCGCCTTGCAGTCTGGGCTGGCTGGAAGCTACTGGCTAGATAAAAGCACTTTTCTTTATTACCTGAGAATGGAGCCCTATGTGCGTTTTGCAATGATATGAATCCTGTGTGTTGCCCATGTGAGGAATTCACAAATGACTAACCTGGGTTCCGTTTGCAATTCCTATTCTAATTTACCCTCCCTCACTCCTTTTGACCCTACAAAAATGTACCCCCAATTTACTTGTTTGCTCAGATTATGAAATCTGGGCCCACACTGAAATAAAGCTGCCTTCACTACTTCTAACAGAGCACACCCTTGGCTTTGTCCGTAGAGAGAGCGAGCTATAACAGGTCAACATACATCCATTCATGTATTTGAGTCCCAGGCCAGGGAGAACAACCAAGATGTACAACTAAATAAAAATAAATAAAGTGCTTCCTCCTCTTTCTTCCTGCCTGCCTGCCCCTGCTCACCTTTATTCCTGCCTGTTTTCTTTAAAAAAAAAAAAAAAAATCTATACACTCAATAAAATCGCAAAGAACTAAATGCACATACACACAAGTGTGGACATATAAAACTGGTGAAATCGGAATAAGGTGGATGAGATTGTATCAATGTCAATTTTCTGGTAGTGACATTGTACAATAGTTAACACAAATGCTACCAGTGGGTGAAAATATACAGAATCACACTATATTAATTTTTACAACTGCAGGTGAATCTACAATGACTTCAAAAAGTCTAGGTAATTCTGGGATATAGAACCTTGAGTTCGGGATTTGAAGGCTTCAGCACTAAACAGAAGATGGGGCTGACTAGACCAAAGACTTCTTCTAACTTGATTCTTTTCTTTATTCTTTTATTTTCCCCTCTTCCTTCTTTCTTTCTTCTTCACATTTCCTTCCATTCTGTGCATACTAAGTTAAGTTTTAGACTTGCCATTATTTAAAAATGGAAAGTTCCTCAGTTTAACCCCTAAGCCGTCTGTTATAGAATCTCCATCTGCTTCTCTAGCCCAAAAGTCCAACACTACTTCTTCACTGTCCAGAAAAGCAAACACCAATGCAGTGCTGCCTTCTACCCCAATGCTCATCCCAGTGCTCAGGCGGACTAGCTCTTCTCACTGTGGTGCCTTGCTCTCCCTTGTTCCATTTTCAACCACTCACTCTCAGTGTTGGAGTCATCCAGCTATCCAGACATGAGAAAGTAAGTGGCACAAAATATGCCAATCCATCCCCCGCCCCCACCGCCAAAAAAAACACCGAGAAATTTGGTGCTGGTACAGCTAGATAGTTATGTGCATCTCTTTATATAAGTGGAGAAATGGAAATTAGTCCAACTCTTAGTGCATATAATGAGTCCATTAGTTTGAATTTGAAGATGTAAAAGGGAAAATTATTTATTATTAATAAGCTTTCATTGACTTCTAAAGAAATGGATCCCATTTCACTAGAGAATCAATCTGAGAGTTTTTGGGATACTGGAAGGCAGGAAAAGTCATAACAAATGGTTGTTAGGCAAGCTTGGATCAGATGTCTGAAGCAGAGCTAAAGTGTTTGGCATGAAAATAGGATTTGAGAGGGAGGAAGGGAAACATTCAAGAAGGCAATGACAATTGTCAGAAAGGCTTGATGCTGGGAGGAGAAAGAGTGGTTTTAAGGCTAAATCCAGAGATTTGAAAGAAAAGATAACAGCTAAGGGGCTCTTCCCCATCTCTTTCCCTTCCTCTTGCCCTTCCTCCCTCTCTTCCTTCCACTTTCCTTTTATAGAAAGCTGTGCACTATTCTCCAGTGAATTTTTCTGAAAAACAAAACAAAACAAAAAAACCTACTGACTCACTAAACTTATTGTTAAATAGAGTTTTGTTTTATAAGCTTAGAAGGATGAGCATGAGGGTTAGTGACAGGAAGAAAAAAGTATACAATATCAACTTGCAGGAAATCACTTTATTCCATCACACACACACACACACACACACACACACACACACACACACACACACACGTCATGAAGACATAGCTTTAAAGATGTCCCAAATGAGTAGCTGATCTAGAACTCACAAAGACCTTAATGCAACTGGGCATTACTTCTTGTCTGTTACCCTATAACATTCTACGTCTCCTCCACTAAATGTATCTGAAGAAGGAAGGATTTTCATGGTGGTACTGTCTGCTGTCATATCTGCTAAATAGTAATTTGTGTTGCTTTTATACTATTTCAATTGTACCTTGTCAGTATTTGCTAAAATGAGTAGAAAACATAAACGAATTAACATTTACCATAAAAATATAAAGCCGTTTGCTTAATTTATTTGAGAAAAACTATGAAATTGAGAGGCTAACATAAATGACAAATGGCAAGATTGGAGCAGGGGCTAGGATCCAGAGTGGAAAGCTTCAGGGAAAAATCGGTTTGATTGGTTAATTAATTGAATGATATGGCATTTAGAAAATCAGTATTGCTGTAACTGCAGCAGATTGGTAGAAAAAAATAAGGATTATGAACATTAGAAAGTAAGCAAATAAAAATATGAGGCAGTAATTTAGTCTAGGAAGAATGAAAAGATGTCATCCCCTCAATACATTACATATCTCTATAGAAAACAGTGATTTTATAGTTATAATAACACGATTGGCTTAGCCCCAAATTATGACCCAACTCTGCTGAATGAGTAAGAGGGAAAGTAGAATTACCGTCTTACCCTCTATAAAAAGAAGTCAATAGATTTCTACAATTAATACATGCAGAAATAATATAAGCATATTATTTAGAAATATACCAAAAGAAATAGATAAAAAATGAAGAGTTAACCTGTTATGACGTTTGTAGAGGATTGATGAATAGAGAAGCAAGGAATGTGTTTTTTCATTATAAGCCTTTTTTCACTATTTGATTATTTTCACTGCATGTTTTATTTTCATAAAGATTTAAATAACTTATTAAATAATTATTTTGAGTAGGGCGTCTGACCATATCTCTTTTACAACTTTCATATATGTTTTAGAAGTTTAAATGATCATGTGATAAATCAAAAACAAAAAAAAACTATCATATGCTCCTTTGCTCCTTTTTAACATGTAACATACATGACATTGACACATATCTTAACTGAAATTCTCTTCCCTGACAGGAGTCACATAGTGAATATTTCAAGACCTACCTGTGGGCAGGTAGAGCAGCCCACCTGCTGTTATTTTTATTTCTGCTCCTGCCTGAGGACTTCTGTCCTTGTCTTCTGATTCTGGCTTTTCTATTTGGATTCTTTTTTTCTTTTTAACTCTAAACTCCAGGATTTTTTCAGTTCTGGGTATTTTGTCTTGATTCTATGAAAGTTTTTATCTGTCCTTGCTGGTTTAGCTAAGTTTACCTTCTCATCTTTCTGGAAACTTATAATCCTTTCCAAACTACCTTTCAAAAAAACATACTTTATTAATTCATTCATCAAGCATTTTAAAGCCAGTACTGTGGGTTGAACTCTATGCTATAACATGGAGACACTGAAGAAGAATATGTGGTTCATCTGGCTGAAGACACAAAGCGTCTTGAGTACAGTTTAGATTTCTTTTAGAGGATTAAGTGCCACCAACCTCTTCCCTTCTAGGAACATGCAGAAAAAGATCACTAGGCAAGGATATGTGAAAAGGATATGTGCCTCTCTTAATCTGGGAAGTAGCCGCATCTCCAAAATGCAAGGCCACGATAAACTGCAGTGTTAGAGGCTGAGCTCTGACTGCCTAACACTGCACCAGGTGTTCTTTGCATACTCATTAGCAGTCCTTGGCACCTGCGTATTCAGCCTTGCTGCTGTGAAGACGCAGTGGAGGGTCTTCAGAACAGACCCCAAAGCTCCTTATCCAAGTAGCAGACAAAAGGCTAGCCATAGCCTGTTTTTAGAATGAGGACCCCAGGCCCAGACTTGCCACTTTGACAGCGAGAGTAGAGACTATCGATCCTAAGTGAATCAAAGACTGTGTAGTCATGAGTACTGACCTTTAGCTCCAACACGGGTCTAGCTGCTGGTGAGACTGGTCCAACGCATATCCCCAGCTCTGACCAACCTTCTCTGTCACTCCTGTGAGGAGAAACAAAGATAGAGGGGACGGGAGAGGATAGACTGTAGTCATTTCCTCCTTCTTTGGGCAAACACGAGGACCAGATAAAAGGAGGTCCCTCCCTTTTGCTTACTCATGTATCTTCTTAAAAATAATTTGAAACACAAATATATAGAAGTGACTCAGTGTTCAACTAGCTTATAATTAAACACTTTCTGTTATTCATTAATGTATGAAAATCCTAATGAAGCGTTTTCATTATACATAAAGATGGTCATCCATAAAATGCATATATCAGGGAGAATTGACCTCAGGGTAGTTTGGGGCTTGGTTGTAGAGTCTATAATTGTGTCATATAATACCATTGGGTTGTTGCGAGGATTGAATGAGTTTAAACATATAAAGCATGTAGAATAGTGTCTGGCATGCAGAGGGCCTTAGTTGTTATATTTTTATTACTATTATGAATTCATATTTGTGTGGCATATTATAGTAATTACCTAATTTGAATTTCACAAAACCCTGTAAAGGAGATAAGGCAGGCTCTGTTACTGCCTTTATAAATGACATTATTCAGTACACTAAGTCCACAATTCAAATTTTCTAATTTCTACTTCAAAATCCCTTCTACTATCATGCATGGATTACTGCCTTATTACTGGATTATTCAGAAATTTTAAAGTTGGGTGTCTTGTCTTGTCATTGGGGACTCTCGGGTAATGAGAAGGCAGAGATTTGGAATTCTCCTCTTCTTTTGGGAAAAGAGTCACTTGGCTTTGCAGTTTTCTCAACAAATCAATCGATAAATAGTTACTTTCTGATCTGCACAAAAATATTTCAAATACTGATTTTTTTATTCCTCAAGAGTCAAATGCTTGTATGAGAAGTGAGTGCTGAACCAGATGTCACTGATGAACCAGACGTCACTGAAGATTCCTTTACTGGCAGAGGTTGATGTAGCCCATTTGGTTGGATAGGTACATATTACCTTCCCCTTCCTCTTAAGTGTATTTTCTAACTTTGTGTACATTAAATATGTATAATATGTGCAAAATTGAATATGTAAAAGATATGTGGATATATGTGTGCACAGACATCATAAAAAATTACAACTATGTCTGTATATTGCTCTGTAATCTGCTTATTTTAACAAGATACTTGATTTGAACATTTTGTGAACGTTTCTCTATGTCCTGTGAATTAGCTAGATCTTCATTCCCAAATAAAATCTGACATCAAAGCTTAGACAAATAAGGGGTCATTTGTTACACAAGATCAGAAACTTAGGTAACTCAAGGATGGGATGAGCCCTTCACAATGCCTTCCAGGATCCAACCTCTTTCCAGATTTCTACTTGGCCTCATTAGCATGTGCTTGATGCCTCATTGTGACAAGATGACTTCTGCACCCTTCCCAATGCATCTATATTCCAGGCAAAAAGAAGGGAAAATGCATGGAGCAAAGAGTACCTGTCAGTCGAGACTGCTTCTGTTTAAAGAGCTTTCCTAGAATCTCACCTGACAGCTTCCTCTTAACTCTCACTGGCCAGAACTGTGTCATATAGTCATCCAAAGCCACAAAGGAAGCTTGGTGTTGCTGGTTGTGTTTATCAGGAAACAGATAATAAGATGAAGTTAGAAGAGCAGAAAGTTAAATGGGGAGTAACGTGTGAAAGAAGCAAGAAGACAAACTGGACAAGGGAGCCATCGTTCCCATGCAGCCCAGAGCAAGGCTGCCCATTTGGGGAGTCCTATGTAGGACAGAAATGACTTTTGTACCACTCTCTTGCTTAGTAATTGACTGAGGTCTTCTCTGAGGAGAGTATGATCTCAGCCTGAAAGTTGTGTGCTAATAACTGGAAACTGCCAGCTAGATACAAGTCCAAAGTAGGTACAAGTCCTTCCCCTAAGCAAGGGCACGAGAGCAGCACATCTCTACATGTGCCACCTGGGGAAATTTAAGCTGGGTGCATTGCCATCCAGCTGAAATTCAGTCCAGAGGAAGAAGAAAGGATATTGAGTAGGTAATTGTTGTATCTGATATACTTTGTTACACATTAGGAGATAAGAACAATCTTATTGGATAAAGTCAGACTGTTTTTGAATCAACTTCTACAAGTAGTTGTGTCTCATGGAGGGAGGGTGTTGAAAACAGAAATGGTACATTCATTAGAGAGCTTCCACAGTCTGGCTTCCCATACAAGCTGCCTGGCTTATTGGTTGATACAAAATGAAACGGGACCAGCTGACATGTGAAATGATGGACATAGGTCATGGAAAAAGTAAGTGAGCATGAGTGTTGCTTTTCGTCTTTCCTCCTAATTTTGTATTTCTCGAAAAGTTGCCTGTATAGTTAAGATTTTCCCGTTGAGCTTGTAACTGTTTGGCTCATGGCTATTTGGTTGGTAAACTAGGGAAAGAACAATCATTCATTCCTCCCTCTTGAGGTCAGGTAATGAAGAGAATCTTTGGATGATGCCAAGTCTCATTCAAACAAAGAGTTCCCTGGGAAAAATGGAAATAAGTGGAGTAAGTGATTTGCGGGCTATGGGTTTGTTCATCGTTCTCTGTTTTGCTGCAGTTGTTTCCTCTAAGATGAATATTTCCGATGCTGTCAAGAAAAATTCCCTGTGTCTAGCAGTAGGAAATACATTTCCCTTTGTCAAGATACAGTCAAGAGTAATTGTGAAGTTTAGAAAGGATGCCCTGAGTTGGTCCCTGTGCTGATCTCTGGGTTTCTGGTTTGAGCATGGATGCCACTGTTTGATTAGTTCTGAAAGAGTTAGGAGTATGCATACAAATAAGGCTTCAAAATATGGAAATGTGACATAATAGAGAATACATTTAGGGCCTGGCTAATCTTAGAAAATGGGTGAATAATTTATTCTCCTAATTAGTTTTCTTAAAGTCTAACTGAAGTTTGCTGCTTACCAGTAATTAGAATCTTCATTTCAGCTCATTTTTCTCACAGAGAGAAATAGCATGATCAGTTTTAAACTGGTAGTGAGTGAGGAATTAAAAGTTCTCAATAATGTTTTTAGTTAAAAAAACATTTACTATAGAAAATAGTAAAAAGTAGCAGCATGATTAAAATTACTCTTAATTTCACCAACTAGAAGTAATCAACATTATATAATTGTTCAATCTTTTATAACATTTGCACCTTGTTTTATGTAGATTAAATGTATATATGTGTAAAATGCGTATAAACTGGGACTATACTTAACAGTATACCATGAACATTTATTAATGTTAGTACATTTTCATCTGCAACACACTTTTGTAAAACAAAGACTGCAGTGTTCCACTATACATGTGCCATAATTTAGTCAATGAATTCTTTATTATTAAACATTTCAATTCTTTCCTGTTTTGCATTGCTTTAAATAATTTGTGACAAACAACCTTGTAACTTTCTCATACCCCTGATTATTTCCTAACAGTATATAGAAGAGGATAAAGATAGTATATACAGTCATGCTACATGACAATGTTTTTGTCATTGACATACTGAATAGTAGACAGTCATCCCTGTATATAACCTAGGTGTGCAGAAGGCTATTCCATGCAGGTTTGTCTAAATACATGCTATGACCTTCACACAAAGACAAAATAGCCTAACCATGCACTTCACAGAACGTATTCCTATTGTTAAATGACATATGACTATAGATATCCCTTGTTTCTATCTACCCAAAATTCCTTCCCTTTTTTCAGATAAAAGGATTGACCTTCTATTCCACTAATACATTTCAATTTAGGAATTGTTTTTCCCTACCTCATGAAATTTTTAGTTATTGCTGGGATTAATCATAGTGTCCCATTTCCTATCAATAGTGACTGGTCTAGAAGTAGGCATATGATCCAGGCAGAACCAATAAAAAGGAATTTTTCTAAGTCTGATAAAGTTTATATGAGAACTGATTTTTTTATTTTGAAATTATGCATACCAAGGACCATTTAAGATGGAGACTGACAATAGTTATCTTTGTCACAATGATGTCAACACAGAAGGCAGTGGAACTGAGATGAGAGATGAGGGACTCCTGGTTCAAGCCATACCAGAGGCTCCCCTAGACTTTTCCAAAACTAGACCTCATAATTCTTGCCCTTTTTGCTTAAAATAGTTTGAAATGGCTTTCTGACTTTAGGCAGCCAAAAATCTTGACTTATATAGATATTCTTAAGGTTTATATATATTTCCAGATGACCTCCCAGAACAATATTACTAAATATACTTGTGGTATGTGGAATTTTAAATGGAATTAATAGTTGATATGACTGCAGTGGGTCACTGTAGAGTTATGAAATGAGTTATTCTTATCTTTTCTTTTCAGATTCCCATCCTGTCCCAACTAAAGGGGAGCAGCCCATTCAAATCATCACAGTTGTGTAGTAGAGGTGGCGATTGTGATGGCTATAACCAAACTGAGTGAAGCCCTTGCTGTCAGGGAGGGAGAAAGTCAGTGTCCCCTATAGCCAGTTCTAGAGTCTCTAACACCTTTACTTTTTCCCTTACTCGGAAGTGAAAGTTAAGAGAAGTCTTATGAGGAATTAGGTCAGAGAAAGGAATTAAATTATTCAGGAGTAGGTTGTCAACTTCCAGGTAGAGAGCCAAGGCAGAATATTATAGAAAGAAACTATGTGAATGGACTAGGTGAGACCGAAGTTCAGAGTAAGTAAAGAAGCAGGCCAGTGGACATCTGTGGGAGGAGGTAGATGAGGGAGAGGTGATTTTAAAAGATGCTAAATAACATGGAAAAGCCAAATAAACTCCAACATATCCTTGGAATGGATTGGAAGGCAGTGTCCTTTAACTTAGGTTTTTCTATCAACACTTTTTTGTTTCTGTTAAGAGGGAGGAAACAGGCAGGAATGAATGTAAGTAGGCAGGCACGAAGAGAGAGAGGAGGAAAGCACATTTTTATTTATTTAGTTGTTCATTTTGGTTGTCTGTCTGTCCCACATTGAGAACCCAGGGCCCTTGGCCTACACATGGACTGTGCCAGCTGACAGAATTAACGACTGAGTCGTCAGGGTGTGCCTTCTCTCAGTTCTTTATGTAATTTATGGAAATGAAAATAAGTTCCAGTCTCACTGAGGTAGATAGACACTGTCCTTAAAAAAAGAAAGATAGAAAACAGCAGTCTTTATTAGCAGCAGGTCACCTAATTTGGATACTTTTGAGAGGCGTGTGTGTATTAGTGGTCAGCAGAAATTCCTGAGTCTATTAATCCATAGCCTAATGCTCTCTCTCAAGAGTGAGTGACTTGTTTTACTCACCCTTTCATATAGCTCTTGAAATGCTTTTTTTTTTTTTTTTTTTAAAGGAAAGGTGCAGGCAGGAATGAAGGCGAACAGAGGCAGGCAGGAAGAGAGAGGAAGAAGCATTTTATTTTACTTAGTTGTTCATCTTCATTGTCTCCTGCCTCCCACAAACACTCAAGACTTCTAAGCCTGGCCATGTGAGTGGGAGTGGGGCTGCAAGAGAGATGTCTACTGCTTTTGTTTTTTACACCATTAATTACAATCTACTTTGCAGGGCTTCATCAACTCCTAAGACACTTTCAGTGAATATGTCACAGGTTACCAATGACTGTGGGCTGCATAGATAGTTTTAAAATTTTAGTCTTTAACTTTCTAAATCATTTAAGAACTGTCAGCATTTTTATAGCATTTGAGATTATTTTTGCATTTTAAAATAAAAATTATACAAAGCAAACATATTGTTTTTCCCAAGACTCATACAGTCCATCCCAAATCTCCCCCAGTTACAAATGATGTAGATTGAGTTACCCTCCTGAGTCAATATACCTGACTCATTGCAGTCACTCTCAATTAACTTAACTTCTTCATATCTTAGCTTCCTCAGAGGAAAAGGAGGAAGGGGACTAGGTGATAAGTTGAATCTCTTCTAGTTTTAACACTTTATGATTTCTGTACTTTAAATGCAAATGTATATGGCAACTGTTTAAGCCAGCACCTTTCCCACTGCATCAAATTTCTCACAAAGTGAAAACTAAAAGCCTGAAAAGGTTTAACAGAAGCAGTCATGTTTCAGATTTCACCACCTCCCAAAGATGATTGTGTGTGGATCATAAATTCTCATCTTGAAAGGGGGCAAGTCCTAATTTGTACACATGTTCTTTTCATTCAAATGCAGACACTGTTCTTGTGGAAATGCTAGAAGAGTTGAGCCAGCCAGAGGCCCTGGGCTGAGGGAATTGAAATGTCTCCCAAGACAACCACTCCCAAAGGCGGGTTGAGTTTCTGGAAGCTGCTTCCTGCCTAAATAAACAACCTCTCCCAAACTCCTGAGGCTGAAGTGGTACGGGGACCAACCCTGAGATCGAGTCCACTCCAGGGCCCAGAGAGTTCAGGACAAAAATAAATGTGACGAAAGTGGGCCCTGGGATTTGACTCCATGGCAGCCCCAGAAACAGCGTGGCTTTTTAGTCTGTTAATAAGAATCTGAGCCCATGTCAAACCTGGAACACATTGCCTGGTCTATCCTTGGTTGAAAAATGCCCATGTGACACAGACAAGACTGGGTATGGAAATAGGAGCCAACGCTCCACTGGTGGAAATTTGATTCTTGGCCAAATTGGGAAGTTGTTTGTTTTGGAGTCATCCTAGTTAGGTTTCTTTTGAACTAACTCTCTCCTCTCTTCTTGAAGATTCCTACTCTGCTGGCAAATGAGTTCTTTCCCTGACTCAGTTGCCCACCACACTGCCTCTGTGCTCACTAGAGCCAAATTTGGCAAAGATTTGATGGGTTCAAACAAGTTTGGAGCAACTGAGAATTTAAGATACCATTTCTCTCAAGAGAACTGTTACTTCATGGGGGACTCTAAAAGATAATACAAACGTCAACAAAATTTCTGACTGTAAATTTATACCAATAGGAGAGAGGGTTTTGGATGGAACACCTTTCTGATGCCCTCTAATCAGGCCATATTTTATAACTTAAAGAAACATGAATTTAATACCAATCATGCAAACACTATTCCCTCACTTTTCAAATATCCTCTCACTTATTCTTGACAATCATAAGAAGCAGGTGTTTTTATTACCCACTTTTACATAAGGAAACTAAAGAAGACAGAGGTTAAATAACTTTCCCAAGTTCACATAGTTAATATATGACAAAGCTGGAATTCAAATTCAGGCAATCTGCTTCTAGAAACCATGCAGTTCTGCTTCCTCCAACCTTATCCTAAAAGTTGCAAGTCAATAAAAATTACTTATATGATTGTGTTAATTATTTTTCAATGGAGAGGTACATAATGTACTATGATGCATTTATTTTCTAGTACTACCCTTCCCCCCTATAGTTTCAAATTACCTTCCATATTTTTCTTTCATTCCTTGCATTGAGCCTTAATATTTTCATCAATTTGATCACATCTTCTAACCAATGAAATCATCCTTTTCCTGTATTCTTCCATTACCCTTCTAACATTATTCTCTTCCTTAAAACCATCCAAAAACATGTAACAGTTAACACAGCAGAGAAGAATCTCAACTGAATTGTTAGACGGGACATAAAATTCTAGTATGAAGCTCATTTTCTCTTAGAATTTTGACAACATTAAGTTTGTTAAGCCCTCATTAAATCTGAGCATGCCTGCCTTTTCTTCCGCTGCTGCTGATGATAAATGTGTGCTTTCTTTTTAGAAGTTTGTAGGATTTTATCTCTATACATTCTTATTGCTATATCTAGGTTTTTCTTTTTTCTAACCTCATCCTGCTCTGCAACCAATGGACTTTTTCAATATGATGATAGCTTGTTTATATATATATATGCCTATGTACATATATATAGATATTGATATTTGTATCTATATCTTTATTATCTATATTCTGCATTTTTTCCCTAAGCAATCGATTCTAAACTGCACCCCAATTTCTCAATAGGCTTTATGAAAAAATAAGAAATAAGATTTATTTTAAAAGTTAAAAAAATTAAAAATGAGAAATAACAAAGACTGAAGAGTTAATTTATTAAAAAATTTTAATGCAAATAAGGGATTAACAAAAGCAACAGAACTTTAAGAATTTAATAAAGGATTTATTGTACTCAGTAACCATCTTTTCAGGTAAAACTTATCCACCTTTGAATGTAAGCAGCACCTGATTTGGGAGGACATTAAAATGGGAAAAAAGGTACAATATTGTATATATGTATACATAAATATAAATATGGTATATATGTATATGTATGTGTATATACATATATAACAATTTATTTGAGATGTATATGTATATATGACTTCTTTTCTTCTTGAAATGCTTTTTAGCCAGTTTTGACTTTCTGGAGTGATTGTTTATTAACTTTCCTTCTTATTTTTTAACTTTAATGTCCTTTTAGTCTATTTCTAAAAGTCCTTCTTTTATCTTCCAAGTTTTAAATTATATTTTGGCAATCATATTTTCAAATTCCTGCAATGAAATTTGTTCTTGGACTTTTCCTTTCTCACAGCATCTTGTTTATGTTTAAGGAATACAGTGTCGCCTTAGTTTCTCTGAGGATTTTACATGCATTTTTTAAATGCTCTATCCTAGTCCCTATTTTAGTTGTTTTATTCAGGATCACTTTTCCTAGTTACTTATCTTGATTTTTCTCTTTAATGTGAGTTTTTATCAAATGCCTGGTTGTTTATTGATATATAAGAATGAGATCATAGTTTAACCATGTATCTCGGTAGAATTTGCAGGCTGAATTGCCCTTTACACTCCATATTCCTAAGTGCAGAGAGAGGCACTTTGTAGCCTAACACACTGGCTGCCCTTCTCCTTTTAGAAAAGAATCTTCCATATTATGACTGAGGAAAAAGACTGTCAGATTTAGTGAAAACACAAGCAAAGTGAAAACACAAGCAAAGTTAAAAATCCAGACCCCCATTTAAATTTCAATTTCCAACAAACATAAATCATTTTCTAGAATTCAAATGTCTCATGCAATACTTGGCACACATATACTAAAAACATTTATTGTTTATCTACAATTTAAATTTAACTGGGAATCCTATATGCTACCAGGCAATCCTACCACAACGATGATGTGGAAGGGAGGTAAAACCTAGCTACCTGACATTCTGCCTAGTTGGACAGAAGGGGAGAAAAGGAGAGAGTGATTGTTTAGCTTACAGACTTTCAAAACAGTGAAATTTCATCTTGCTTTCTAGACTCAGGACAAGAGAATGCTGACATGTTCTGGCCAGCCAGCTGCTCCCTCTCAGGCCACTGCCTCCTCTTTATGTACCCCAGGTGTGAAATTTAGGTTTTCTCCCTATCCTTGTACTTTTTTACTTGGACAGACCATAATCACATAAAAAATAACTGTTTCAGCTACCCATTGTTGCATAACATACCACTCCAAAACTGGCTGATTTGAAACAATGACCATTATAAATTATAACTTCTGATGCCTTGGGTTACCTTCCATGGGATGGGAAATTCTAAGTTTCACAGGGTCTTTCATGCATATTCATGAAGCAGTTGACCACTATTCTACCAGGGCCTGCCCATACAATTTTAAACTTTCAATCATAGCTCCCTAACATAATTTTAATCCTTTTAGCGGTAGAGGGCATAATCCTATACATATTTTCTTAGTCCTCCTACCCCTCCCCCAACTTATAACAATGTCTTGTATGTCATCTAGAGAGCATTTAGAAGACTTAATTTTCAGTAGACTATTTTACACTTGCCTAAATCCTTTTCTTCTTCCTAATCTTTCCTGAAAAATATATTTATTGAATACTTACTATATATCAATAATGGTACGAGGGGCTTGGAATGTTGCAAATGCGATGATATAATGTACAGGATACAAACAGTGTAAAGTAAAGAATGATTTCTTCTAAGAGCAATTCTTTTTGTGGCATTTAAGTTTTCATATTTAAGGAATATTTATAATATATGAATTAAGAGAAGGTAATTTAATTATGGCTGTGCATACTGCCCCTTTCATTCACTTTAGTTACCGTCTAACCTCACCTTTATACAAAATATGAATAATTTTAAAATCTACAGAGTGACTATGGTGAGATGATGAGGAGGACAGGAGGAGGAGGAGGAGGAGGATGTTGATGTCACTGCTGTCACTGCTGTTGCACTCAGGTCAACATCCAATGTTGCTGTAGGAGGTCATTCACTGACAGACTTCTTGCTTCTGATTTGCCAAACTTTCTTACTCCTCAAAATGTCTCTGAATGTTCTATTTATATGCTTTACAACATTTTACATTTTTTCTTAATGAATCTTTCTATTATGAAGCTTCAGGTTCCTTAGAATTTTAACAACTTCTTGGTTTTCAGTTTCACGAATTTTAAGATTGGGCTCATGAGAGGCTGGAAACAACATGCAATTCTCTTTGTAACACTATTTACCTATTTCTCTTTCAAAAAAAAAAGTCAAGTTAAAATATTTGGTGGAGAATGCAAAAGCCCTTGTAAGTTGACCCCAAGTCTTACTCTTAGTATATAGTGAGTATTTAAATTCCTAGGTCCGAAGCCTAGTCGATAACTTACTGCTCAACTGTGGGGTCTTTAACTTTTATAGTCAATTTTCACTCATTTACCTTTAAAGAGAAGCAGAAACAATGCTTAGAGTGAACAATCGTTTTCATTTTCCCACTGTTGAGGGAGTTTCCAGGACAAAGGATTTTCAGTGTTAAAATGAGAGAAGTCCAAGGCAAGCTGGAATGCGTTGGCCCTAGTGTTTATGTATTAATGCTAAAGGTATAAAAATATGTAAATAAAAGGGATTAGGTCCATGTGGTAGACACTTCTAAGTAATTTTATGTACCATATACTAAACATATACATTGTATATGTTGATATTTATCTATCTGTCTATCTCCACCTTGTTTTTCTTTAGCTGAATCTTTAAAATGAGGAGAATAATATGTGATGTACTCATACGAGTGTTAAATTGCTTAATTAATGCTTGTAAATTGCTTCGGGATCCTTTGATGAAGGTATTAAGTGATTGTAAAGATTTATAATTTAGGAACAAATGAAACAAAACCAATCCTTGGACACTTGCAGTAGAACTGAAGTTACCAATAGGGAATGGAGGGCAGTAAATTGTGGAAGAGCCCACTAGATACTGGTGAAGGACACTTTGTGATTTGGTGGAGGGCAGGGTGTGTTGACATATATTCAAGGAATGGGGAATCTATGCATACGAGAATAATTACTACAATAAAATATATATATAAAGGTTTGTAACAGTATTACTTCATTCAGAGGGACTCAGCATGATCCAAAGCACCTTACTGGTTGAACAGAGAGGGATTACTTTACCATTATTTAGACACTATAATTACCATGGAGGTTCACTACCAATATTAAAAAGTATGGAACTAGTTCACAACAAATTCTTTTTAAAAATATCAGAGAAAGAAGGTAAGTGATACAGCTCCTCTGGACCCAAAGAACAAAACACATAGGCAGGAAGGAGGTAATTACATTAGTCTGAAATCAATGAAGTCACTTTATTTTTGTAAAAATCTGAAAGAAAGGACCCTTTTTGAAAAAAGGATCTATTCTCCTTGTATGCATACTAGGTAATAGATTTCTATGAGAAGTCATTAGTCCTAGTTACTGAAAATGCCATGCGCTTCACAGATAGATACTATAGTTTTTCCTAGGGCAAAATTGGGGATATTTAAAATAAAAACAAATGGTACTATTCAAATGAACATTTTACCATTTTATGATTAAATATTCCTTGTGTATTTCTTAGGAACAAAGAAATCCTCTTACCTAACCTCAGAACAATTAAAATCAGAAAATTTTACATTGACATCTAAATTTGTAAATCATAATCATATTTTTGCAAATTGTCCCAGTAATATACATTATGGTAAATAATAATAATATGGTGCTGATCAAGGATATAACTGGGGATTAAATGTTGTATTTAGCCATCTTATGTCTTTAGTCTTTTAGAATATAGGACAATTTCTCAATCTGTCTGTTTTCTGTGACACATTTTGAATAGGATTAGTCAGTAATTTTGTATAATATACATTTTTTATTTGATGCTTCATCATGATTAGACTGAGGAGTAAGAGGGGACTACAGAAGTAATGTGACCTCAGCATATCATAACAGGAAGTAAAATGGATCATTTTTAAAGAACAATGCTTTATTGGTACATACATAGAACAAGCCTAGGACAGAGGAGGAAGCCTTCAGTGGATGCATAAATTGAATCTTAGTGAGTTTAGGAAATGTTCCCAAGACCACAAGATTAAGGATTCAACCCTTAGTCCAAATGTGATTCTCCTTCCATTACCAACATGACACAGTAGGGCCCCCTCTCCCACCCTGCTTTCCCACTGTCTGTCCTGTCTGTCCTGACTGAGCACGGATACTTTACTTCGAACCTTGGAAAACAGATCTGTGAAATGCCCTTGTGTCTGACTTTTCCCTCCAGGCCCAGACTGCAGGCTACTAGCACCTGGGCCACTGCTAGGGTATGCATTAGAGACATTCTTCATCTGACCTGCTCCTCCAACCGCAGGAATTTCAGTATCTAAAGTATAAAAAAGAAAGAAAGTAGGAAGGAATAGGACCTGTCCTCAGGGCCCCTGAATATGATGGCTTTAAGAAAAGCAAAGAAATTTCTATCTCAGAAGATGGGAGGATGAAAAAGAAATGCCCGCTAAATTATCTTAGTTTACAGATTTTCTGAAACCAGACACCATCTATATAAGGAGTGAATTCTAAGAATTCAAATAGACTCTGAAGCAGAGTCATAATCACTTATGAAGAAATCTTTTAAAATATTTTATATTAAAAGGGCGAATAAATTGTAGAAGAACCAAGTGAAGTCTAAGAACACTAATGCAAATCCCAAAATCAAACTGTAATTACACCTGACTTATAGTTAAAAATAAAGGTAAGGGGGAGTGGGGAGGGGAGAGACTCTGGGGGTGAAAGAGAGCAACAGTGGTGACCATCACTAGACTCCTGTGGAGGGCTGGTGTGATGAACACATTGACTAAGGTGTAAATCAGTTATCCTTATAATCATAAAGTAATGCGAATGAAAGAATCATAATAAAGCTTTTTAATGGGGTGGTATTAAAATTCCTTGTAAAATTAGAAAGGACTCACTTTTGAAAAGTAAAATAATTTTAAGTGCAAGAATCACAGGATATGAATAGATATTATACAAAGAAGTAGCTATAAGTTTTCTAAATGTATTCAAATTATTTTAACTTCTCTTGGACTGCCTACCTTCAACCTGAATTTTGTTACAAGTTGAATTCTACCATTGTGTTGAAAAGCTGTCTTTGGGGGGAGGGTTCTTTCTCTTGAAAAAATGAATTTTTTGAACTCAATCCTAAAATGAAATGAGAAAGACAGTGAGTTTTATGAAAAAGAAATCATTTAGCTTTAAAAATGAAAATCTTTTTAAGAGTTAATTACAATGTTAGTGAATTTCTGATGTCAGTAAAGATCATTGTTAGGAGATTGAAGACACCAAACAAATTTATCATTTTCTTTATTAGTTTGATATTTTAAAAGTTTAAACCATATTAATTATATACCATTATTATCACAAAATATTATAATGTCTTATATTTTTCTTTTGTAAAAAACTAACCTGTCAGTTTTTCTTTAAGATGAAGAGAAAAAGAATCATGTAGTATTTAGAGTTTGAACAGTTTCCACATATGGTAGTCTTTAGTTTATTGCCCAATATTTGTGATTTTCTCTTCTTTTAAAAGATTGTACCTCTGGACTCCCTTTTATTTGTGTGGGGTCATGCAACTATTTCTGGCCAGTGAGATGTGAGCTGAAGTATCTACTTAAGATCCTCCAATTCTGTCTTTTCCTTCTGGCATAAAGATTAGTTAAGTTCACGGTGATGGCCACTCCACTGGTCTGGAACTCTGAAAGACTCTGATGACCTTACTGCTGATCTGCAAGGGCATAAAGCATTAGCGATAAGTAATCCTCACCATTTTAATCCTTGCCACTAAAACTGTGTGATTGCCTTAGCTGCATCTTACTTGTGCTCTATATTCCGTATTTCACAGATGGGAAATTCACTGTATTTGTATCTCTGTTAGTATCAGGAGTTTATAAAAATAAGGGGTAAGTAAGATTAAAGGAAAGAAAGATTTTTTTTTTCTCTTCATGGATGTAAATATCACTAAAATTGTTCCTTAAATGCAGATAATCCGTTTGATTTGTAGTTAACAAAAGAAAAAGGGGTACCTTCTGAAATGTGTTTCTGTTATATAATTCTTATTAGTATTGATGGTAACAGTAATAGTGTGAATTGAATGTATATTATCTGGGTCCTATATGAGGTATTCAGTTTATATTATCATAGCTAATTTCACTTCATCCTCCCAGTGGTCTTAAGAGATAATGATTATTCAAACTGAAATCTTTCCTTCTTCAAATCAATCTTCTTTTCATTAAGGCAATGGTGTTCTACATTTCACAAAGTGCTTTCTCCACAGATAGTTGTATTTTATCTTTGTGGAAACTATTTTGTTGATATTCTTGCATTTTACAGATGAAGACATAGAATTTAAGGTCATTTTTTAAATCTGTGCGAAGTCATACAGCTAGTAACAGAACCATGTCCTGGAATATAAATTCCATATGGTTGTTTGTTACACTCTGCAGAACAATAAATACAATGCTAGGAGAGAAATAGGCACAACTTGGTGGCTCAGGTGGCTTGCAGTGCTGATGTATAGACCATGGAAAGCCCAAGGACCTGGGTTCAAGACCTGGGCCTGGAATGAAAAACCAGAAATTAATAACTAAATAAAGATGTTTCTTACTCCTCTTCCTTCCTTCCTTCCTCCTCTCCCTTCTGGGGAGAGGGGGAGGGGGAGGGGAGGGGAGGGGAGGTGGCGGGAAGAGGGGAGTGTTTATTTTTTACTTTTCCTTAATGCTTTTCTGCAGACTTCTGATTTGTAGGTATTTTTCACTTTTGGAGAGAAAGCTTTAAACCCTGGGTGATAAATAGTTTGCCATTTAACAAAGGTGGTTAAAAACTAAAGCAGGGATCATTTAAAAGTCATTGTTCCCAGGTTTATGAAGTATTTGTAGAAGGCAACCTGGTGAAAGGGATGAATAGATTGTCATGTGTTTAGCTAAATGATCCAATGAAAGTTCCACGAAACCTGTAAGACAGAGTATTTTCAAACAAATTGAATTGCATTGAGCCTGACTGGGTCAGAGTCTCTCTGAAAGTCATGGCTATGAGAAGAGGAGTCAGGAGTCAAGCACTCTGTGTGTCAAACTGGAAAGGCCTATTTCATCTTTTAAATCCCATCAACTTTCCATGTTCAGCATAGTGAAATAAGGAATGAATTTCCATCAGGACAGCCTTCAGGAGAAACAAAAAGCACCCGTTTCTCTCTCTCTCTCTCTCTCTCTCTCTCTCTCTCTCTCTCTCTCATCTGTTGGCATAGCATTGTACATAATAATATTTTCTTTTTTAAATAATCACAACAGTGAGGAAAAAATTTTTATTTTAGTGTATTTTTAGTCTTCATATATATTAATAAGTATGACATGTATACACATATTATTTCAAATATATTTTATACAAAAGATATTGCACTGTTGGTAAACTGCTTTAAAAGAACTCCCAAATCTAATAATATATTCTGAACATATTCCCATATTAACTATTTATCTGCTTTAAAAATTAATATATATATATTAATATATATAAGGGATTTTGGGAGGTTAGAGCAGAGATCCCATGTATGCACAATCAGCAAATTACAGGATCCAACAGGTCTTGCATCTCCTGTGGGAAGTGATATTGCTTCCTCGTCCTAGTGGAAGGAAGAAGAGGGCACCTCTTTGCCTTGTGAGCCTCCTTTAATAGTTATAGAAGGGGGTGCTGGCTTCTGCTGTGTGGGTGTGCAGTCTTTCCAGGAGACTGAACTTCCCAAATTGTCTTCTTGTTGCTGTCTCCAAATAAACCCATTTTGTTGGTGAAATAACCGACTGCATTTTGTTGAAGTCAATACTTCACATGATTTTTAACAGAAACATACTTTTATATTTTGTATTTTTTATTTCATATTTTTATATTGTATGGATCCATCATAATTTATCACACAAATCTCTAGTTTTAGACATCTAGATTGGTTCCATCTTTTCACAGTTATGAATAAATAATACTGGGATAAGAACCTCTGAAAGTGAATTTCTGCTTGTATCACTGCATGTTTGTGGTAGAGTCTTAAGTTCACTTAAAGTATGAGCATTATCAGAAATACACCCATACATACATGGATAACTAATTTACAACAAAGGAGCCAAGAACATACAACAGAGCAAAGATAGTGCCTTACTGGGAAAACCAGACAGCCACATACAAAAGGATGAAATGGATCACTATCTATATACAAAAAGTAATGAAAATGAATCAAAGAATGAAATGTAACTCCTGAAACCATAAAGTACATAAAAGAAAACAGGTGATTAATTACTTGATTAGCCTAGGCGATATCTTTGAGAACTTGACTATAATGTCAAGGGAAATAAAATAAAATCAACAAATCAAATTAAAAAGCTTATTCACAGCAAAATAAACTATTATTAAAATAAAAGGACATTTCACTGAATGGGCAAAGATAGTTGTACATCATACATATGACAAGGGATAAATATCCAAAATATATAGAGAACTCATACAATCTGATAACAGAAAAGCAATCCTATTGAGAAAATGGACAGAATAATTTAATAGACATGTCTTCAAAGAAGACATACAGATGGCCAACGAGATTATGAAAAGATGTTCCATATCTCTTGCCATTAGGGAAATGCAAATCGAAAATCAGAAAGAGATATCATGACACCTCTGAGGTTGGCTGTTATCCAAAAGACTGAAAACAACAGTTCTGGTGAGGGTACAAAGAAAAGGGAACGCTTATGACTGGTGGTGAGAGTATAAATTGCAACCACTATGGAAGGAAGTATGGAGATTGCTTGAAAAACAGAATGAAAATTCCCTGTGATCCTTTTGTCACACTTTGGGGTATTTACCGAAAAATAGAAAATCAGATTCACAGAGACACATGTGCCACCATGTTCATTATGGTGTTACTTACAATAGCCAAGGATCGGAAACAATCTAAGTGTCCAACAGATGACTGAAAAAGAAGATATGGTATATATACACAATGAATTACTACTGAGTTGTTAAAAAAAGATAAAATGCTGACATTTGCAACAAGATGAATGGACTTAGATGGAATTTTTCTGAGTGAGATAAGTCAGAATGAAAAAGTCAAACATGATTTCAGTCATAGGTGCTATAGAGAGAAACCAAAGGAACAAATGAACCCAAATCAAATTAAAAATAGACTTTTAGGCTATGGAATCAAGTTGATTGTTACCAGAAGGGAACAGGGAGAGGGATGGGCAAGTTGGGTCAAATGGCTCAATTTACAGTGAAGGATGGAATTGGACTGTTGGTTGTAAACTTGACATACAGATGTTGATTTATAGGAATTGCCCACCTTAAACCTATATAATTTTATGAATCAATGTTTCTTAATAAAATTAAAAAAACTTTTAAAGTACGTTGATTATAATAATTATAATAGGTAACATTTATTGAGCATATTGTAAATAGGCAAACGACTTCAAAATAGTTTCTCTGGCTCCAGATTCCTGTTTTGGTTTTTTTTCAGTAGAGCTTCTTTGATCTACTGTTTGGAATGAGGATTGCTCTTTGCCCCAATCTTTCCAGTGACCTTAGGTAAGTCACCATATAGTTCACTGCACGTCAGTTTCATCATGTGTAAACTGGGATTAATAATACCTAACTCTCAGGTTTATTGTATAAGCAAAGAGCACATACTTGGTATACAGAACTCTTAACTATTAACTACTCTAATTAGTCTATCTGTAGAGCAAATTAGGAATTAAAAGTACGCTTATTCATACAGAGGTGAGTGCTCAGTTTTGCTTAATAGTTGCTCTTATTCTTAATCACTTTTTATGCTTTTAAAAATTTCCATTGTCTGCAGTTACATCTCTATTATTATTCTTACTATTTGTATCTCCGCCCCCCCAGATCAGTTTTACTAAAACTTATATTTCTTTGATTTTTTTTTAAAGGAAAAGTGCAGGCAGGAATGAGGGCAAGTAGGCAGGCAGGCAGGCAGGAAGAGAAAAGAGGAAAAACATTTTTTTATTTACTTTAATTTACTTGATGATCTTGGTAGTTCCTCCCCTCCCCAGGTCTCAAACCTGGGTCCTTGGGATGTATGTGGACTACGTCTGGGGACCTTATCCACTAGGCCATCAGGACACACCTCCTTGACTTTTCAAAAACCTTTTAGTTGCTACTGACCAAATTCAGTCATTTTTCTCTTACTGTATTTATGCCTTTATTTTTTAGAACTGTATTGAACTTATTGACCATGATGAAATTTACCTGCATTTGAAAAACAGTTATAAATAGTAGTGATTATATATTTGATCTATAACATTTGATACATATAAAGGCCCCTGGGCCCCTGGAGGGGATTCTGTTTGAATCCTTATATTGTTTTACTTTCTTTTGGACTTATTTATTTATTTTATCTTTTTACAGATTTCATGAGTTGTTGAGAGATTGGCTCATTTGGTTTCATGTTTTTGTATTTTCTGTTAAATGCATTTAAAGCAATAAATTATCTTCCAAATAAATGCTGTTTTGGCATAGCCTATAGTTTCAAAGTTGTACACATAGAAAAGCAACATTATTTACTTGAAGGAAGTGTTTGCTACTAGTTTTCTTCTGTTATTATTACTTTCATCATTGTCATCCATTGGTTATTTACTATGTGGTAGGCCTAGGAGAGTGAAAGCAATATTAAAGAGACTCCATAATCAAGGAATTTATAATGTCATATGCTAAAAAATTTAGACAAACTGTGTGTTCGAAAGATTTTCACCTTAATTTTTCTCATGCTCGTTGGTCTATAAGTTTAGCTTGTCTGTCTATATTTAGCACAGATGTGGAGAAGAGGAAATAAATGACAAGGGATAAAAATTCATATTCAACTAGGTTAGTGAAGTTGGCAGTGGCCTTGATGTCTGTTACTTGGGTTTACTGCCTGAACTTAAATTTTAATGTCTGGGAGAGGTAATAGTATGATTATTAAAAATCCCTATAAATAATTTATTATTTAAGACAAGAGTTCTTAATCTGAATCTGAATCTGTGGACTTTGATACAACATGTATACACATATTTATTTATGTTTTTAACATTATATATGTGTATATTTTTCACTAAACTCTAATTGAAAATGAGCATTTCTTTCACTATGAACATAGTCAGCAAATCACAGTAATGTTAGTAATCTATTATTTTACCTCTGATAGTAACCATACCTATTTTCTACCACATTAATATTCTTGCAGGATACCTAGTAATAAATATTATTTAAATGATTTCCAAATGGAAGATTACGGTAGGTCTTGACCTAGTTATTTAATGTGTTAGAAAAGGAGCAAATATAGACCAATTAGTTATCTTGGATTGTATAACAAATTACTCCCAAGATTAGTGGCCTGAAACAACAGATCGTTATTATCTCACAGTCTCTGTGGGCCAGCAATCTGGCATTGACTTAGCTGTATCTCTTGGCTCAGGGTCCTTTGCCAGACTGCTTTTGGGGTTTCTGGGGTTGTCGCAAGGTCCAACTTGAGAGAGGATCTGCTTCCAAGCTCACTAACAAAGTTATTGACAGAATTCAGTTCCTCGTGGTTGTTAAACTGAAGGTCTCAATTTCTTCATGGCTGTTGACAGGCGACCCCTCTCAGTTCCCTGCCATGTGGGTCACTCTTGAACACAGGTCACAGCATGGCAGCTGGCTTCTGTGATGAACAAATGAGAGGACAAGCAAGATGAAAGCCAGAGTTATTTTGTAACCCAATCATGAAAGTGACTTTCATCACTTTTGCTTATTCTCTTCTCCAAAACCAAGTCACTGAATCCAACCCACGCCCAAGAGGAGGGGATTATACACGAGAGTATATACACGAGAACGTGAGGATTATTGGGAGTCTAGAAATTGATAATCATTAAACTATATCACAGGTTTACGTTTTAGTATTTTGATAACTGTATTTATATATATATAAAACTATATAATCAATTTCCATTGTAGCCCTATGTAGTTCATGTGGTTAAGCACACCTTAAACCTATATAATGTGTTGTAATGTTCCATCCACAAAATTAATTTTAAAAAGAAAACCCCTCACAACTACACAAAAGGAATTTTATTCTGAAAAAAGGATTCATAGATTTCAATGAACTTCTGAAAAGGCGCAATTTGTTTCAGTTTCAGCACCTTCAAGAACCTATAGGGGACTGTTTAAGAATGGCTTCAATTTAGAAATGAGGTCAAAGTTTTATCTTATCCCATATTATCCAAATCTGATAGACTTGTCCATATTACCCTAGAGCCACATAAAAAGCATGATAACATTTGTTATAGCAAATTTCATAAACTTTTCAATCCTACCCACCTGAAATTAGTACAGTATGTGAGTGGTGGAGGAAGAGAAATATATAGTTTAGAGTATCTTTTAAAGCCCTCAATATTAAGAGTGAAGATAATTTGTCAGCAATAACTGGGAATGATTTGCTTATTTGGCTTGTCCAGTAAAAAAGTTTTCTCTTAAAACTCAAATACATCATTTTCTTAAAGGTATCCTTTGTAGGTCATATTACAGAGGTGATTTTTCCTTAGTTCTCTGATCCAAAGCAAAGTAACCCACTATTGTTACTTTAGATTTTCCGAAAGAACCCAAGCAAGCTATTCATGGGCAGGGGGTAAAATTTTTTCTGGCTTTTATGAATTTTTGGGTTCTTCCCAAGTCGCTAGACTCGAATCAAGGTGAAATGGCAAAAGGTCAGGGAAGCTGGGCAGCTTCTAGATGGCACAAGTACTGACTGATCATCTAGGACAGCCAATCCATCTTTGTTGACCATATTTTTCTAATATACAAAACGTGTGGATTTGTGGAAATTATCTCTAACTCCCTTTTCATTATATAAAATTCTTTGCATTGCACCGTGCAGTTGAAACACTCCAGAGAGGCCTGAAGCAGTTTTGACTGGATAAGATATTAGGGTTGAGCACCTGGTCAAGCCCTCCAGGGCCTCAAGAATTCACCGGGCGGGGGGCGGGGCCACGCCGGCATTGACGACAGAAGGCTACTTCCGGCTGTGGTGCGTATGACGTCAGGCCGGGTCCGACCGGCCCGGCCACCAAGCAGCCGAGGAGGGAGGGCTCGCGAGAGTTCACGCAGGCCGACCTGAGGTTCCGGCGCGGCTGCGGGTGCCACCTCCCCGGGGCGGGGCGAGGGCGGAGCGGGCGGCTGGAGCGTCGGGCGCCGGGCCGCCAGCGGTCCGTGCGGAGGCTCAGCGGCCGCGGGCGCGACCGGCAGGTGAGTGCGCGGATGCGGCTGCGGCGGGGCCCGGAGTGGCGGGAGCAGCGCCGGCGCGTGAGGAGATCCTTCTTGTCTCCGGGTGTCCGAGGGAAGCCGGGCTCATTTCGGGGCTGGGAATGTCTCCGGAGCAGCTCCGGCGACGGCCTTGGCCCTCTCGTTTCGGGGCGATCGTGGCCCTGGTGTCCAGAGAGGGAACCTCGCTCCAGAGGGAAATCCTCGTCCTTCCCTGCCCGCCCGGATCGCTCCCTGGGGTGCCTGCCTGGGTTTCTCAACGACCCTGACTTGCGGGTCCTCCCGGTGGCCCGCGCGCGTCCCAAACCCCAGCAGGTTCCCGGGACGCGACTCGCGCGTCTCTGCACCGCTGGGTTGTTGGTACGGTTCCGAACTGGGTGCGTCAGATCCCCAACATTTTTGGAGAGGCACAGTCCAGCCACCCGCGAGGCGCCGAGGGCTCCGAACCGGCTCGGCGCCGGTCCCACCCACCCCCTGGAACCCGAGCCTACCTTTCAGCAGCTTCTCCCCAGCTCGTGCTTTTCGCCTTTGCGACCCTCACAGGCAGGGCTTGTTCGAGATGGGCATGGGAAAGGTTGTAGCCGACTGAGCAGAAGACAATCACACCTTTACAAAGTTGCCAGGTTGACAGCTGAAGAACAAAGTTTGTTTTCAAAGCCAGTGGCCTCCGGCTGACAGAGTCACTTTTGTTGTGTGGGCTGGCTTTGCAGCATGTAAGTTTTGGGGAAAAGAGGTAAAAAGAAACGAGCGCTGGACGTTGGGGAGACCTGGTGCTGATGGAATCGGTGGCATGTCCCTGTGTAATGCTGCTGTTCCTCGTGATAAAATGCAGAACTGACGCTCCTGTTTCACCTAACTTGTGATAAGTTTTCATTGACGATAAAGGCCTGAGCATTAGCTCTATTACTGCGAAAACCCGAAGAAAGAACCTACTTATGTCTTACTTTATGTCTCCTGGTTGTACGATGGGGATTGAGGAGTTAGTCCGTGTCTTTCCCGAGCTGTGGGTGGGGTGGGGACTTGAGCCTGTCAGGTTTCCCTACTTTACCGTTAGGGTCTTTTGTTTTTAAGCCCACTCTTGCATAACTAGCCCACGTTTTTGAAAGGTCTTTGTCTTAATCACACACGTGCACGTAAGAAACCTCTTTGTGTTTGGCCCTTCTTTGCATGTATCAATAGAAAAAAAATTAAATTTCTAATACTCTCTACCCAGTAACAGAGGTATTTTATATGAATTAGCTACTCTTGTAACATTAAGGGGGAGAATATGTTAAACTATAATGGCATTCGTTCATTGAATAAGTTCATCAAAGTATTTTTTGTGCGAAAAATCGTGATCTCAGAAGGAGGGTAGGAGTGTGTGTGTGTGTGTGTTTGATCCGACTTAGCTTTGTGTTCTTGTTAAGGTGGCTGATAATGTTTCCCATTTGATTGGGATGTATTTAGAATTAGAAATAAATTGGGTGTAGTTTTTGTACTGCTTTGAAAGGCCCAGACATTGGAGAAAGAAAAAAACTAGATTTAGAAAAACCACATTAAATGGGTGTAATACTTCTTTAGTCTTTTATCTTTGAGTTTGTTTAAAAACAAGCCAAAGAATAGAGGCCAGGAATATTTGTATAAATAAATGGGTTTCCTTTACAATTTTTATTCTGAAAAATTAATTTCAAAACATAGGAAACTATACAAAGGAAAAATTGTACTTTGTAGAAAATGGTAACAAAGCAGTGGACTCTATTCAGCCATTTGTTTTCAGAAAAGTTCTGTCCTCTCAAAGTAAGGACAACAGCATTGTGTTATGGAAGTTGGATAACACTTCAGAAAGTGCTTTCCCAGTGATTCAGGAAAAGCTAGAGACCTCTGTGTGTGTGTGTGTGTGTGTGTGTGTGTGTGTGTGTGTGTGTGTGTGTGTGTAGCACTTTCGTTAGCAGGAAAAGAGGGCACAAATCAAAGTCAGAAAGATTTGCATCTCAGTGTAATGTTACAATGCTTTTATTTTGCATAAATAGTGTAGGATAAATCAAGCGAGCATATTGTCAGCTAGAATCCCCAGGATTACATTAAAGTCAGCAGATGGGCAAGTTATGATTAGGTTAGACTTGACATATGCAGAAATTATGCTACTTTATTTTTATATTAAAAGCATTGTGGACTTTTGATGAGGTGAAAGTAAGCCTTTAAAGCATAAGAAATTTTTTAAAAATCATTTAAAAATATCCTTGGTCAGTAATTAAAAACTATTAAGTGGATGTGCCCTCCTGGCTCGGATGACTGAGATGCTGACGTGTGGACCATATACAGCCCAAGGACTTGGGTTTGACACCCAGGGCCAGGGTGAAAATAAACCAGAGTGTACAACTAAATAAATAAAGATATTTCTTCTTCCTTTTCCTTTCTTCCTTAAAATGCTTCTTCCTCTTCTCCCTCTCCTAAAAAATAGGTAAGAGAGGTTGTAATATTTAAAAAAATATATTAAGTGACTCCTTTCCATCTACCATCCACCAAATTTTTGTCTTAAGTTTTAAGAGAATATTTGGCAAAGTATGACCAGTGAGTCTGCAGGTTAGATATAGCGCCTATCTCCAGGTAAAGATTTGTTATTTGACAGTATAGTGTTGTTTATAATCTGCAGGGACAGGGAAATGAAGCTTAGTAATGAACATCATTACTGCCCCATACACTCAGAAAAGCTGTGGTCTTTTCTCTCTCTCTCTCAAAATAGAATCTAGTGGGACAAAAATGTACCCAAATAACTAATACACAGTGCATTTTGTGGAGAAGCTAAGGAAAGAGGAATCACATTGTACTATACATTTAAGGGAGGCTTTGAATAGGTAGTCATTTGTCTAGATGATTTGGTTGAGGTAGTCATGTGATTTAATGATAATAAGCAGATCCTTTTTATAACGTTACTTGTTGTTAAATCCTTACATGTGCTAATTTCTCCGGGCTTAATCCTTACAGCTATATTGAGTAGGTATTTTTATTATTCCCGTTTTGCAGACTGGTTAACTGAGGTCAGATAGCTAGAAAATCATAGAACATGGAATCCAATTCAGGTATTATGGCTTGTACCTGTGCCCCTGTCCTTAGCAACTATCTTCACTCTCTCTCCCTTTCTTGATTGTCTTTCTTAGTCTGTAGTTCCAAAGAACTGATTGGGGAAAATACTTTTTCTGGCATCTAACTTTAAGGATCAATTTTCTAGAAAGAGCTGAAAAATAAATCATGAAAACACAGGTAAATAAGTTGTTTTTGGCAGGCTAAATATTTAATCCATTTCTGGAACCTGCTCTTGGTGCAGCAGTGGTAGCCACTGATAAAGATTTTTGATAAATTTGACTTATTACCTAGTAGCATACCCATAAAGATTTAGAAATGGGAAGTTATAACTGTATTCACTCCTTTATACCCAATGGAATGTTTGAATCTTGTATATTTTGGTCTGTGGTTGGTTTGTTTTTTAAAGCCATTGGCGCTGGGTATTATTTGGATTGAATTGAGAAGTTGGAATTTAGTCAGTGATGGAATGTCAGTCTCAGCCCTTTTAGTTTTTATTTCTACAAACATTTGTAATGCCTGAATCAGGGTTTTGAGTATAAAATCTATAAAATGAGAGAAGTTCAATCATTGATACTTTATGTTAGGGTAACTTTGAAAGCTCTTTGGGACTGTGAATAAAATGTGCAGTAGAAGTTCCCCGTACCTAGTATAGGCCTTCTCCATAAATGCTCTGTTGAATGAATGGTCCAGCTGATTTTATTTATGATGTTTCAGAAATAGTTCACATTTGTTGTTGGACGTGTGAGTATTGCAATCACAATAAGCTCAATTGTATTTAAAAATTAGAAAACAAACCTTCTAGGCAGTGGCGGGGTACTACCTCTCCTAACCTGTCTGGTAAGATACAGACCCTTTGGTCCCTTGTCCATCCTGATCTACACAGTCACAGTTTGACTGTGAATCTCTGAATGAATGTGTTCTCTCTCCCTCTCCTTGACTGAGTAGAGTAGGTTCTAGAAAATCCCCATAGGAAAATGCTTTATGGTTAATGAGCTTAAACCCAATGGGAAATCTAGAAGAACTAAAGCCAGGCTTTAAAGCCCATATATTTTTATTACAAAGCAAAAGCGTCAGAAGAAAATGTTTTAAAATGCTATTTTTATGTCAGCTTAAATAGTAATGATGGTTTATTTCCATTTACTGTCCCTTAGTTGATAAAATTTTCAGAATCTTCAGACTGGTTTTTCAAGGAAATGCTTATAATTCGACTATGCTTTGTTATTAAAAAAAAAAAAAAAAAGTTACATGTCCCCCTAGGTATAGGTTTGATTTTGAAAGGTTGTTCCTAGTAAAAAAGGAGTATGAGTTGATCCCTTAAAGGGGATTGAATATGCTCACCTCCTTGGTAATTTTGTATCTTTTCCCATACTAGTGTAGTTTTATCTACATTGAAAATCCTCTGAGACAGTTAGCCTCCCTCTTAGATGGACTGTACACGGGTTGTGGGAAAGATTGACCTGTAACTATAGGCTGTACGGTGACCCACCCACTCACAGTGATGTGCAAATTCAGAAGGAACTTAGACTTTGGTAGTTGTCTGTGTCTTATGATGGTAGCGCTTGTAGTATCCTTTGCTGTTAAATTTTAAACAAGCTCCTTGCCTCACTCTGAATTAACATTGGACCACTTGGCAACTTAATTGAGGTTGGTTCTCTGTCACCCGTGCAGGTTTCCTGTTTTTTTGTTTGTTTTTTTTTTTGACTTTTGCCAATTCATATTAACTCCACACCTATAAGCTTTTCACCTGTAATATTTAAGTCTCATGTGCATAGACAGCATCCGTTGTTTTCTGACCTTTCATGATCATTTGCTCTATCCACATCAAATTCGGGAGTAAATTCTATTCCTCCCTAATACTTGTTCTACTTTTTCAATTATGGGATATGAAAGAGTCAGTAATGTTTAGTACCTCAAAGTCAACAACAAATACAGTTTCCCCAGAATACAGAACAAGATGACAAAAACCTAACAGGACTGCGTGGTTGTAAAGACCGTCTATTTCGGGCAAACGGAGTTGCGGTGACTTTGCTGTGAACCTAGCTTTCATTCTGTCTATGAAAATTTAGAAAATTAAAAGTCTGGAGAGAGAAGTCTCTGCACACATCAACACACACTTTTTTTTGTCCTTTTCCCCTCCATATAGTTGTTCCTATCTACTTTTATGACTTGGCAACTTTGACGACGGCTCTCTGCATTCTTCAGCAATTTTGGGGGCACAGTGAGTAATTTTTTTTTTTTTTTAAAGGAAAGGTACAGGCAGAAATGAAGGCAAGTAGACAGGGGACAGGAGGAGAGAAGGAAAAAGCGTTTTATTTTATTTCCATTTTATTTGTTCACACTGGTTGTTTTCCCCTGGACCCAGGGCTTGAACCCAGGGGCATATGACTTGCATCCTTCAGAAGCAGTTGACCCAGCCACTGCTCTATGTGGGTATACCTAGTAATTTTTATATTTAATATGAAAAATGCTTTGTGTGAACGAGATTTCTCAAACTCTTCCCCAACCGTAATACACAGGCTTAACTCTCCGTGTATTGTAGTCCTCTGACATATTCTTCACTTTTCTTTTCTTCGTGAATGTCACTCACTAGTCAGGGTACAGGGCTAACAATAATTTTATCGAGTTTAGTAACCATTTATCACTTATAATCTACCAAATGTCGTGCTGAGTTGTTTCTATGAATAGAATCTCATTTAATCCCCTCAGCAACCCTGGGGAGTAAATGGTGGTGCTAGAAATTGACCTGACGATTCAGGTTTGCTTTCTCTTGCATGACTTTATTTTATTATGTAAACTTTCCCTTTGCTGTTAGATTCACCTCCTTCTAATTTCAAGTGAGTTTTCTTTCTACCCTCTTCCCCCTTCTTTTCTAAGAGTTGGTGGGGTTTTTGGCTTTCATTTATTTATTTATTTATTTTCACAGTTTTTCATTTCAAGCATAAATTCTTTTGGGAAAAGCATGTAGAAATCAGTCAGCTATCTGATTTTCTATAGAAGGGGCTTGGCTCTTGCTGTAAGATTAATACTAGTAACACTTTCTATGTGTATTGTGCTTCAGGGTTTACAGAGCGCTTTCCCCCGTTTCTGACTTAGTCCTCACGGCAGCATGTGATGCAGGCAGTGAGTCGCAGCGGCTGTGATACTAGCACCTACTGACCAGCTGACGCGACAGGAACTCGGAGGGACGCAGTTTGTCTGAGATTTCACAACGGCGGACAGTTTGCTAAGGGCTCTACAGAAGTAGCTGATGAGACCCACTTTTTGCCCTCAGCAATTTTAATGCTGAAATAAGTGGTGTAATCTAATGTTCTGGCTTCTCTCAAGCCAATTAGGAGCAGGTAAATATTATAGTATGGTGTTTTCGTATAAGATGTTATAGTTTTGACGCTTGCACTGCATTTTTGGTCAGAATTGAGGTTTGAATTCAGTTTTGAGTTTTGCATCATGAACTGTTGAAAATCCTCACTTCTTATGATTCGAGTGGATGCTAGTTAAGTGGCTGTCTACCTAATCCGGCACACAACTGTGTGCCTTCAAGTAAAGTAATTACTATGGAGTGGAGAGGAGGGAGGACAGGTATAATTTTTAGTGAGAAATGAAAGAATCAGGTATCGTAACGGGCTTGATGAAGTATCTGGTAGCTGCCCTGTTGTAGGAAACAGGAAACTTTAAAGACTGGGGAAACTGCAGGTATCACTTCTGGAAAATGGTATTATCAGAGAGGTCAGAGAATTTATTCAGTGATTCATTTTTGAAATTTTTTTTTATCGGTATCTTGTTTTACTAAATTTAACTTTTACTAAACTGTGGCCATTTTTCCTTAGTTAACATCCGTCCTTTGGCTTACCCTGTTGTAGAAACCCCACTCCATGTTTACCCTTCATGAGTTTTCTGTATTTGTCAGAAGAAGCTGGTTGACTGTTTTCTCACACCTAGGGAGCTGCCCTGTGTTGTGTTGGTACAGTAGAGGTTCATATCCTTTGGACACATCCTTCAAATGTGATTGAAGATATTGTCCGTCGGTCTACTATTCAGCCAAAACACAATAGACTTTTCTCTGCTTTTGTGACTAGAGTGGAAAAGTATTAGTACTGAATTGCATGCATTTGGCCCATTGATATTTTTAATACTGACAAATCCTAAAACATCACAAACTTCTAATGTCTTAATGAGGTTAATCACAATTCAGCACTTAACTTTTGGCAGGGCACCATTTTAGGTACCAGAGCAAATCAAGATAAGTAAAATGTATTACCCTTTAATTTAGAAAGATTCAGTCCAGCAAGAGATATAATCTATGGGTAACAATAATTGTAACTCAAACAAAAAGTGATACGTGGGCGTGTCCTGGTGAAGTAGCAGTTAGGACAATGGCCACCAAAGTACGCAGGCCACATACCCCTGGATTCAAGTCCAGGGTCCAGGGGGTAACAGCCAGTGTGAACAACTAAATGGAAATAAAATAAAAGGCTCTTCCTCCTCTCTCTTCCTGCCTGCCTTCCTGCCTGCCTACCTGCCTTCATTCTTGCCTGCACCCTTTCTTTAAAAAACAAAGCAAAAAAGTGATACATGAGTAATAGGGCACTGCAGAAGCAGAGGGAGGAGAGCATTCTTCTGGCTGGAGAGAGTAGGGAGGCTTCTGGTATATAATGTGAAATATGAATGAACCATTTAAGGTTGAAGAACATGTCAGCAGAGGGATTCATGAGTCGGCTGTGTCTCTGTAATACCTGATAGATTATATGTCAATTTTTTACTTCTCTCTCAGCTCTGTTGGATTTGAATGTATTGAGTTTAGAGAACAGGTGTTTTCAGCTTTTCATTCTCTGCCACCTCAACTGTTCAACCTGATACATCGAATTATAGTTGTGCTTTTGTAAGATTTCCATGGCAATAGTGTCTGTGGATTGGAGTCAAGGGAGGAGAATGGGACCAGAATGGGAAGACAAGTAACTGAAATACTCCAGGAGCAGGAAAGTGAAATTCTAGGTGTGATCAGAAAGGGGAGACTTGGGTGCATGGGTGTTGCCCCTTGGTGTTGAGACCTGAAGAGATCTTTCCCTTTGAATGACCTCTGAGGCTACCAGTGAGTGGGATTTTCAGGCCAATAGACAGCAGGAGGATGTTGGGACAGAGAGATAGGAGGCTGGGGGTAGCCGCCTCACTGGATTATTTTAGTGTTGGACACAAGGCTGCGCAGGATCAAATACTTCACTTGCCATGTTTGCAGTGTGTGTTTGATCCAGCTTTAGCGCACTGGACTTTTCTGGAAAATGCTTCTGTGACCTCCCACAGCTCAGGGCAGCTCTCCGCCTTGCTCCCCCTCCAGCCCTTGCTTCCATTTTGTGAAATTAAAGAGAAAAGGAGATGATACCATTAACTAGAGAGCTAAAGGGAGGGAGAAATCCACTCAAACGAGGAATGTGCAGGGCTGCTAGGGTTCCTGTATAAAGAGAAGGCAGCATCAAAGCACAGCATCACGAGCAGTGGTCTTGACGGAGGGGATGGTGGCAGGAACATCTTGTTTCCCTTTCCCGTAAGTTTTATGAAACCCTTAACAATTTCCCAGAACTGTAAGGTCTAGTGCTGAAGTCCTTTTATTCTGGTTCTAGCCTTGATTTTTTTTTTTCTTTTTTTCATCTTCTCTACTTGAATTCTAATCATATTTTTAAACCAGCACGACTCTAAGCTTCAAATGATGTCCAACACTGTCTCTGGTCTGCTCCCTCCCATTGTTCGTGGTTCTGCGGAAACCTACAGCTACCTGTCAGGACTGTGAGCATGGTGTGTGCAGTCTCTCCTGGACTGCTCGAGCAAAGGAGCCTCCAGGTTTCTTTCTCACATCAATTTAATCCGACATCCGTCTGTGTTTTCTGTCCTGTGGATTGGGCCGGTGAAACACAGTGTAGTTGTTTGTTTTCTAAGAACAGCCAAGAAATGAGGTGTAGATTCCACTTAGAATTACAGCCATTGTATTTCTGTTCTGGGGGTTGGCAGCTATGTTAACTTTAGCACCATTAGTGGTAATAATAAAAATTTATGGGCACTACTAGGAGGGAAGTGAAAGACAGACCAGGAGAAGAAAGAGGCTTGCAGAGTGGCAAAGGAGCCAAGGTGGGGGCAGGAAGTAAGGTGCACGTGGGTAAAAGAGGTCAGCTCCATCTAACACCTGCTCCAGGTGTCATTGGGTGGGACCAGTGCCATAGTTGAGGATTAAGTGTAGCTGCCATAGTCCTGTCTCCAAACACACTGGGTGTTTATTATACCAAAATGACAGCTTATTTCAATAAAATGCTTCTGGATTTAATTTTTAAAAATTCTATGTATACCCGAGTCTCTCTTTTATTAGAATTGAGCAGAAAGGGAGACAGAAACTAATACACTTTAAATATTGGAGGAAATTATAGGTCCATTTCTGAAGTGTGGTAAAATATTAAGGTCTTAAACCCAGAGGTTATGTGTTGTTCCAGTCAGGCAAAAGATGACTGAAAAAGAAAGAAACATGTGTTTGATTTGCATTTTTCATACTAATCACATAACTGATCCCACAGAGGGGAGAATAGGGTTAGAAATGAGATCTGGAGCCTGTATTCTCCTGTCCAGGTAAACCAAGTACTCCTTGCCTTTCAGAAAACAGCATTATTAAATAAATGAATTCTGCAAAATGTTTCTTCATTATTGGACTAACAAAGACAATAAAACTAGGTATACAAAAGTGAAAAAATATGTATGATTTTAGTTTTTCTTTGATGGTGGTTAAAGTTACTTCTAAATTGTAAGAAATACCAGATTGAATTTAAGTTTTTGAGTCCTTTTCAGAGTTGAAAAACATTGTGGAGGTATTCTAATCAGATTCTCCACTGTGAATGTCCTCTAATCCCCAACAAGTGGGTGTTTGATCTTTCCTGAATGTGTTAGTTCCTTGCCTATGGACAAATAACTTGACTCATCACAGGATCACTTAGCTATTCCCTTCAGTGTTTGGTGTTCTCCAACCTCTGTCCCAACCCTGTTTTCTTCTCACTCTATACTTTTGGGTATGGATAATCTCATCAGTGCTTATATCTCCAGTGGCCACTCTGCAATGATGGAAATCTTTCTCGTGCTCCTTATGTCTTCTGGTGTATAACATCGTTCTCTGCTTGGCTGTCTAAGCCATGAACCTGGACCTATATTTGACTCCTCCTTGTTTTCCATTAATATCCAGTCATTTGTGAAGGTCCTCCTCACTCTCTCTTGAATTCTGTTTATCTTCACTCTTTCTGCAGTGTCAGTATTTTCATTTAGGCTCCAAATGCCTGAAATACCATCTCCCTGCTACCAGTCTTGCCCTCTTCTAATCCCTCTTCCATGGATTTGCCAAAAGGGTCCCACTGAAACTTAAATATGAGTCTATAGCCCTGTGCCTCCTCTAGACTCCTTATGCGGCCTGTTACTCTGCATCCTCTTGTCAAGTGTTTTCCGTTTTCTAGCCTTTCTTTTCTCACTCCCTCTATGCAGCTCTCAGGTTGTACTGAACAGAGTCTTACTACTTTCTGAACTGCCCATTCCCTCATTCTTTGAGTAATCCCTGTGCTTTCTTTAGTACTCTGCTTAGATGTCTCCTCTGTAAGAGATGCCTTCATGATCCCTCCATTCCGGTTGGGGTTAGGTGCCTCTCTTTTGCTTTCCCAAGGTGTCTTACACATTCCTCTGTCATGACATTTTTTTATATCCTAAAATACAATCACAGCTAACATTTGAGTATCATGTGCCAGACACGGTTTCCAGAATTCACTGGAAAGCTCTTCCTTATGCGTCTTTCAGGTAGTTGTCATGGAATTAGACATCACTTCATGTCACCATGAGGGTGATGAGAGTTCTCTTTTATCTTCTCTGTTTTAGCTAGCCTATTCAAATGTTATGGATTCTGGACCTTTGACCTTACTGGTCGGGCCCCTCTATCAGTGTTATATTCGGTTTTTTCAAACTGTTTGGTTCAGTCTTAGATAAAATCAGTGGTTACTGAAAGAGGCAGGACTTAACAGGATGTACTTTCTGGGTTGAATTGTCATATTTAAAGCATAGACCTCACTTTTCCAGGTCCATAAGTGTGAATTTTTTTGTGTGTTTGTAT
Organism: Solenodon paradoxus; assembly: GCA_004363575.1. NCBI lineage: Eukaryota > Metazoa > Chordata > Mammalia > Eulipotyphla > Solenodontidae > Solenodon > Solenodon paradoxus. The sequence goes on from RJWH01000200.1 coordinate 671,213, forward strand.
CCATAAATAATCAGGATTATTGCAATTTATATTTAGCAAATGACTGCAAAACTGACTTACAAACAAGAATGGCAGTTAGTGAATTTTTCAGCATAACTGAGTAAAATGGAAGCTTGCATCATTTGGAGAGTACATTGTCACCCCTGTGGGAAGATCTGCACGGGCAGCCATCATTCTCTTTAGAAATGGGTCATCCTGATTGGGAGTATTGTTAAGCCTGGAGCCACCTGGAGCCTGCTGGAGCTGGCTGACAGAAGGCTGCCCCCTGCCTTGCGCTACTCTGGACCTGGGCAGCCCATGTTCACCTCGGACAGTGGCAGGGCATGCAGGGAACTCTTATCATTCAACTTCTGTCACCCATTTCCCCCAGATTAATGTAACACTCTTCTGTTAACGTAATCTTGTCTTTAGCCAGAAGAAAGCATGATTAACAGGATTTCCACTCTCAATTGATATTCTAATCCTACCTCCCAGAAATTGCATCACATATTATTGGACTTAGGTGTTCCCAAATAATCTGTTACATTTTTTTTTTTTTTGGATTACTTATGTTAATAGCTCCCTTCTGCCTCTGTATTTGATTTATGCTGATATTACTCCCAGAAGGTGACTGAATTTTCAGATCATGAGGGCATTTTGCTTTCTCCCCTTTGCATTGACTGTAGAACATTGCCAAGTATTGAAAACTTCTCCAGGTGTAAACTGACCTGTACACTGTAGAGGGTAATGTAACCTGCTTCTTCTTCACCTGTGTGTCTAGTCACTCAGCCTAGGACTAAGATCAAGTCAATTGGGGGTGGGTTGGGGACAGCCATTTTGCATATTTAATTTGTGTCACACTTTATTTAACCAGAGTCTTTAGTTCTTTATGTATTTAATAGTTTATCACAAATTTTTACTTAGCGTTTGAGGTTTTTTAATCCAAGTAAAATTTTGTACCTTTTCACTATGAAATTTCATTATTAAAGTTACTCTTTGGTTGAAATTGTTTGGGATGCTGACTCTACTGTCCCACTCTAGAATATTCTTTCTAAATTCTGGTCACCCTTACATCTTACAAAGGTACTATCCAAAGCTTTCTCCAGCTCATTGGTAATATAATTGCCTGAGCTCAAAGAGTCTTGTAGAACTTATGTATTTTTTTGCTTAATCAATTAGAAACACATCTATCACTCAACCCATTTTTCTTCGTCTATTCCCCACCCCTAAAAAAGAGAATTAGAAAAAGAAATGGAGCTTGTTAAATACCCTTCAAAATCACATGGATTTTTAATTTTTTTTGTCCTGTAGATTTGCTAATAAAATTGTTTATTTGGCAAGACTGGTTTTTCTTGAATTCATGCTGATTTTAGTGCTCACCTATCTTTGTCTATTAAAAAAGCATCTGCTTTATTGTATTTTCTAGAGTTTTCCTCACATTGAATGAAAAGCACAATGTTTAATATTTTGTAATGTCTTTTTTGTGTGTGGTAATGTTCATGTTCTCTTCTCATTTTGAAAGACTGGATAATTTGTTTCCTATCTTTTAGCAAAGCTCTCTGTTCTGCATAATTTATCAGAGAGTACTTCCAGATTTCAGCAAAATTTGTTTGCATGTTCCTAACCCTCAAATTGGTCAACTGGCCATGTCCGAATATCTGCACTGCTCCAGGCTGACTCTGCAGCCTCCTCTGCCTGGGACTTGAGTCTCTTGTCCCAGCACAGCACTTTGGCCATCCTCCTGCCAGGCTAGGAAAAAGGCAAAACAGAACTGGGGTGTACGCTGGGCCCAGAGTCTCCTTGATGAGGTAGGTGTGGTGTCTGTCTCTCAGGGATGTTGTAAAGTAGAAATAAGTCAACTGTAAGATAGTGTTCAAGTGTAAGTTTTTAAAAAGCAAAATAGAAGTAGAGACTTTTCTTTTGTTTCCCTGTCATGTAGTCCCAGCACCTACCTTAGCCAGTGAGCTCAGGTCTCCTGTACATGTCTCTTCCCGACATAAAATCAGAAGACCCTTTTGTAGCCCTTAATGGCTTTCTCAGGTTTAGCTCGTTTGGCCTTTTGCTTCCTGATTTACCCTGTGTTCCTTTTATCAATAAGCTTTTTACATGTGCCTCCTGTCTTTTGCCTGTGTCTTAATATCTAAGTTCATTGGAGAGCGCTTTGTGCAGTCATGCCTTTCAGAATCTTCCCCTTTTGTCAATCATTAGTATCCAGGGTTTCATTTTTTAATACCAAGGCTCTTCAAGTTTTACTCTTTCCCACCTGACCAGAATGAATAGGAGCAGCCTGCCTGCTTATATCTTCCCACATGCTTTTCTGACTCATTCCCTTTCTTTGCTTTCCTCTCTCCTCTTCCTTTCCTGGATACTTCTGTGATGTATCTTGAGGAATTGTGGATTCCAAAACCCAGGAGTTTAAACCTGCTATTTCATCAAGTCGAGTATAACTACAGAACATTTCCCTTATTCTTCTAAATTCATTTTCAGTTTAAAATTTGCTTTCAACAGTGTTTAAAATGGACACTGTCAGCATATCCTGGTGCCTAGTAGTTTAGTCCACTGGGCACAAGTCCTCACACATCCCAAGGTCCCCCATTTAAGACCTGGGGCACAGGGAAACAACCAAGATGAACAACTGAATAAAATAAGTAAAATGCTGCCTCTTCTCTCTTCCTGCCTGCCTACTTCCCTTCACTCCTGCCTGCATCTTTCCTTAATAAAAAAAAAAAAAAAAAAAAAAAAAATTAAATGGGCAATAATCATGTTTTCTAATTCATACCACCTTGTAAAAATATAGGTATTTCACACAGTGTCACAGTGTCACAGTGTCACAGTGCCTGCAAAGTCAGTTCTTATGGTTTCATTCAGGAGCATTCCTGAATGAATGTAGACACTCTGGTCTCTACAAGTCCTGCGCATTCTGGCACCTCTGACCTCTAAACTTTTTCCTTACTACCCCACCTCTCTGTTCTTGCTGCACTTAACTCTGCTTTTTCTCCTCCCTCCCTCCCTCCCCTCCCTCTTTCCTTCCATCTTTCCTTCCATCTTTCCCTCCCTCCCTTCCTCCCTTGCTCCCTCCCTTCCTTCCTTCCTTCCTTCCCCTCCCCTGCCCAAACCACCCCAAATCTCAAACCCAGGGTCCTTGAACTTTACAGAGTCTACACCCTAGCCACCTCAGCCACCTCACAGAAACACTTCCTTTGAAGATTCTAAAGAACTTCATAAATAGGGGCACTACCGCTACACCTGTGAAATTATTTTTTCCCCATGTTAGTTACTGTCTCTTAACTATCATCAGTATATTCACCCCTTCAGTTAAACTTAGGCTCAGAGAGATCTGGTGATTTATACTTACATATAAAGAGGATTCTGCTCAGATCTTTTGTTTTATTATGAAGTCCCCTTTTGGCATTCATTGCTGTCAAAGTATCCTTTCAAAAGAAGAGTGCCTGTTCTGATGGAGATGGTGTTTGGGATCCTCCTTAGTTACTCCCTTGGGAGGAGATACTTAGAGAACTCCTCTCACAATTCCCTAGAACTCTGTCTGTTGTTCCTAGAATGGGGCACAGAGACCCTGTGTCATCACTACAGTATTTATTATACCTAAAGGGCCTCCATAGAAATGTACAGAGTCTCATTATGTCCTTAGCGTGGTGCATGACCTGTCCAAATCGCTATCTACTTGTTAGAGGAAGGCTGGAGCTGAAGTTGACCATTTCTTGCTGGATCAATCACAAATATTGAGCACTTTCTGTGTGCTATGCATCTTGCCAGTTACTGTGAGGGACAGAATAAAGTATGGCTCTTGTCCTCAGCAGTATGAAATTTAAGTTGACTAACTACATGGTAATAAATTCATCTACATAAGAGTATGGAATTAAATGCCTAATTGTGAGATTCATAGTAAGTGCTGGACAAGTTCTGGAAATTGAAACATAGATATGTAGAAATCAGGACAAGTTTTGTAGTAGAAGAAATTTTCATTAGGTTCTTTAAATATTAACTAGTGGAGGGGAAAGGACATACTATTTTTCAGTTGTTATTCCAACCCTTGGTGGTAAGGTTGATTATGGCATGTCTGTTGGTTGGTAAAGAAGGAGGGGACTGCGAATAATGGAAAATAAAAGTTAAGTAGTTAGGGTGGAGCCAGATTATGGGGTTTAATAAAAGCCAGGCATAGAAGTTTAGTTGGAGTGGTGGAAAAAAGGCTTCAAAGTGTTTGAGTCAAGGAATGACATTCTTCAAGTTCTGCATGAGGAGCAGTGATCTGGAGACCGAATAGACTTCTGGAATGAATGTGGGTATGGTCAGGGTCTGGACGGAAACCGTGATGGCAGTGAGAATGAAGAGTAAGAGGGAATGGAGAGAAGTTTGACAGTTTATTGATGAGCTTCAATGGGAACCATTGAGAGGAATTAAGGCTGCTTTCTGATTGGAAGAAAGGTTAGTGCTAGGGACAATATGGATTCTAAAAGACTGGCTTTGGGGTATTAGTTATGCATTTACTTTTGGTCATAATTAAATGAGTTATCACTACACAAGACAAGTTGAAGTGTTCAGTATGATAGTTGGAAATATGAATATGCAGGTTGGATAGAAAAGAGACAAAAGAGAGGGTGTGGTACTTGGGTGTATTACTCACGCTTAGAAAGTATCCCCTAAAGGCAGGAAAGGAAAAGCTCTCAGAGGAACGTTCTCTGAGGTTCAATGACTGACAGTGACGAATAGCACCAAACAGAGAAACTGGAAGAGTGCCTAATACTCATGTAGATTGAATGATTTTAAAGTAGTTTCCCCCTGGTAATATAAGGCATGGATGCTATTTTGGGAAATTAGAAAATTCAAAAAGTTATAAAGGAAAAAAGAACTCATTAACCGTACTTTAGTGCCTTTCCTTCTGAACTTTCTCTTATACATATAAAAGAATGGGAAATAAATACATTATGTATGTGACATATATGTATGCTTGATTGTACTATAACTACTTAGTATAGTATATATGTAAATACTTAGTATAGTTTTCTTTTTCAGTTTAATGGTGCATCATGATAATTCCTCCATGTCATGAATTACTGTTTAAAAATGCTCTTCTTAACAAGATACATTTTTAAATCCTTTGGATCTATCATTATTTAATTACAGCTCTATTGAACATTTAGATACCTTTGCATTTTTTTTTTTGCTCTTAATATTATAATAAACCTGTAAAATATATATTCCTCAGTTTTTACTTAGATATAAGCTCTCTGAAAGCAAACACCTATTTCTAGCCACCTAGCAGAGTACCTGGATATAGTAGTTGTTTAATTTTTTAAAATTATCAATTAAACAAAAGAAGACCATTACATTCCAATTCCTCTTCTGCTGTTTTTCCAGGAACCTTCTGCTGTATAAGTAATATAAATACAAAGTGTTAACCAGGTTTAGCTGTATACAGGCATTTTTGCTTCTGCCACAGTTTCGTTTATTCTGTATCAACTAACTTGTATTCTAGTTTCTGTTCAAGTTTGATCAGTTTTTGTTTGCTTCTAAAAGATGGAGCTACCTTGTTGATGCTGATAAAAGGGCATTTTTGCTGTAAAGCTGAGGATTGGGCCTAGGTTGTGGTAAATTGCCAAGGTGTGAATACCACTCTCTCAGGAGCTGGCTGAAGAAGATGTCCGCTAGCCTTCACGAGGTAGGTGGCAGTCCCACGAGTTCCAGTCTCAGTCTCTGTGGTACCCTGAAAAGAGAGATGTTTGACTCATTTTAGATATTATTTTAATACATTTCAGATTATCAGACCTTGTGTCTGACAACTTTTTCTTTAAAATATTTCTTACTGCCACCCAGAAGTTAGTTTCCATGAAGAATAAGTGGATGCCAAAGTTTATGATAGTGATCTAATCCTAAATAGGCTTTAAATTAAACATGCAGTATTTACATGTTCTTTTAAATGGCATTATTTTATTTTTCTATGGTAGTAAATCGTGTTATGAAGAATTTAAACTGATTCATAATATCTAGGGAAAGTTCTAGTAGAAAAATGAGAGAATTCCTAAATTTATTAGAAGACTATTGAACAAATCTTTTAATTGAGGAATCTGTTTTGAAATGATTTCTGAACTGGAGGCTTCTATTGAACTCTGTCTTAACAAAATAAGATCTATGTCTGTGGGTCTACCCTAAAAGTTGTAGCAATATTTTTTTTATTCCATCCAGAGCTTTTTCTGTTGACTTTTTGTGCACCATGTTTTGTCCCCAAGGGAATAGCAGAAAACTGTGTCCGTGGTCAGTTAACACATGGAATAATTATTTCCTTAGTTCCTAAAGGGTTCTATTTGGGTGTAGATTTGATCCCAGCTGTCCAGAGTTTGGTTTACATGGTCAGCTACAGAGGACTTAGATATCTGAGCGTTCTTTACTTGAGTGTTTCTCTCCTGCTTGCACCAAAGTCTTGGGACAATATTCTACCTAGTCTGGTTGCTGTCCTATAAAAATGTTTCCAAATTTGTGTTATATGAAGTTCTTAGAGAATCACAATAATTCACCATGTAAAGAGATTCCCGAGTTTGGGAAATTCTGTTCCTTCCTTAGATGATTCACTTGTTTAACTCATTGTTTCCCAGATTTATTTCATTCCTAGAATCTGCTTTCCCTCCCACATCTAAAAAACAAAACAAAACACACCTTTGTTTGATGCTTTATTTCAGTACTTTGTTGTTTTGTTTTTCTGCTGGTGAATTAATTTGGCTGTTTTAAAGTTGCAGGATTTTGTTTCTTGTTGCAGGTTTTAAGTTTCTCTTACAGTCTTTATCTCAAAATGTTTGCTTTCATTGTCTGAAATATCTACGTTGTTTCAATGATGAATTCATATGTAAGGATGAGTTGTGGTAGTAGTTAGATACTCTCCAGTATTGAGATACTACCCAGTATCTAGCGTTTCCATCCTGAGTCTAGATACTTGTTAAGCAGTTGTTTGTTTGTTTGTTTGTTTTTTAATTTTGAAGTGTGTAACATATAAGACTATAAAATGCATCTGGATAGTGTAAGGAAAATGAACTAGATAGAAGTCTCTCCCATTAGGTTCCAAGTTACCAGTATCCCAGAAGTGTGCTGTGTGCCCATCCTCATCCCAGTGGTAACCAGTGTCTGATGTTTATGACAGGCATTCTTTAACTTTTTCATGTAGTTTCATCACTGAGGACTAGATCCCTATGAGTCAGTAGTTTTGTTTTTAGTTTTGCTTGGTTTTGAACTTTATATACATGGAAGCACAGGGTATAGTCTTCTAGATTCACTTTTTCAGCTTTTTATTTCTGAAGTACTTTGTTCATTTACACAGCTGTGTAGTTTATATGACTATTCCACACAATTTTTATTTCCGCTTCTGTGAATGGGCATGTATATTTGCTGTTTTGCCTGTTGGACAATGCTTCGGGACCACTGATAGGCACCACTGTGTTCCACGTGTACAGGATTCTTTATGGTGCCTACCTGGAAGCTCATCGACCCATTTATACCTCACCAGCAGCGGATGAGCCTTCCCATTGTTTTACTTCTCTGAGCATGCTAGGTAGCAACAGCTTTTTATTTTTTTGCCCATTTTGGGGATATGAAATGATTTTCATTTCTCTAATTAGAATCGTAATTGTCATTACATTTATGGGCCATTCCTATTTGGGATTTTTGCCCATTTTTAATTTATGTGTTTTTCTTGAGTAATAGGATTTTTTCATTATTTAAGTTACACATATATAATGTACAACAGTGCCTGATACATAGTAAGAACTATATATGAATAATTACTAATACTCAGTGCACCCTGGCAGAGTAGAGTTTGGGTCAGTTGCCTCTGAATGAGCCTAGTCACATAACCCTGGGGTTGAGGGAAAATAACCAGTGTGAACAACTAAATATAAATTAAATAAAATGCTTCTTCCTCTTCCTCTCTTCCTGTCTGTCTACCTACTTGCTTTCATTCCTGCCTGCACCTCTCCTTTTAAAAAAAAATTAACTAATACTTTATTGCTATTGTATTTGATTGTTTATTTTTATATGCCACACATATCTTATGCCAGTTTGTGGCTTTTCATTGTATGATGCTAATTTATTTTTCCTACCTCAGTACTTTAATAAGTAAAAATTGTTTTTAAAAAACCTTGAATACATATTACATGGCATAATCCTGGTTCTTATATTTTATAATCTATAACTTTTCAGTCTCCAGTACCAGTTTTTTGTTTGTTTTGTTTTTTTTTTTGCTGTTGCAACAGAAACTGTTTTTGTTAGGCCCCCAGGAGAAGTTACCACATTTAATCCCCTGTTTAAATTACTCATGTTTTATCTTCCATGTCATAACCTTGTTGGAGATGCATCTGTCTCTCTAAATGTATTGTGATTATTTTGAAGATGACTTCCTGATTTCAGAAGTTTAAGACATATAACTTAGGGATTGTCTAAAATCTGTAACAATTGCTCATAAAGATCCAAATGAATCCTGAACTATTTTATACATGAGTCCTTATGATATTAACTCACAAACTGATACTCTTTAGAATATGTAACTTTCTGACCAAACTGTTGATGTATTATTTTCATGAACTTACTAGTTGTTCAGGGATCTACTTATCTTTTGACAGATTTTCCACACACTGGTAAGATGTCAAAAGGGGCATCTTAATAGTATAATTGCTAATGTAACAATAACAATGATAAATATAGTAATAGTTTCTCCAAATTGACCTTTATCATGTGTCAAATGTTATTCTAAATGTTTTGCATATATGGCAGGACTCCTTTTGATTGATGAGAAAACCCAGCCTCTTACAGATGAAGTAACTTGTCAGAGATCACATAGCAAAAATGAAGTCAGAGATTCAAATTCAGCATTCTGGTTGCAGTGTCTTATAATTAGATTCATAAGATTTATCAGCTTGGTGTTGAAGAAATATTCATTTACTTTTACTTTCAAGAGAAGAATTCACCTACATCCTCTATCATGTTTTGTTTTTTAGTGGGATGGTGAAAGAATGGGAAGAACATTTTCACTGTTGGTAGGTGGGATCAAGTAGTTTTTTTAAGAAAGGAAGGAAGGCAGTTGGAAATGAAAGCAGGCAGGCTGGAAGGAAGAGAGGAGGAAGAAGCATTTTTAATTAATTAATTAGTTTGGGTTTTTTTCCCACTCTGGTCCCAGGTCACAAATCCAGATCCATAGGTTTTACAAAGTCTGCACGCCAGTATCTCAGCTCCCTGAGGCACCAGATTGCAGCCTCAAGTGCTTTTGAGCCAGGTGTAAAGCTGGAGCTAAAGTTGACTGATGCAAGTATTTGGTGGATCAGGCTTCCATCATGAGCAGCTTTGGAGTTTTGGAGAGGTTGAGAGCCTGAGAGAGGTTTCAGGAAACTCATGCATTTAATACAGTCCCCCGTCCCCATGCCATATTCAAATATTGGGAGAGAAGTCAGTGGAGATTGACTTTAAAATGACCACAGAGGCTCCGACTGAGTTTTAAGCTTGGATAGTTATCTAGTTGAGCTGGAACCACCCTAAAAGAGCAGTATAGGGACTCATACAACTATGTGGGAAATAGTTAAGCATTTTGAAAAGTGTCTACTCATTAACTACAGGATATGAGAATTTTCTTCCTCATGATCTGTGTGTTGGAGTTAAAATAGTTTCACTGGTTTATGAACCAATTTTCTTTAGGTCACTACTAATTTTGATATTGACTATTTTGAGTTGTAATTTTAACTCAGTTGTAATTTCTTTACTCATTTAATTATAGATTAAGCAATTATGTGAATTTAGGTTAGTGCATTTACTCTAAAAATCATAGGGTTAAATGACTAAAGAATGAAACAAGTTGCAGCTTCTGACAACTGTGTTTGAACAGAGTCAGCGGCATTGGAGGGACCATGTATAGGAAAGGTAGTTAGCACTGAGGTGACCCAGTATAGGGTGTTATGCTGATGACTCAATAGGGCGTGTATCTCAAATGGAAAAGTTTAAAAACTTTGCTATGGGATTTAAATATGTTTTTTCCTTTATTGCTTCCCCTCAAGGAAGGTCTAGGAAAGTAGCTCTTTCCCCTTCCTTGTATGGTCATAATAAGGAATTGCAAATTAATTAGCAGCCTTGAAGGCATCACAGATTGAATTCCATATTTGTTTTGGAGGGAGTCCTGACTTCTGTCTGGGATGATGGAATCTGCTTTGTGAGACTGGGTGCAACTTCCTTGTGTGCAGGGTGGGATCATCTTGTCAACAGCCAAATGCCATTTACAAGAAAGGACCCCCCCCCCCCACTACAAGACACAAACACACACACACACACACACACACACACACACACACACATATACACATGGTTTGTTTTCAGTGCTCTTCCCCAAGGAAAAAAATGAAACAAATAATTTTTTAAATGACTGAATTAGCCACACGCATCTAGCACAGCAGACAAATAGTGCACCTGCTTGCTCCTTGGCAGCGGAGTATGAGGATTAACTGTAGACATTGTTTGCTCTTGGGGTTAGGGACAAAAATTGCTCTTTAAACTTATCCCAAGTTTCTGATAAGTACTGAAAACGTCAGCAGTTGAATGTGAACTTTAAAAAAAACACAGAAATACATATTGGGAAAACAAAAATTAACCCACACGTTAGAAATCTGAAAAGTCTAATCTTCTGAATTAGTTCCTTTTATGATTTGAATTAAAATGGCCTTGACATGTCTAAAAGAAACTGAACTGTTTTTGTGGTTTTTTAATGAGGAAAGAGCCGCATGACTTTATTGCTATGTTGACAAAGCCTCTTGTGTTTGATTTTTCAAAACAGGGTGGGTACTTAGACTTTGCTGGTTCCATGGACAGGTCCAATATCAGCGATAGAGGGGACAGGCCCCAGAGCTAGGAACTGGTACTGGAGTCTCATGTTTTCCTTTCTAAATGGGTGACCTTTGGCAAGTCCCATCAGCCTCCTGAGCCTCAGATTTTTCATCTTGAGAAACAGGCCCAGACTTCAGGCAGTTTGGGAGAGGCAGTGCTGTAGAGTGGGGAAGAGTCATGTGCTACTGGGATAACAGGCTTGTTTCGTTGTTTGTCATTGGCTACCATGCACAGCTCCGTCAGCCCCGCCTGTTTCTACTGCAACCTGGTGGTAACTGTAGGTACCCACTTCTTAGGGTGTATGTGAGACTCAAAATCAAATGAGATCATGTGTATACGTATGTGTTCAGTGTATTATTTGGCATGGTCCCAGTTTTCAGTAACTATTATGAATTCCATGCTGTTGTTATTGTCAGTAACATTTAGGGGTGGTGGTGACATTTTTCTAAGGTTATTGGTGTGTGATAGAATGATCAGATTTCCTGGTTGTGATGTTTGGGATCACAGGCTCACTGCTGAGAAAATCTGAATGTATTAGGAGGTAACAATTAAAAGATAAACAGAATATTCTAATTTCTGACTAATAGTCATTAACAGCAGGGCATTTTCTAGGCAATATACCTTTCTATATCTTTTATCTTTATTAAAATAAGGATAATGGATTTCGAAGGAAAATATCGCTATTGTTTTGTAAAAATCCAAACAAAAGTCCACGTGTTTTGTGACACCATGTAGGTCTGACTGAAGGCCCTTGTTGAAGACCCTTCCTAGGACTCAGATCAAATGCCTGTCATCTGTAATCCACTGTCATTTATATGGAAAAAAAAGACCTTCTGTTATAGTTAGTCAATGCTAATATGGCCAGAGAGTAGAGAGTTAGCAGCCTATACCGCATGGCACTGTTTGATTTGTCTGTTTGTTTATTTTTATTTGCTTATTTTTATTTTTGATTGATCCTCCTACCCTTGGCTACAGAACTAGGTTCTTGGGTTTTACATTGTCTAAGCCTCAGCCTTAGTGCCTTCAACTTAGCACCTGAACTGCCAAGGGTATATCATACTAACCCTTTCTTATTTAAACTTCTCTTAAAAAATTTTTGTTGAGGTTTCTTTGATTTACAAAATAATAGAAGCCCATATGTGTAGGTTGACCATTTGTAAACTTATGGCAATGCATCACCAAATTTCTAAAATTCCTTCACCACTATCCATTGGACCCCACCATCTATTGTTTATTAAGCAGCTATTATGTGCTAGGACACTGTGCTTGAAGTTCCCAACCCACTGATGATAATGAATATATACTGGGGTTTCATGCTGTATTTTCTATGTTGTCTTAAAAGGGGCAGTGGGAGAAATACTAAGCGTAGAACACCTAAAATTTGGATTTCTAAAGTCTTTGTTTCATTTATACTTTGGAGAAGGAACTGATTATCTTTTGAATGTGTCCTGAGACAAATATATACCTGGATATGTGTCTAAGAGGGATTATCCACACCAACCAGCAGTTCTTAGACACAGCAAGGTATCTGAGAATTCAACTCAATTTTGCTCAATTCTGAGACTGTCTACTGGGAGTTCCTATCATTAAAGGCTCTGTCTCCCAAGACCATCTTTAGCAATGCTAATCAAAGGACCAGACCTGTGCTTCTGACTGGCTACATGAGTCATTGGCTCCTAGGACACCTCAGATTTGATTTGGAGAGGACCTCTCAAAACTCAAGAAGTCCTTTCCTCTCTAGAGCACCAATTTATTACAAAGAATATATCTCATTGTTAGATGTAAGAGATGCATAGGGTGAGGTATGGAGAAAGACATGGATTTTCCATGCCTTCTCCAGGGGGTGCCATTCTCTCCTAATCTCCTCATATTCACTGTCCTAGAAGCTCCCTGTGAACCCCATAAAAACAGGTTTCGTTACTTAGGCCTGATTAATGAACTCTTTGGTCTTTGGCAATTGAACTCTATTTCCAGCTCTTCTTTCCCCATAGGCCTAGAGGTGGAACTGGGGCTTTTAACCCTCTAATCCCTTGGTTGGTTCTCCAGGCAACCAGCCTCCATTCTTAGGTGCTTCCAAAAGTCACTTCATTCACATAACAAGAGACACCTCTTTCACTGAGTACACTTAGGAAATTCCAAAACTTGGGAGTGGTCAGGAACTGTAGGTGAAGACTATATATAAACTATGTTTTAGTCATTGGAATGATCAAATATATTTGTCTTTACCAACCACAATATCACACCTATATTGTACACTAGCAGTTGCTGCCTCCTGTAACTCAGTTTGCTTTCTTTTTCCTACTCCAAACTCAAGTATCCAAGGACCTGCCTCTGACACTGCCTTGGCTCCAGCCGTCCTCTATCCACTGGACCACTGTAGGAATCTCCTCACTACTAGGAAAGTTCCCTTCCTGGAATGTTCTCCTTCTGTTCTCTGTACCCTACCAAACACCACTAAATCTATATTCCTGTTCCAGCAATTCATCTAAAATGTAAATTGGGCCACTTTTCCAGACTTAGAGTCTTTAAAAATGCCCTTCTTACCACTCTTTAAGATTTCATCTGAATTCCCTGGAACCACATTCATAGATTCTCTTTTCCTATCATCTTGCCTCCCACCCATTTTTTCTCTCCCTGCATACAGTTCCTACTCTCTCACAGCACAAGAACTTCTGTTATCTTTAGCTTTGTCATTGCAATCTTCATACTTATATTATTTTGTCACTTGTTTACACATCTGTCTTCCACAATTAAATTGGTTCTTGAAAGCAGAGATTCTGTGTCATTTAACTTTGTATGCTACCCACATGTAACGCTGCCTGACACATAGTACACATTCCCCAAATGTTTGTCAAGTAAATGAGGGATTAAAGATGCTCTCATGTGTCTATATATAGAGTATCATTAGTAACATTTTCAGGTTTGTCTTTTTTTAAAGGAAAAGTGCAGGCAGGAATGAAGGCTAGTAGGCAAGCAGGCAGGAAAAAAGAGGAAGAAGCAATTTATTGTATTTAGTTGTTTGTCTTGGTTCTTCCACCTGGCCTCAGGTCATGAACCTGGGTCCCTGGGATGTATATGGACTATACTGTAACAAACTTAAGCGCTAGGCCACCAAGACGCCATATTTTCCGTTCTTAACTGTATTATACAATAACTGTAGGTCAGTTTTATTGTGTAATAATTGTGTTACAGCTAAATAAGTCTTAGGTATCATCTCAGCTAGCCCTTTCATTTTTTCAGATGAATCAACTTAAAACCATAGAGACTGACTTACTAAGACCAGGCACACAGTTGACAAGTGGTAGTATCAGAAATAGCCCTCTGCTGGCCCACTGATCCCCTTGCCATGAATAGGCCTAACAGTTTAAAATAGGACAAGACTTTTAATGCAGTGATAGTTAAATAATTTCTTTTTGTTTGGGGAGATTTCTTAATAACTTAATTGTGGTAAAATATAAATTACACAGAAATGACTAAGAGTCTGTCATGTATTCCCATGTACCATTACCAGCTTAAACTGTTCGTATGCTGTGGACCCATCTTGTTTTGTCTGTACCCACACCTACCCACTCCATGTCATTTTATAGCAAATCCTTGATGTTATATGATTCTATCCAGAAATATTTTAGTATGTCTGGGGTATGTTCTTAATATTTTAAAGATAGGTCTCTCTGGTATTCTGGGAAGTCATGCTACTTCTAACAAAATAATGACGCCTTATGGAGGACCAGGCTCCAGATAGCTGGCGACCTCTCCCACTGCTGATGATCTTCTGCCCCTAACTTCCCGGGCCTTTACCTCCACTGAGCGAGATCTCAAAACTTCCCTTGTCTACAAAGAAAGAGAGATTTTTGCCTTTTTATTTAAACAGTTAAATGGAGGTGTAAGGAAGAAATGAAGTGAACATATTAGTAAGAAAAATAGTTACTTGTTTGTAGAAAGCAAGAGACTCTAAATATACATAGCTTTAAAAAATTTATCCACATATCACCTTCAGAATTCCTTGGAATTTTTGTCATTTCATTTTCTCAAGATTACACTATAAACTTATAGTTGACATTTTTATTATGAATTATTATTATAAACAACAAAGCTATAGAGAAAAGTATAGGGAACATTGAAGTGTCTGCTATACAGATCTCAGATTTGCTGTATTTGATTTTATTTAAGTAACACATTACAGAGAGTTGGAGATACCTTTATAATTCTTCACTTCCTCCCTCTTAAACATTATCCTGGATTTAGATTTTGTATTATTCTCATGCATGTATAACCTTTTAGAAAGCAATTTGTCTTCTCTCAGCGAATCTTCATAACTCTTGAAGGGCGTAGGTAATTGTATAAAGTATATTACTCTAAAAATATACAGCCCACCAAATTATTCCAGTTTCACTTAATAAAAGTTATAGGGTACAAAGTACTGTTTTATGGTTTATAGTGTATTTCATTAGAAATAAGAGTGCTGAGGTTGGCGTGTGAAAACCATACCCTGCTGTGGTCTCTGCTTAAAATACTAACAACTACCTTTTAAAAGGATAAACAATGCCGTAGATTTGGAAGGAACCCTTGGAGGGTTCCTGACTTTAGTGACACTGCCTTACAACCAGACTGCACTTAGGTGTTCTGTTCATTGTCAGAGAAAATCCTCTCACTATGTGATGTTCACTAGCATGCAGATTGGTAAGGAAGTCTCTGAGATATCTCTTTGTATTATCTAATAATGCTTTAAAATGAGATTGCTGTAGATTTTGCATATGATTTAAATAAATAAATAAACAGTTTCACCCTAATTCCTCCCAACCAAAATTCTCAGCTATGTTTAGTTTTATTTATTTTCTTTTTTACTCCTTGGAAGGAGACATAGTGAGCCTTCTGTTTATTCAACTGAAAAAGTAAAACCATCTTTAAAAAAAAATAAATCTAGACCTGGCAACAATTTCCTACTCAGTAATTTTGGTAAGAACTACTTTCTACAAATAGATGAGCCCACATACTAGGTCTTCTGAGCCACTGCGTGAATTTCCATGATGTCAAGGAACTGGGTGGAGGTTATGTGGCTGCAAGTCCTATGGAAGAGGGATTCTAAAGGTCAGGAGTTGGAAGGAGGGTCAGTTTCTGGTATTGAGTAGCCCCAGTAACCACAGGATTCGGATACTTCCTCTTGGGTGACTCTAGAACCGACCACACTTTCTTCTCTCATCCAGGGTAGCTGCTGCAAGAACAAGAGACATTTGCTTGCAGAGGCTGTCCGCTTATTACAGAGCTGTGAGTTTGATTAAATCTTGATTTACAAACCAAGTTGAGGTCATCACTGTTTTGGGTTTTTTTTTTTTTTCTAAACAGCTGTCATTGGGTTTGGATTATCACCAGGCATTCAGTAAGCTGGAGCTGAGTTAGCCAGTGTAGTTTTGATTAGGCGCTGCATCCCACACTGAGCTTGCCTTGTTCTGAGCTCTGATATATCAGAAAGGTCCACTCAGGCTATTTGTCACATGAACTAATTATGACACTGTTTTTCAGCCATGTCATGGGAGCATATTTTCTCTTGCTGTTTGGGTTTCTTTCTGCTAGCAGAGTATTTCATGTGTAACAGACGCTCACGATACCAGTACCTGATCAGCCTGACCCTCAACCAGTGGACTGTTAGCTTAGCTGGTCTCTTCTATTTTTTAACCTTTGGCCATCCTGAAGCTCTGTCTTGCCGGTTTATTGAACAGATTTATTAAATAGTTTGTTTTGCTTTCTGTAATCAATAACAGGCACTGTGCATTTGGAGGTACCTTTTTAAAAGGCTGCTAAACTTTAGTCTTCACTTTGTCTCCCAGGTAGCCCAGATATCTTGGCAAAGGAATCAAGATCAGAATGGTGATTTTAATTCTGGGGCTGAAGCTCATTTAAATCAGCTTTTTTCTCTTTTTAATAAAATAATACTAAAAATCCCAACAGTATTTGTATTTTTAATTGAACTTTATAAATAAATCCTAATGTTCAAATGAAAGAGTAAAAAATTGGGGCAGCAAACAAAGGAAAAAGGGGAGAGACTTGCCCAACCAGTTGTCAAAATGTATCTTACAGCTCTGAAAATAAAATTGTTCTTTTGGTGTGAGAATAAATAGACGGATAGACAGACAGGAAGACAGACTGATGGATGGAGCAGAGTAGAGCCCTCATGTTCAGAAGTCTTTGTGCACTTACTTTTTTCTTAGTTTTTAAAATGTTTGCTGCCTTCGTAAGTATAACTCTTTGATTTGTGAAATTCTGGCATGTTATTTCCCACAAAATTTATAATGGGAAGAGAAGAGAAAAATGGGTTGTTTCTTCCCCCACACATTATATTATGGAAAGAGATGAGGAAAATAGTGTCTTATAGAGAACATGGTGCTTCTACAGAAAAAGTGCTCTGGAAAGAAGGTTGCTCCTTAAAAATAAAGGTCATGGAGCACCCTGGTGGAGCAGTGGTTAGGTCAGTTGCCTCCAAAGGAGCAAGCCTCATACCCCTGGGCTCCAGTCCTGGATCTGGGGGGTGAGAAACCAGTGTGAACAACTAAATGCCAAATAAATAAAAGATGCTTCTTCCTCCTCTCTCATTCTACCTACTTATCTTCATTCCTGCCTGTACCTTTCTTTTAAAAAAAAAAAAAAAAGGCTCTGGTATGAAGCAGACCAGGTTCCCTTTACTACTCAGGTATTTTTGGATCACCTTAACTAAGTTTCAGTTTCTTCATGTGTGAATGTGGGAAGCATCAACCTGATAGTGCTGTCCCGCAGATAGATATTAACCCTCCCGCACTGTGCCCCCACAGAAGTGTTTGATAAAATCATCCTTGGTTTTACTTCTTCTAATAGACCTTTCAAAACCTTTCAAAGCACTGTAAAGGGTTTCTTTTGAGATATTAGTCATGAAGTCTCCAAAGAGGTGGCTTTATTTTCAAATCGGTTTCACATTTTTCTTGAGGGTAGATAAGCAGTTCTTCCCTTAGCGAGACAGACTGATCATATAAGAACTTTTGATTATGTAATGAAGACAATCAAAGAAAATCAGTACTGGTTCCAGATAGCTTTTCTTATTTGCTGTGTGGATGTAAGCAACTTAATTACGTCAATGGATTTCTTCATTTTTGTGGAGAAGGTGGAAAAATGGGTTTGAATGTCAGCGGGAAAGAGCTTTGTGTCAGGCTGCTGAGCAGATCAGAGGGAGTCCTTGCCACCATGGGCTCCCAAGGCTGTTTGAGGGATCTTGGGAACCCACCCAGACCTTAAAACTGGGCTGAAACCCTCACAGTGTCTTCTTTGCCAGGATGGTAGCTGCCACTCAGTGGGGTTGGCTAGCCCTCCTCAGACAGTAAAGCATTCTGATACTTTTTTTTTTTTCCATTTAGAGAAGTAAACTGGATAGACAATATGTATTTCAAATAATCTGAAATAATTGTAAAGGCTCCCAACAGAGATTACAGAAACTCTTGGACAGTTTGTAGAACTGTTTGGGAAGGAGGGCTGGTTGAGTGGGAGGAGAGGTAGCACAGCCTTATTGCTGGTAAGGTGGCTGAGTCGAACTTTTATGTTTCTTTAAAATGAGGAATTATACAAGAGTATGATTTATGAAGACTAAATAGTGTGGTCCTGTGGGAAAACATCAGTGATTCACCTGAATTGCCTTTGGTAAGTTAAAGGTTTATTTTTGACTTTCACTTTGCTTAATTGAATTTATTCATGAAGAGCAGGCATGATGTTAGAACAGTGGCTCTGGAGGTTCCAGTCCCACCTCTGCCACTTTGTCGATGAAAGATCTCTGGCAAATAACTTCTATGTGCCTCATTTTCTCATTTGTAAAATGGGGAGTGTCTGCTTCGTGTGTCTGTTGTAGCAGCTAAGTAAGATAGTGCGCGCAGTGCTGCCCGGCACAGGACAGTGTTTACATGGTAGACGTGAGGGTGACACTGGCGACGACACTCACCAGGACATCGGTGAGTTGATGTCTAAGCTGGGAAGCTTTCTGCTGAAGGGTACATTAGCATTACTTAAAAGGAGAAATTATATCAGCTCAAGTAAACAAACAACAGGTCTTAATGTCACATCTGAAGAACAGAAAATCTTACTTAGTTTGGAAAACTGTGTTCCTACTTACATTCTCAACCTTTGGCTTGGATAACAATAGTTATGATTTGATCCTCTTGATTTATAGGAAATTATCCTACTTCGAATGTAAGTACTATAGTTCTGTGTGAACTAAGGCATACTCTGATTTCTTCTTAAGTTGTATAAATGGAAATGATTTCAATATTGGCATTATGGTAGGATTTCAGCTAAAATGGGCTGTGGTAATTATATTGTTTAAATATAATCTGAATCTCTTAAAGAATGAATTTTTGGAAGCAAGTGGGCTAATCAGGCAGCTTATAAAATAAATAATTCTTTAAAATATATGAAAATCTGTTAACTCATTTCAGTCAAAGAACTGCATAAGCAAAACCAAGGTGCTCCTTTTAACTTATCAAACTGGCACAGTCGGAACAAACATCTGTGTCCATTGCTGGGTCTCACACAGCTCTGCGGGGAGCGGGGTCCATTGTGTCTCTCTGAAAAGCATTCTGGCAGTGTGAATAAGCTTCGACTCAGCAGTTGCACATCTGGAAGTATGTCATAAGGAAATAAGAAAAATAAGAATGAGATTAGTTACAGAGTTTCATAGCTCTCTTATTAGAGAAATTTTTCTTAATTGACCGAAGGTTTTATCAAGAATTGAGGTTGTATTGTAGCAAATGATTTTTCTGATTTTGTTGAGACAACCATATGATTTTTCCTTTGTACTGTTAATGTCGTGAGTTGATTGATTTGCAAATAATACATATCCCCCAGTGGAAACTGTGCACACCTGTGGTGCACATTGGTTTAAAGCTGTGGCACCACAGGTGGGGTTCAGCATGGCTGCTTCGTTTCAGAGCAGCGTGAGTTCTAGTCTCGGTTTAACCACATCTAGCTCACAGTCTTGGGCAGGCAAGTTATTTAATCCAGCTAAGGCTTTCTTCTCTTCCTTCAGTGAGGATCATGATGGCACACACTCTTATGGTTGGTATGAGAATTAAGTGAGGCGATAAACATAAAGCTCAGTGTCTGGTACAAGACAATTCAGTATTTGTTAGAAAATGTCGTCACTGTGTATACCCAAAAGGGTAAAGTGAATCTATTTGCACAATAATGAAAATGCCCATAAGATATTAAGGGAAAAGCAAGCTATAGCAGTTTACACATGTGAATTCTTTTATGTTAGAGTTACGTGTGTGTGTGTGTGCTTGCGCCCGTGTTAAAGCTTTGGAAAACATAACAGTTAACATTTAATGAGCTCTGTAAGTCTCAGGCACTATTGTAAGTGCTTTCACACATATCAATCAAACAAGTTATTCCAGTTAGTTAATATGTGTTAAGTGCTTGGAACAATACCTACACTTTGCAAAGTACTTAATAAACCCTAGTTATTTTGTTCTTACATCCTGTCATTATCTCTGTTTGGTAGATAAGGACTTTGACACCCTGAGAGATCTCACAGTTTCTAAGTGGCAGAACCAGAATTTAAATCCAGGCAACCACCAGCAGTTAAAACGGGATATTTTGGGAGGGAGGATTGTGAGGCTTCTTTCATTTTGCAATTAACATACTTCTGGATATTTTCACAGTAAAAATGAAACATTTTTATTTGTTTTCATAAATTAAAAGGTGTATTCTTATATTTTAGAAATTTTATTTCTTCTGATAGCTCTGTGGCAAATTGCAGGGATGTAAATGTATGTTCACTTAGCTTTACCCTCATGCTCATGCGTCCTAAGCCCAGGAGTGCCCTAAACCCTTCTTGCTGTTGGACCCAGCTGTATACAGTGGTAATTATAGACAAAAGTAGGTTACCAGGCCAGATCTAAATCACTCTGGTGGCTAGCTTCTGTAATTAAAATCCTAATAACCCTCAAGAAGTCTTTATTCTCAGGATTTTGATAAAGTGTCATTCTTTGAGCGTCTGAAAAAAGGGAAGTAGGAACCAGTTATTTGATCCAGAGATCGGTAGTCATAAGGTGGGAAGCAGTGATTTAAATGATGGAGCTAATGGGCACCATTCAGCCCTTCCACTGCCACTGCTCCCTGACCTCTCTCACTAGAGTTGGGAGTGACCCAACCTTTCCACCTGATAGCCAAAAAAAGAGCTGTGTACCTTCAGTCTGCAGGCAGGGAGGAGGTGGGCTAGAGATGCAACTTCTGTCTTCAGGTTTGTCATTCTAGCAGTCTGTCTCTCAGTGATCTGAATTTGTGGTCTTAGACCTTTGCTGGTGTCTAGAAAAACACAGAACAAAAAAGTACTCATGCCTTGATTTATGGGAGGGTTTGTCAGTATACTTGATTTGAATTACAGGATATCCTTGATGACAGAAAACTATACAATTTACTTTTTATCCATTTTAGGCATTTTTCCCTCTCCTGTATTTGTTTCTTAAATAAACTGAATTGTGTTCTTAAGACCACGATTCAGTAAGGTGACAATGGCATGTTTGATTCTTAGATAATAAGCTGTTCAGGTTTTAATTACAAAGGTCAGCATTTTCTGCCTTAAAGTTTTTTGTACTGTGGTGTGTTTATGAGGAAAATACCTCCTGCTTTCTCATTGTTTCAGAAGCCAGTAGTCTGTTTAGCTTGCCTTCTGAGTCTGATGAGTCACATGGTGTGTCTGCTTTTAGCTGGGGATAGTTTTTGTTGGTCACTTATGATGGTCAAAAAGTCTCTTGGGAGAATTTACATGACTCAGAATAACTAAAAGTAACTTGTAGCTACTTATATCTTAAAATTGTAATCTCACTGATGTCATGTTTTAATTTTAGTCTTGTCCAGTTTTTGTCTCCCAAAAGGACTACTGTTTCTGGCTCTTAAGTTATTAAATTAGTCTAAATTCTTGCAGTGAGTAGTTTTCCTTTGAAAAGGAACATCAAGCAAAATAAGTCATTTTACATTAAAATGAAGAATTATAGAATAAAATAGACTAGAGGAATTCTCTTAAGCTTGAAGCTATTTAATGATTTAGACACTTAATATTTTGAATGAGTGGGAAAAAAAGAGTTTATATTTCTAATTAAATTCATGTTTTGAAAATTCATATTTTACATTCTTTAAGCTCTCTTTTCAAGTTTCATTTTGTATGTGAATTTCAGCTTCTCTCATATGCCACCTTGAAGCTAACTTTTGAGAATGTCGAAGTCTAGAGTTCAGAGATGACAGAACCCGTGGAGCGGGCCTTAGTGAGGACAAGTGCAGGCTAACCCCCAGACCAATTCCTCCCTGCCAACAGGTCCCCCTTCTGCCACCTCTTTTCCTTTCCCTGCCTCCTCCATTCATTGGTTGTTCTCTAGTCATTGCAAGCCTTCACCTGTGGACACAAAATAAGCATTTTTGATTGTACTGGTTTTTGGAATCTGGTATTTATCTCCTTTGAAACAGGCGAAGAAAGAGTAAGGGAGAGTGGGAGCCTTCTTGAAGGTATAGTGTTCATTTCGTCTCTTCTGTTATTTCAGAAGAGTAGTTTTCTTACCTTAAATAAGACTTGAAGTTAAGATTTGTGCTGTCCTACATTGTGATTTTGACATGGGCCTTCTGAGTCACCAACAGGAAAGATGACATTGGGTCCCTGGCATATAAACACAGGTATGAGCCACTAAAAAACAGTTTCCCTTAAAAGGAGTGTAAGACATGTTTGCAAAACTAGTCAGACTCTCAGTAGTCTTCTGATTTGTTTTACATTTAATTCCATGATTTCAAACTCTTTCTTGCTTTTTCATAATCCTCCACAAACCAGAACTAAAAATTTGGTTCACAGGAAAAACCTGAAGTCAAGTGTTACCTAGAAAATCACCTCTATGGGCTGAACAGTGCACATTGATTCCTTTTACTGCTTCCACATCCACCCTCAAGCAATTACTCTTAAATTTTTTCCTTATTTTAAAAATGATTGATTTCCCCTTTATAGAAAAATAGGAAACTTCCAAAAAATTATAAAGAAAATTTAAATTATCCATAATTTTCCACCATAGTTTAACCCCTTTTCCAATATAGTTGAGATCATATTTTATATGAAGGTAGAACTTTGTATGCTATTTGCTTATCATTATTTCTCAAACACTTAATTTTAGGGGAGGAACATTTTCTTCACTATTATTCCTGTGATGTTTCACATTAACATTCCATTAACCAGTGCATCTACTTTTAAATATATTTTGTTTGCTATTTTAAAAATTCTTTGGTTAAAAGAAAACACAGCCACACCCCTTCCTATGGCACAGGCAGCTAAGGCACATCCTATGCAAGCTGTGAAGTGGGGTTTGCGATCTATGGCCAGTGGGGGCAAAACAAAACAACACAAAAAATATTTGCTGCTATTTTGATTATTTTCTTAGAATAGGTTTCTAAAGGTAGAATTATTATGTCAAAAGATTAAAAAAGAAAAAAAAAACCTTTAAAGTTCTTGAAAAAAAAATGCTACAGTACTTACCAGAAAGTATTATATCCCTACCAGTTATAATATAAGCACAAGAAGTGATGTCACCAAGATGGTGACATAGGTCTTCTGTCCAAACTTAATTTGTCTTCACAAGAAGAACTAGCAACTAGCTATAGACAAGACACTATTGTTAAAAGCCCAAAACCCAGGACTGAGACTGGAACCACCCCTTCCCTCCCGCTTGAACTCTAGACCCTAAGAAGGATGGCATAAGAAGGGTAAGAGGAGTGACTGCACTCTGCTTGTACTGCTCCTCCTCCGGCCAGCACAGCTCCTGGACCTTTGCTTTTTCCGGTGGACATCTAGTTTCCCAGCACTATGGGATACTACCTGGGGCCCACTTGGGTCCCTCCTTGCAAAGATCACCAGAGAAGTCTACAGGGCAAAACCGCTGGGGATCAGATGTGTCAAAAGATGAGTGTGGTCCACAGCAATCAGCACACAGATGTTGGGACAACACATACCTGCTTACAGTGGTACCTGAGCAGAGATAGCAGCAGCTCTGCCCTCTGCAGGGTCAAGCGCCCCCTTTGGCCTGGGAGCTCTATTGGCAGCTCCTCTTGATTTGGTTCCCCAAGCAATAAGCCATACTAGCTGTGGGGTCCACTTTCTAACCCCACCCAGGCAAGAAAGCACATCCACAGCCCTGCTCATCCAACCAGGGAGCCTAGCCAAAGAACCTGTTCAGCCACAAAGCCTATCCTGTCCTACTATCCCACTTGGACAGGGAGTTAAGCCACAGCCCTGATAAGTATACTGGTAAGTATAGCTTCTGGCCCACATGACCAGGGAGCCTGAACAGTGACTCTTGGTAGCCTTTGCATACACTCTGTGGTATCGCTCTGCTGCAGAGCCTGCCTGACATGCCTGCCCTGCAGTAGAGCCCAGGCAGAGAGCCCAGCCAGTAGTGCTGCCTAATTATGGAGCATAGGCTATAGACCCTCCTGGTGAAGGAGCCTGGATATCAACTCTGGAGAACACAGTCTTTACCTCTTTAACTGCAGGATGTAGCTGGAGGTATCTCCCAACCAGAGAGCCCAGCCAGTGACCTTGTCCAGCAGTGGAGCACAGCCAGGGCTCACCTAATCACAAAGCCCAGCCTGATGCTCAGCTTCATGACACAGAACATGTAGCCCTGTCTGACTTCAAAGACCTGCCGGTAGCCCTGCCATCCAGCCAAGAAGGAGAGCTGAGATCCCATCCAGCCAGAAGCAATTGCAAGGTCTAGGCCATAACCTCACTCAATCATAGAAGTCCTTCCTACAACTCCACCCTGCCAGCAAATACAGCCTGCAACCTCCCTTGTCAGAGGTGATTACAAAGCCCCATTAGGGGCACCACCTGACCAGGGGGATAGTCAGTAGTCCCCTGCTCGGGGAACTCCCAGTGGCTTTGCTTAAAGCAGAGTTCAGCCAATAGGCTCACCCAACTGCAGAGCCCCATCAGAAACAAATTTGAGAGTATGTGCAGTGGTCTCACTTAGTTAGAGCCCTGGTGGCACTGCCCAGAGACACTACTGGCTGACCTGTCCAGTACCACAAAATGAGCTGACTGATAAAGGTCTGTCAGTGCTGACGTGAAACCCAGCCTGGCAGACTACTTACCTAAATGTGCATATACCAACTCACAGAATTAAGGGACACAATCAGGTAAACATGACGGCGCCTAAGAAAACTAATAAAACTCCAATAACTGACCATGAAGAAATGAAGACCTAAGAACTTTCAGAGAACTCAGAATAATCCTCTTGAAGAAGTTCAGTGAACTGTAAGAACAGACAGCAAAACAAAATTAGGAAATTAATGCATGAACAAAATGAAAATTTCAACAAAGGAATGGAAATTAATTTTAAAAATCTTAGAGCTGAAAATACAGTGACTTAATTGAATGATTTAATTGAGAGCTTCAATAACAGATTTGATCAAGCAGAAAAAAAAGAATGAACTACAAGTTAGGTTACTTGCAATTAAAGAAAAGACAGTGAAAGTGAAGAACACACTCCTGTGGTTAAGGTGCAAGCCATGTAAAGTTTTGAGACCTGGGGAGGGGGAAGAAAAAAAACGAAAAAGAGTGAAGGAAGGCTACAGACTTAGGGATACAGTCAAGAGATATAAATATGGATATAAATATATAAATATAAGTATTTATAAATATAAAAATTATGGGAATCTAATAAGAAAAAGAGACAGGGGTCAGTCTATCAGGAAAATATAACAATTGTAAATAATAAACAGATTCAGTGTCAAGAAACCTAAACACATAAAATGCTTATAGAACTAAAAGGGTAAAATATGCCATACAATAACAATTGGAAGCTTTAATACTTCCTCTCAGTAATGGTTAGAGCATTCAAATAGAACAGAAACAGCAGATTTAAATAACACTATAGATTAAATAGACATAAAAGTTAACAGAACATTCCATCCGACAACAAAAGGATGCACATTCTTAAGCACACATGGGCATTTTCTAAGAGAGATCATGTGTTAGATTACAAGACAAATCTTAACAAATTCAGGAAGGTAGAAATTTAATTATATCAAGTATCTTTTATGACCACAATGGAAATCAGTAGCAGGAGGAAAACTAGAAAATCCACAAATACATGGAAATTATATAGCACACTCCTGAACAATGAATGGGTTAAAGGAGAAATAAAAATATATTAATCAATAAATGGAAGCATAACACACCAAAACTTATAGGCTACATCAAAAGCAGTTCTTCAAGTGGGACATTTATAGCAATAAATGCCTATATTAAGATAAAAGAACGATTTCAAAATGACAACTTAACTTTATACTTTAAGGAACTAGGAAAAGATGAACAAACTAAACCCAATATTTGTGTAAGGAAAGGAATAATAAAGGTCAGAGCATAAATGGGGGAAAACAGTTAATAAAACTGAGTTGGGTCTTTGAAAAGATAAACAAAATTGAGAAACCTTGGCTATACCACCCAAGAAAAAGTGAAGTACCCAAATAAATAATTGTAAGTGAAAAGAGATGTGTTGCAACTGATACCACAGAAATGCAAAGGATCATAAACTGATGAATCATTTTGTGCCAAGTGATTGAATGACAGAAGAAATGGATATATTCATGCAAACATATTACCTACCAAGACCAAATCCTGAAGAAATAGGAAATCTGAGCAGACTAATAACAGAGAAATTGAACTAGTAATAAAAAATACCCCCATCAAAAAAAAAACTAGGATTAGGGCTAATATCCAAAGTATAGCAAACACTCATACAACTCAATTTAGCAACAACCCTAAATAATTTGATGTAGAAGTGGACAAAGGATCTAAATAAACATTATTCCAAAGAAGATATTCAAATAAACAACAGATGCATGAAAAGATGCTAAATATCATTAATCAACCATGAAATGCAAATCAAAACCACAATGAGCTATCACTAAACACCTGTAAGAATAGGTATTATCAAAAATAAAATAGATAACAAGTGTTGATGGGGATGTGGAGAAATGGGGACTCTTGACTATTGTTGGTAAGAATCTAAATATTTTACGTCCACTGTGGAAAACAGATGCTTCAAAAAATTAAAAATAGAGCTACCACATGATCCAGCAGTTCCACTTCTGGGTATCTGCCCAAAGGAAATGAAATCACTATTTTTGTAAGTCTTGGCATTGACATAATAGGCATGTCCAGAAGTTGGCCATCGTTAACCTTATTTTAGTCAACAGGAAACTGGAAAAAAGTGTTTTAAGTAATTTGCCTAAGGTCTCTCTGTAGGATTTTTGGACCCAATTCTAATGTGAGTATGTGAAGGCTTTCCCACACCAACAAGCAATTTTGGACACCAACAGGGTATTAAAAATTCAGCTCAGTTCCTGACACTGTCTACCCAGAGAGAGTGTCACATTCCACAGGTTAAGAGCTCAGTCTCAAGACTGCCCGCTCTTTTAGGATGCTAGCTGCAGGCACAGATGATACCTGTACTTCAGACCCTCTGGCTCAGATAGTGGGTTCCCACAACCCTCTCTCAGGCTACAGGTTTCAGTCACAAGTCCAGGTTTGTACTTGTGCTTCTGACAGACTGCCTGTAAATCAGACTACCTGTGAGGAGGGTGACCGCTCCTCACCCAGAACTCCAGAAGCCATTTTACTCACTAGATCACTTTATTGTTACAAAGAGGGTAGCAGGAACAGCAAGATGCACAAGGCAAGGTTTTGGGGAAAGGGTACATATCCTCCATGGCCTCTCCAGGTACCCCAGTCTCCCCAGGTCTCCAGAAGCTCTTTGAAGCCCTGCCTCTTGGGCTTTAATTATATAAGCATGACTAATTAAAACATCTGCCTTTGACAGTTGAACACCTCCAGCCTCTCTGCCGGTCCATGGAGGACTGGGAATGAGACTGCAAGTTTCAGCCTTCTAATCCCTTGGTTATTTCTACAGGCAACCAGCCCTCATCCCCAAAAGTCATCTCATTAACATAGTGATAGAGAATTTTATCATCAGGAGTCATGAATTTTTAAGGCTTTTGAGAGCTATGAGCCCAGAACTATGCATGAAGACCATAATATAAATCACAATATTATAAATCACACAATATTGCAGTCAAACATTTAGTGAGTGTCTGGGCCAAAGTTCAGACTGAGGCAATCTGACCCTTCATCCCTGTGCTCTGCCACCGTTGAAGCATCACATCGACCCTATCAGGTTGGTCCTTGGGGTCTCTGTTGCAGAGGTTTGGGTCCTCAGTCTGGTTAAATAAGTCAAACAGGATCAGCCTTGAACCTGTTTTCCCACCAAGAGAGCTACCTTATACTTCCTGTCCTTACATACCTTCTCACCCTTTATCTAGTCATCCAAACCTGAAACTCAGAGTTAATTATAGATCTCAATCTTGCCAGCTAAGTGTCTAAGCCCTTCTTTAAATCTCTTCCACAACTATCTTAAATTAGGTACTCATTAGTCTATATTAGACCAAGGGTTGTCGTCTCTAATGCTTACAGGAAACTGGCAGGTAGTGAAATAAGTGAAGGAGGCTGGAAGGAGGAGGTAGATTGGTGAGCTCTGGCAGGAGACTGTCTTGCAAAAGGCTTGCAGCTTCTCTCTTCTATTGCCAGACAGAAATTTAGGCTCAGATTTGCCAGATCCATTTTTCAAGGAAACAAATCTAGATTTCTGTGAGAAGTCTTCCAATTTGTAAATCACAATGCAAGTCCAACAAAATATGGCTGCAAGCCACTGGTTTGTAACCCTGGCTTTGTTATTGAGTCCCCTTAACCTGGTTTACATTCTTCAGTTTACTTTCAGCCTTTTTACCCATCACCCCCTGTACCAGCATAATCTATCTATAGTGCCAATCAGATGGGACTTAAGGGATGGTTAGAAGGAATAAATGCTGAAAGCATGTGACTTCTTAAATTTTTTTGGTTCCTGTCCCCTGCCCACCAGCCCTGGGTCTCAAACCCAGGTCCTTGGACTTTATATGTTCTGAATTGTAGCTGCCTCAGCCACCTGGGCTCCAGAGGTGTGCTGAAATATGTGACTATCTTAAAAGAGGTTATGATACTTGAGTAAGCACCCAGTAAAAGATTTATTGACAGTTCTTTACCCAACTATGAACCACCATGCTCAGGATGATTATTTTAAATAGCAAAACAATTATTTTAAGCTATCTTTCCTCCTTTATCGGCTGCTGTTTCACCAAATAGACTCAACCTATTCTCTGCTCTCCAGTGAGTCCCTCTGCCTCCTGCCTTTGCACCTGCCGCTGCCTCTGCGCCTCCTACAGGCTGAGCTCTCCCCTCTGTCCTGTATGATCGGGAACCCCTGCAGGCAGGTACTCGGTGCCACTGGGCTCCATATTCTCCGTACTTTGTGCAACACTGGCCCTTAGCGTGGATCTGCAGTACTGTTGATTGGGAACAAAAGTTAGCCCTGGGACTTCTGCTCTCATATGACTGTGCATGTCTTGTTCTCCTGATTGTCCCTCAGAGAGGAAATAAGCTATGGCAGCTCTGTGGTCAGGGATCAACATTTACCAGTGTTCAAGCTGTTGTAGCCTGGGGCAGTAGGGTTGCAACTAAGGGTGTCAGGAAAACTTGTGTATACCAAGGCATACCGTAGCATGCTTTCCCTGAAGTGTCCTGTGTGAAAACTAAGGTGAGGCTAACAGGTAAGCAGTCAGATGAAGCAATTCTGTTTTCCTGCTACAGATGCTGGATGGTAAATGGTTGGAATCACCACATCTGTTTATAGATGGCCCGAGTGCTAACTTTGTTATCGCCTTTTCCAAGGTTGAAAACTGAAAGAATGTTGGACTTCACCATTGGTAGTTTCTGCATTAAAGAATAGGGGCACCTGGAGAAAACACATGACCAGGAAGTTCAAGGGCACCTAGTGTTGTTTTTTTTTCAGTCCAGGAATTCTAGACTTGCAAGTTGTATCCTGTTCTTTTTCTGGGTAAAGAAAGGGCTTTAGTAAAAGACAGTAAAAGACAGAGAACAGTTTAAACCCATTAGAAGAATAAATTTGCAATAAGTGCCAATCATCTAAATCTTTCTTTGTAATAATATGGTCACTTCTAGTTTTGTTTAATTTGAGTATTTTAGAACCCACTTGTGTCTGATTAGAGAGAACTATTTTTTTTTCTTGTTCCTAAAGCTACTATTATGTAAAACAGGCTATTTTATGAGATAAGACAAAAGGTGGAAATTTGGCTTTTTCTTCAATTCTAAGGTAGGATTTGTTTCTGAAGGTTAATATAACTAAATGATTCATAGTTTTTAACACAAGGGAAATTATTATATATGAAACATAAAATCTAAAATCCATTAAATGTGAGTTCAGCTACCATCATTTGCAGAAAACCTATTTGTTCAGCACTCTGTCAGTGCTGTAATGCTTTCCTTCCGAAGATGATATAGATGTAGGTTTTGCTCTCCTTAGGTTTTAAACAAGACATGCATACTTTGCATTTATATTTCACTAGAAAGGAAATAGCACAATTATGATTCAATTCTATAGTATGTCAGATTTGTTTTTCATTACTTAATATCCACTTCTGGATTTTGGAACTCATTTTATTTAAAAAAAACTTCCTATTTCTGTACTGTTAATGCAGACAATTTCTCTTGTTTGGAATTGTTTTAAATTCCCTAGCTTCTTTTCGATGCTATGTTTTACAAAAAAGTTCCCCCCAATTTTTCACAGTAGTAGTTCTGTTCACTTTCTACCCGGTTATTGGTTCCCACCTGGGAAGGATAGTCAGGAGAGGATCTTGGTGAGCAGTGGCCCTCTCCTCCAGCCACTTTGCAGTTGGGCAGTAGTGCCTTGGGCAGGAGACTTAGCAGTTGTTTTTTTCAAGCTTTCATCTTCCCCTGATGCCATGTATAACACATTCAAATTACATATCCGTTACCTTTGTCTGACACCATGTCTCCCCGCAGCCCTCAGAGCCTAATTCAGACTTAACTTTGAAGAGGAAGATGGACTGCATTTTCCCAGAAGATCTGTTTCTCTGTTTCTTCTCCTCCTTCTCCTCCCTTCTCTTCCTGCCTCCCCCCATCATTCTCTCTCCTCCTCCCTCCTCTTTCCTCCTTTTTCTAAAGACATTATGAAATGTCTTATTTGTTTTCTCACCATTCACTTTTTATTTTTTAAAGGAAAGATGTAGGCAGGAATGAAGGCGAGTAGGCAGGCAGAGAGAGGCAGATACACTTTATTTATTTTTTATTTAGTTGTTTACATTGGTTGCTGTCCCCCCAACCAACTTGGGACCTTGGGATGTATGTAAGACCACTAGGCCACCAGGGTGTGCCCTCACCATTCACTTTTTGAAAGGAAGATACATAGACTTTCAATAGCTTAGGTCTTGACCTTTTATCCACCTAGGAACTAACAAAACAATTTGAAAATTCTCTGTCACCAGATCATCTGCACAAATCAGAAAGCATTCTAGAATCGATATGTATTGCTCTTTGTTGAAGTGTCTAAAGTACCCTCCTGCTAAATATCCATTGAAAAAACAACAGGCATCTTTCAACTAGTGAATAGAGAAAATTTATGAACTTAAATTCTGTCTACTCTTTTTGCGTCTAATCCCAGAATATAGGACGTGAACCCTGTGATCCTGAGATTTCCAAAAATGGTTAGATAGCATTGCTTTAGCATTCCAAGAAGTACAGTTCAGTGCTTAAAAATCATTTGACCATGAAAATTCTTGAACCTAATTTATTTTTAGTTTTTATTGTTGTTAAAATAATACTTATTATTAAAGTATTTAACATATTTATAAGACAAAATTAAACTAGGTGCCTAAACTACTGTCTTACGTTTGTATAAGACATGTGGCTTTGCTGTATATTATCTCAACTAGCCTTAGGTTCACTGTGCTTGTGAACTAGATTAAAGCAAATGCTGTAATCCCTCACAGAGACAGTGAAGGACAGGAGTCACTTGGGGTAGGGCATGCGAGGTCTCAGAGGTCTGTGTGTGGAGAGAACCCAGTGTGTTGAGAGAAGGAGTAGTGAGGGTGGGCAGTGGAAAGGGTGCAAAGGCAAGTTGGAGGCCTGACTCTCTAGATTCATTAGCTGTGGGAACTTCCGAGGCTTTACTCTCTTGTCTCCCAGGGCTGCTGGTGAGGATGGAACCAGCTACATGTCAATGTCCTACATTAAATCAGGAGAAAAGGGAGAAACCAGTGAATAAAGTATCTTGAAACTCCTGATAAACACCAGTACTCTGTATATGTGAGTTGTCTTTGTTTATCATGCTAAATCTGACTGCTTTAGGCAGAAACACACAGGAATGACTTTAAACAAGAGACACAGGCTCAGCTCATTGTTATAAAGTAATTTAGAGCAGAGGAACAAGTTTTTGATGCTGAAATAATAGACTCAGCTTTAGACATAATAAGTTAGAAGAATACACTGAGGTATTAACCCAATAAGATGACAGTGGAGCTGGGAATTTGCTGTGCTTAAATTGTTCATTTTTGCCTTATACTGACTTGCTTGACATTGAAGAACAAGAAGGGTTTTAATTCATCCCACTATCCCTTGGAGTCCAGTCCAATTCAGGTCCACATACAGGGTCTGTATCTTTATGAAATTAAGGAGAGGTGAATATTGGGGTCGAATGGCAAGATAAGAGGATGCTTTCTGCTAAAATGCAGTGTTGGATGGCCACTTGGCCATCTGGATCTTCTCTAGAGGTGTCTCTTTATGATCCCCATCCAGATGAGCAAAAATCTCATTAATATATGGAAACATTCTATTTTGGGGCAGGGGGTCTAGATGTGGACTATATAGTAGGCTAATCTTTTTGGAACGGTGTCCATCTGTGGTAGCCAGCAGAGTTCAATCTGTCCGCCATGAAGCAGCCATTCGTTACATTCTTTATCGTGTCTAATTGCCCAAATTATCTTCTTCAAATCAATATTGTGCTTCACTGGCCTAGTGGTTTATGAAAGTTGTACTTGAATGACTTAATATAGATATATGGTGTCTAGTTAAGGTTACAGAACTTCCCTCTTGTCACCTGGCTTCTTACACGTTTATTTCCTGCCTGTGTTTTCTAGAGGCATTTGAGTGTTATTAAAGATGAACTGGAACTCAGTCTGGAGAAGTATTCTAGACCTTGTTATAACACCACCTGGAATGACATTAAGCTCAGAGTGAAATCAGGTAGCCATGGGCTCCATTCAAAGGAGCTTGTTTCTAAAAGTAGTCTTCCCTATAGCAAATACCCATAGAATTGCTTTAGACTGATGTTTGGAGGATTTATATGGCAGAAACTACATCTTAACTGTTTACTGAAACTGTAGAACTCTTAGGAAGCTTATGTTTATTGGGGTTGTGTTAGCAAAGTCTCACAGATTTTATTTAGTAATCAATAAAGTAGTAACAAATAGATGACCTTCTTGTTTTGAATGCTTGTTTCATAGGACCTTTGATAGAGAAATGTGTCCTGTGTGTGGACTTCCCTGGTCCTTCTTCACTGTTACCCACTCTGGTTTGTCGAGCACAAAGTTAATTTCTGTTGCTTTGGGAAAAGCATATCTTTTTCTTTCTTTACTAGCATTGTAGTACCTTTAATGTGAAAGACTTGGATTTGTTAACTGCTAGGGTAGAAACTTTTTTAGAAGAAGATATTTCCAGAGTTTGCTTTAAGGAATAGAAATTACCTTTGTACTGAAAAATCCTGTTTTTATGGTTTTTTTTTCCAGTTTCTGTTACTATGGCAATGACGGCAGGGACTGCAGCCACCTTTCCTATGAGCAACCATACCCGAGAAAGAGTGACAGTGGCCAAGCTCACATTGGAGAATTTTTACAGCAACCTAATTTTACAGCATGAAGAGAGAGAAACCAGGTACAATAGAGAGTAGCCACATTTTTCTTTTTAGTTAAATAAGCTGTTAGCAATGAGCGAAGTGTCAATATGAAGTCCATTATAAATACTGTTAATCCTTCCCTACTGTCTTTAAGTTTCCTACATTGACCATGTACCCAGTTACTTGTTTTATTTTTACAGAAGTTTCTTGAGCCACCCAAAGTCCTGTGCATTGTATACTAATATTGCTTGTCAATTGATGTTCTAAACAAAGCATTTACAACTATGAAATTATGATATACATTTTCATAGAGGGATGCTTTTTGTTTAAAAGAATCTTTAATCCAAAAACATCATAATGTGTGTATACCAGTGGGAACAGAAGAATTTAAAAAATGAATGCCATGTTATTTTGCCTTCAGGCAACTTATAGTAAGAGAGGTACTGCATACAAATTTGGTCGGAAAAAGTATAAGTATCACTGAGAGAAGGGCAAGGAAAGGAAAGAGACTGATTTTGACCATGGCAAAGGGGTACTGTGTATATGGGGTGATATTTAAACAGGAACAGTTCCATTTACTCTTGTGTAGAGGGAAGAGAGAGGCAGAGGAGCAGGAGGGAAGGGTATGGAGACAAGGAAACCACCTTTTGTGTTAGGTAAGACGATATCCATGTAGCATAAGGGGTATCTCAACCTTGGAGGCTGTATTAACATAGCTCTTCTCATGACAGAGAGCTTTGAATGTTCTCCAGCAGAACTAGATGACCATGAGCGTTTCTCTGGAAGAAGATTGCAGTTGTCAGGGACGGGGCTATGCCAGTGGAAAGGCTAGTGATGTCACCCAAGTAAACAGAAAGGAGGCTGGAACGAGAACTGTGATGACAGCAACAGAAAAGAGCTAAGTGACAAAGAGTGACAAAGCAAATAAGAAATGTGAGGAATGAGGCAATACTGGCTCTGACATTTGATGTCTAACAAACAGTGGCGCATTTAGTGAAATAGGATTCGAGAAGAGTCAGGCCTGGAACCTGTTTGGGGCAGATTTAACTGCAGACTAAACATAGCTGAGGAGAGAATGAAAACTAGAAAAAAAAATTAACTAGTTAGAAATCAACTTAGAGTAAGAAAAGATGAAACAGAGTTAAGAAACGTAGAGAAAAATGACATGAGCTGATAGGTCTTTAATCAAAGTTCCTAAAAGAAGTGAGGAGAGAAAATGGAGCAGAGGAAAGCCAGTCATCAGCAGAAGTGGCCAAAGATTCAATTTAGGTAGAAAGTGGTCATAAACAGAGATTGAAATGTAAATATAAGATCTGTATATATACAAAGATCTAAATCTCAATTAAAATTGTGAAAACAATGGTAATGATAATAATGTCTTATTTTAAAAAAAAGAATTAAAATATTTTGCAACAGTATACTAAA
Source organism: Solenodon paradoxus (assembly GCA_004363575.1). Lineage (NCBI taxonomy): Eukaryota > Metazoa > Chordata > Mammalia > Eulipotyphla > Solenodontidae > Solenodon > Solenodon paradoxus. The sequence continues at coordinate 706,324 of RJWH01000200.1, forward strand.
AATAAGGAGGGAAGTAATTGGATTTGAAATGTTCCTAGAGATATGCCCTGGTGACTCGGGTTAAGTCTGTGTCTGGGGCATAGTCGACATACAACCCAAGGACCCAGATTCGCAGCCCAGGACCAGAGGGGACAACTAAAATGAACAACTAACCAAATAAAATGGTTCTTATTCTTTTCCTTCTTGCCTGCTGCTTGCCTTCCTCTTGAAAAAAAAAAAAAAAAAAATCTTAGAGATCATTATAGCTCTATAAAAAGATACAGCATAGGAAGGGCATTAAGACTGAATAACTTCAGACCTTGTCAAATAAGTATATATAATGTGTAATATCTAGGGTAACCACTAAAAGAATATAGATTTTGTAACTTCCAAATAGCAGGAAAAAAATGGGATAAAGAAAAAGTCCAAAAGAAGACGAGGGAAAAAGTAAACTAAAATACCAAAAAGTAGGCACAAATTGGAAAACATAAGTAAGTTAGAAATCAGTCCAAATATATAAGTAATTACACTAATTGTAAATGTAATAGAAGTCCTTGGAAGCTATCCTATCCTCAGGGTAGAGGACAGACAAGGAAGGAAAGCTGTATTTTTTCCAACAGTCAGGCACTTAAATTATTCATTAGAATTTTAGAGGTTCATTGTCTTTTTGTTGTTGTTGAAACCACAAAGTAGTTCATTTTTGCCTTCTATTCCCAAATGAAAAAAAGAATAAAAGTTTTCTGCTGTTACTTCTTTTTTTTAAATTCAGTCTCAGCTTACTAGTGCCATAGAAGCAAAATTAAAGAGCTCATGCTTTCTTTTCTTTTTTTTTTTTTGAAGACAAGTAGGCAGGCAGAAAAAAAGAGGAGGAAGAAGCACTTTATTTATTCTTATTTAGTTGTTCATCAATTTGTTTTCCCCTGACCCTGGGTTTTGGACCCAGGACCTTGGGATGTATGTGGGACTGCTCCCAGGTGTACTAGACCGCTAGGCCACCAGGGTGTGCCCAGTTTGTTTTCTAAAAGCGTATTTTTCAAGAAAAAGTGATGAATGTTTAAGGCTTAACTCACTGACAGAATGTATAAGCCACATGAAGTACCAATCAGAACAAAGCATAGAGCCTTTTAGGAGGAAGACTACTTTTAAAAAACTAATCCTGGGTATTTACCCTAAAAACATGAAAAACACTAATTTATAAACATCCCCATGTTTATCACAGCATTATTCACAATAACTAAGAGCTAGAAGCAACCTAAGTGCCCCCTGACCGATGAGTGAATAAAGAAGATGTGGTATGTTTACACAATAGAATATTACTCAGCTGTTTAAAAAAAAAAAAAGATGAAACCCTACCATTTGTAGCAATGTGGATGACCTAGAAGGAATTATGCTGAGAAAGACGAACATCCTATGATCTCACTCATATGTGATATGTAGAGAAACTAAACGAGACGCATATCAAGCAAAAACAGTATTTTAGTCTGTAGAATCAAATTAGTGGTTACTAGAAGGGAGGATTGGGATGGACAAACTGCGTAAAAGGGCTCAATTTCATGATAAAGGGAAGGCTGGACTGGTGGTGGTGAAATTACTATATTAGATACAGATGTTGGTTTATGATGATAAATACCTATATGATGATGAAACCTATATACTGTATGATTCAGTGTTCCTGCATTAAAATTACCTTTTACCTTCCTATTTAGAATGGGTGAAGGCTACTCCATCTTTCTCCAGATGAGGGAAGATTTCGAAAGTGTCTGTCTTGGCACAGATTGAGGGAAGGGGGCAGGAGAAATTGGATGGAATTATTTTTTTCCAACCCTGTGTCTCTAACCCAGGTCTATGTTTTTTTAAAGCCTGCACCTAAGCCACCTGAGTTTCAGGGTGAGTTGGGGCTGGGCACTCTGGACTGAAGAATAAAGTTGTCTGTTGCTAGTTCCTCTTGAAATATTGGTCCTTTTACTCTTTGGGTTCTTTCTGTAGAGGAGGAAACTCAGAACCATCCACAAGCAGCTCTGCTGCACCAGACATGCCTGACAGCAGGAGTGTTAGCCTCCACGCCATGGGTTGGGCTTGCGGAAATAGTGTGTAAGCAAAAGATAAAAATTCATGCAATGAGCACCAAGGTTGGTGTCTATTGCTAGTGCCAAGGATTGAGTGGAGAATTTGAATTAGGTCTCATTTTCTCCAATGGGGTATTTTTTTTTATGAACTGGCTTTATATACTTATTTTCCATAAGAAAAAAGGGTGATCTTAATAGTGATTTAGAATAAAGCTTATCATTTGACATATTGTCATAAATAACATACCAAAAAGTTTGCTGGTTTCTATTCTTAACCCTTAAATGCATTTGGGTAAATCCTGGAAAGTTCATCTTATTGTGGCACACTCCAGAACAAATTAGGAAGAGCTTTTCCAGTTTATTTTTAATAAAAACCATAACACAGAAATAAAATGCTAATATTCACATGGAAGTAAGTTGCAGAATGAACCACAATGCCTTTCCTGAGCATTTGTGACTTCATCCATCCTGCCCCCCTCCCAGCTTCCCACAATACTTAACTACTACCTAAAAATAATATTTGGGTGCCATCTAAAAGTAATGAATAAAAATAATGAACAACTGAACTTGGCTGTACCTAGAAAGGCCAGTGTCCTGGTAGTTAATGGGTTATTTTTATATACATTTATAACTTTCCAAATTTCAGGGAATTAGAATAAAATACTCGAGTTGCGTTGAACATCTTCCCTTGGTTGATTCGGAAAATCAAGCTTGGAGTTTAAGTGAAGGACTTCAGTTCATTTAGCTATTTAGCATTAGTATCAGTTTTCAAACATAAGGAAATGCCCCTTAAAATGTCTCTGTGGCATCACTACTGTTGCCTTTTAGTACTAGTGTAGTGCTGGTGTCGGTGCTGAAACACAGGAATGGTGGTGGTGCCGGAGCATGTGATTTTAGAACATTAGTCACCTTTGCTCACAACTCACTCAAACAGTTGTAGAATTAAGTGATTTTTTTTTTTTTTTTTGATGAGAAAACTAAATCTGGTTTGGGTTTATATTTTGAGGAAGAAAACTGTTCTTGGTGATTGTTTTGATTCAGCTAGATAGATTATTTCCTATAGCAACCAGAAATGTCTAACTTAAATAAATAAATAAAGGTCGATTTCTTAAATGGGAATAGTTAAGGAACATATTAAAATTAATTTTTTTTCTTTTGAAAAGGCAGAAGAAATTAGAAGTGGCCATGGAAGAAGAAGGTTTGGCAGACGAAGAGGTAAATATATGTTGTAATTACTGTGAAGTAGTTAACAAGACTGTCTCATAGGCTTGAAAGTTGCTAAAGAGTAGATCTCAGATGTTCACACCACCAAAAATACAGTGGTCATGGATGTGTCAGCTAACTTAATATTGTGGTTGTTTGTGAGTACATATGGGTATCATATCATCAGGTTATATACACCTTAAGTTTATACATTGCTATATGTCAATTTATCTCAATAAAGCAGGGAACGAAGTTGTATTTACTGCATGAAAGTAACCCCGGTGGCTTTTTCACCTATTAACATCAGACTTCATAACCCTCTGCACATTTCATCATTTGAGTATGTTTTTTGCTTTGTTGCTATGATAGATGTCTTTTACAGAAGGCCATTTGTTTTGTTCTGTTTTGTTTTAATTCTATGACCATGTATTTAGTGAACAGTTCTAGATATTTGGAAAAAGAGTAGTGGGCTCCAGGAAGAGTCAGTTGTCAATTCTTTTCACACTTTTTCTTAAATGTTTCTTACGACCATCCAGTTCTCTAGTCCGGTACCACAATCCTAGTTGCAACTACCACAGATTCATCTGAAGAGTAACTGCCCCTAACTGGTCTCTCTCCTCCAGTCTCTGCCTCTCTTGCATCCCCAGATTTTCTATACACTTCAGTCAAATTCACCTGCCTAAAAACAGATTTCATTATGTCACTCTTGGCACCGAGTATTCTTGGAATAAGAGTAAATAAACTCTTTAACACTGATGTACAAGACCCTTACAGTTTGGTCTCTGCCTCTCACTCCGGCCTCATCTCTTGTCACCACCTGCTCCAGACTCTGCCGTGAGCGACAATGTTGAATTGATTTCCACACTCCTGCCTCTGGACTTTTTCACATGCTCTCTCTGCCACTTGGAACTCTTCCTTACTTCTGCCCAACTCCCATTATTCTTCAGAAGCTTTAGGTGGTTACTTTGTTAGCAACTTAGAAAACTCAAATCTTTCACAGAAAATTATTATAATAAATATATTAAATGCTCATTTTATTAATTTTTTTATTTTAAATGAGAAAGGTAATGATTCAAATTTGTATTAAACCCATACAGAAAAATAAGACTGGGGTGCACTCTGGTGGAGTAGAAGTTGGGCACAGTCCACATACATCCAAAGGTCATATGTTCATGACTGAAGGTTAAGGGGAGTAACCAAGATGAGCTAAAGAAAAAAAGACAACACATCTTTCCTCATTTTTATTCATTAGTATTAATAATTTTATAGTTGTATTAATATACATTATGCATCATAATGATACAGTTCTCTTAAATGTAAACTCTTAATTTAAATTTCAGAGGACAGATTATAAAAACAGATGTTCCATGGTCAAGCAGGTAGTGTAAGTGATAGAAGCCAGCCAGGTTGGTTCATGACATTCTAGGTTGTATTCTTTTTTTTTTTTTTTTTTTTTTTTAGTTGTGGTAACTGATTCTACACATTAAAATAAACTCATCTGTGTTATTTCCCCACATGTGTAGTTTCTCCATTCCTCAGATAAATGCCAACACACTCTGCCCTCCACCAAATCACAAATGCCCTTCACCATTGTCCAGTGGGCTCTTCCACCGTAGGTTGTATTCTTTTGATCCAACATTATTTGTATATTCAAATCATAAGAATATTTTTTTCACTTCCAAAAATAAATAGATTTCTTTTCTCAAATATTTGACCCTCACTGTTTATCTTTTGATAAAGAGATAAAACTTTTCACTTTATTCAGCACCGGACCAATTGTGCATTTCAGCTGGTGACCAACATCAGTGTGGAGACTGACGGTGACTAATTAGATAGCTGAGGTCATCAAAAGATGCTGCCTCTGTGGCCTCATGTGGTCAGACTCCTTTTGTTCGATAGAAGCAGGTAATCTGGACCCATATGTGAAATCACTTGCTTTTTAAAATATAGACAAGTAATTCATATGTTTTAAAAACAACTTGCTCCATCTAGTACATCTGTATGATGAATCCAGTTTGTAGCAACCAGTTTGCAGCCTCTCGTGGGCACCAGAAGTACTCACTGCATTCGAACTCTTTTCTTTCATTCTTCTAAATGGCTTGTGGGAAATGTAAAATGATGTTCCCTCTGAAAGTAAGCAGAGGTCCATAATAAGTTTTTATAAAACTTAAGTATTTCAGTGAAAATCCTTTAATTCTTCAGACTAATGTTAGACCCAATGCTAGGTACTACATTATAGCAAACGCTGTAAAACAGAATTACTCTCTCAACACACATATAAATATATGGAGCTATCTTTATATGATATGGACTTTTTGAAAATAAAATGGTTTTATAAAAGTAACATCTTATTTTTACAAGAAAACTAGTATTCATCCTTAACTCATTCTATAATAGAAAATTACTTGTGGAAATTATTTGTGAAAGCTAAACTCTCTAATGTAGCCAGGAAGCAGATCTATATCAAGACAAAGTTTCTAGCTAGACCCTTCAATCCCCAAACCTCTGTCCGTACTGTCTGCCTCACACAAGAGCCAAGTGCCCTGCAGGTTCAGAGTTTGAGGACATCCATTTAAAACGGAATGGAGAAAGAAAATGATGTATTTCTAGTTTATTCTCACTTAAGAAAATCCCATCAAATGTAGAATATTATTTGCTCTGGAAAACTTAAGCAGAAAAGTTTAAGCTGAAAAGAGAGCCATGAAGTGATAAGGCTGCCCTCAATGTTTGTCCTCTTTAAAGAGGAAAGGGTGCAATCATCTCAAAAATGTTACTGATTTTTCAAGGCTACTTAATCTATGCAAGTTGTGAGAAGGTATAGCAGCATGCTTTATTTCATCCATGTTTTTTTAGATATGATTTTTCTTCAACTACCTCTAGACTATAACACTTGTTATAACACTAATTATTATAAAATAGGTTTTTTTCAAAAATCAACGTAAAAATGTTATAGGTTGATTTCCCATTTTTGTAGAATTTTGTATTGTATGCACTTGTTATACTTCCTTTTTGCCATTAAATAGCTGTGTCCAGAACTACATAAACATTGTTTGCTGTATGCAGTAATAAGCTATGAGATATTTCTTTTGCTGCCTCTCGTCTGTCAGTTTTGAGTACAATATAGAAAACCGTGTGATGAGGTCGTCTTTTCCAGTCCGCTTAGTTTCTGAAACTACACCTAACTGTACTCACACGTGTAACCCATACAGCCAGAGATCCAGAGTATCTTTCAAAATATTTATATTTATTCATTTATGTAATGAAAAAAATATTTTACTGCTTTAAAAGACATGATACTCTAGTGCCACCGTGTGGCTTTTTTTTATACTCAACGTTTTCAACAAGCTACTTTTTGGAGGCTATCTTGTTTTTCTAGTGATTCAGATTTTTTTAATATTATTTAAAAGAAATTTTTGGAAAAAAAAGAGAAGTCTTAAGTGTTTCCACCATTGATGTGTCTGCATGTATGACTTTATTTCGCTGTTAAAAATGTTTAAATAGAAGACAATTTCCTGATGTCATCTTCTTATATTAATTTTATTAGAAGTATCAGAATTCCAGTGCATTGATGATGCATATTTATATCTTTGTAGTAGCTCTTTTGAAAACAGATATACATGGGGTGAGAGGCTGGGAAGTATTGCGTGGTTCTATCCAAGCTGCATTTAAATGCAAAGTTTCTGAACTGTTAAGGTGTTTTGACTTGTCTACCCAGGACTGAACCACAAAACCTTGATGGGGTTCAGTTGAAGATGAAAGGGAGTTTTGTTTTACACTGATTTTGTTTATTTTTCACTCTATGTTACCTCTGGTAGGAACTATGTCAAAAAACAGAATTTTGTTTAGTAAGGTTTAGAATAATGAAGTAAGAATTCATTCCACATGTAACTTTCAGCTCTTTCATATTGTTTTTTATGAATGGTAGTTATTTTTTATGATCTTTGCATAATGAATTATAAAATTCTTGACTTTAATATTTACGTGGATTTTCTATGTACCTCTTTGCATTTTCATATTTTCAGAAAGTTGAGCACCAGGTCTCAAAACTTGTCCAAGAATGAATTCTTCCCTAAGTAAATCTCTGTGGAAACACTGCTGCTGTATTATTTTGGTGTCATGTCTCAGTAGTTTTAACAGAGCCACCATGAAAATGATATGATAGAAGCCAAATAGATTTCCTGATAAGAGTAAAAATCAGTATCAGAATACTAATAGTATTTCCTAAAGTTTAATTTCTATTTATGTTCACATATAGATTAAAGATATGATGAACTAGTTATGATGAGATATTTTATAGAGTTCAAGAATAAAGAAATAAAGATTTATCAATTGTTTAAAAAATTTAAGGTTTCCTTAGATAACTTTATTGTTTCTGTGCTTAATAAATCCTTGACTTTGGTAAATAAGCTATAACACTAATACGTATATGCTATTTAAAGCACTTTAACACAGTTTTTATGTGTCTCATCTGCTAATATTGTAGACTTCCTTTTAAGACAATCTTATTTTCAAATCATCCTTTTAAACTTTTTTTTGATAGAAAAAGTTACGCCGATCACAACATGCTCGCAAGGAGACAGAGTTCTTACGGCTCAAGAGGACCAGACTTGGCCTGGACGACTTTGAGTCTCTGAAAGTTATAGGAAGAGGAGCGTTTGGGGAGGTGTGCTTCTTTTAAAGTCATAGCTATTGAAGATACGCATAGTTTAGGTGCACCCTGGTGGAGTAATGGTTGAGTGCAGTCCACATACATCCAAGGACCCAAGTTTGTGTCCCAGGGCTGGGGGAGAGCAACCAAGATGAACAACTAAATAAATATAATGCTTTTTTTTTTAAAAAAGTTTAATCTGTATTAAAATAGTTAAAATATTTATTAAAAGTTTCATTTTAATCTAATTCCTAACATACCAGCAATGACAAATTCCTGCTTTCTGTAAAGGAATCTACATTTGGTGCGAAGTAAATAGTAGTAACTGGTTAACATTTATAATACCTATTTTTACTCTCTAGGTTCGGCTGGTCCAGAAGAAAGATACAGGTCATATCTATGCAATGAAGATACTACGGAAAGCTGATATGCTTGAAAAAGAGCAGGTATGTGTGCTTTGCCACCTGTAAGCCAGGGAACACCCACTGAGCAGTTAGAGCGTAAGTAATAATATGGGAGATTTTTCAGAAAGAGAGCCACACATCTTACCGTATAATCTGTGCATTTTTGTGATTGCCTGTTTGTTTTACAATTCTGCCATAACAAAATACCAGAGACTAGATGGCTTAACCAACAGAAATGTACTTTCTTACCATTCTTAAAGCTGGAGGTCTAAGAATAAGGTTCTAGCAGGGCTTTGCTTCTGGTGAGGACTCTTCTGGCCTGCTCCAGGAAGCCACCTGCCACCAGGTCCCCACATACCCCTGTGTGCATGGATAGAGAGAAAGTTAGTTCTCTGGTGTCTCTTATGAAGTGCTGTTTGATGCATTCACCCATGTTTCCAGTCTGGGTACGCCACTCTGTAGAACCCAAATTGAATCCACATTCTCATGGAGGGTACAACAAGAGTAGGGAATACAGAGAAATGGCACCTTTCTGTACCCAGTGCTTTATTTCAGTCTTTCAGTCTCCATCAGAAACTTACTTTGTTATGACAGCAATATCATACTGATTTTACGTTTATTTAAAATTGGTCCACTTGAATTTTCACAACATTTTTTTCATTGCATTTCTACTTCATTCATTCAACAAGTGTGTTTTGGGTGCCCATTATGTGCTAAGTACCATTCTAGGTTTGTGAATATGATAGTTTAACAAGACAGATTTGGTCTTTATCTTTTCTAGTACTGTGGGAATGGGCAGATAGCTACTTCAAATAGTCATGATTTATAAAAGTAGAAGTGGGTGCAGGTGATCTGAGTTTAGGAGGAAGAAGTAAGTCAGGGAAGGTTTCTCTGAGAAGGGAATATTTGATGAGGGAATGGACAGGGACAAAGCATGATATCTAAAGATCTGGTGGAGCAAAGACTGAGGTAGCAAATACAGAGGCCCCGAGGCAGGAATAATCTTGGCTGCTCAGAGTCGGGAAAGCAGCCTTATGGGGAGATCTGCTTGCTGGGAAGAGGAGCTCGAAGGGAGGTGGGAGACATAGACGGAGACCAGACCACAAGGGTTTTGAAAGCCAGGGTATGTACTCCATCAGCTTGAAGTAAGAAGGGCTTACTTATTGGACATTTCAGGAGAGAGAAGTTGTGAAAAAAGCATAGCCATTGACTTGGCACGTGGGAAGCAAACTCGCTTGGAAAATACAGCTGGATGCCTACGGAGATTTTAAGTCATAAATTAAGATGAAACCAATTGGTAGCGTGGGGTGTTTTCCTCTAGTAATATGTGGTTGCTCAGGGGAAGGTGCAGAATAGACAGAAATTTGGGTTTTACTGACACTGGTGGTTTACCAGTAAAATATAGAAGAGGGAGGGGAGGACAAGGGAGCAAAAGAGTGACTCCAGACATGATGGAATCTAGGCTGGATAGAGAAAGACAGGAAGTTTTGAGGAAAGTAAGAGATAGAGTAAAAGTGCTAGATCCCGGGAATGGAGGTGGAAGTGGGAGAGTAAGATACCTGAAAGGATAAAAGGTAGAGATCAGAAAGAGCAATCCTTAAAATTGAGAGTTTTAGGGGGGTTATAATGATTGGTGATGAGAAGGACGTTACCTTGGGTGGTTGGGGTGTCACTTAGGAAAGGATCCTGGTTGGTAAGGAAATGTCAGGGAACCACATAGATGGGATATTTGATGGTTCATTTATATGACTGTTGGAATCTTATCTGTGAGTTGAAAGGAGAAAGAAGTTGGGAACACTGTAAGCTGGTCATGGATGATTGAGAGGGATTGGCCAGGATGCTGGAAATGAGAGCTGTGAGGACGAGTGATAGCCTTTGTGGTCTCACAGTGTGCGCTTCAGAGATGTGTCCCAGTGGTTCTGAAAAGATCATGAGAACTGGTAGGTGGATGGAACCCTTGGTGGACAGATGGTTTCATTTAGGAGGAGAAGGTGACAGGAACCATCAGAGGACACTGGGGACATTGTTGAAGCCAGGCTCTTTCCAAGGGAAGAGGTTTGGAAAGCAAAGAAGGTAGAGATGTTGAATCGTATTGGAATTCCAGACAATGGTGAGACTAAGGGTCTAAATGAAGAGCTTCAGCGACAAGGAGGAACTTGGGAATCTAATGAAGCCATAATAGGATAGGACAGAGGAGAGACAAAGGCAGTCAGTGTACCTGTGGTCTTTTGCTACTAGCCACTTGTGGCAACTGGGCGGCAGATTATGGCTAGTCTGAAACCTGCTGAAATAGGAAACACGTGCCAAACATTGAAGACTTGGTACAAAAGAATGTAAAATCACTCAATGTTTATATCGGTTACATACTAAAATGATATTTTGCGGCAGGCATTATATTTCAGCAGACAGCCCTGGTCTAGAATATTTTGCTAGGCACATCCTGGCAGAGTAGGGTTGGGCACAGTCCCCTTACATCCCAAGGACCTGGGTTCGTATCCCAGGGCTGAGGGCAACAATTAAGATATACAACTAAATAAAATAAATAAATAAAAAGGCTTTCTTCTTCCTCTTTATTCCTGCCTGCCTCTCTCTGCTCACCCTTATTCTTGCCTGCACCTTTTCTTTAAAAAAAAAAAAGAAAAAAGAATATTTTGCCAGAAGGTGAAGGGCTTCTGACCCGCTTCCCTTGCCTGTGCAGGTCAGTCTCACTGGAGCCCTCTGTAAGGTCTGCTTTGCATCTGGGAGTTGTTTTTCCCCCACTTAAATTATTCTGCATTGTTGTCATTGAATTTCATTTTAGAAAACTTCCATTGCACCCATATTTTAAGTTTTGGCCACTTTTCTTTGCTGCTAATAACCAACTACCTCCGAACTGCATCGTGACACATCTCCCCACGACGGCAGTACCAGAATGCTGTGTGTTGTACTTCCTGTCCTGGAATGATAGGCCATCCTGAAAATATGTCCTGTAATGTGACTTTGATATGTTTGCAAGTATCGAGTATCAAATCAAGCTCACAATGGAGTTGCTTTTCTTGACACCAGATCCAACACTGGAAGTTTAAGGTTTTTTCCTTTACCGTTTTGAAATGCTTTGTAAAGATCAAGAATCAAGAATTGTACTACCATTTTTCATGTTATGAAACAGATCCAGAGACAGTATAAAATTTTTTGATGCCAGAAAATAAATCCTTAATTTTAAACTTTCTTCTTGTACTTTGATCTCAGAGCATTTACTCCAGCAGATACTAATATGGACAGTAATCCCAAGTATGGTTTTTTTTTTAAAGAGAGGGAGGAAGGAAGGAAGGAATGAAGGGAGGAAGAAGCATCATTTATTTAATTGTTCATTTTGTTTCTCTCCCTGGCGCCTAGTCTTAAATCCGGATCTTTGGGCTCTCTGAAGTCCGAACACCAGTGTCTCAGCTGCCTGAGCCACAAATCTGTTATATTTTAAGCAGATCACGTTTTCTGTGGGTTTTTTTTTTTTTTTTTTATGATGAAAGGGTTTAAAAAAATCTATGTTCTCTTTTGCTTTGGACCAGAGTTCATATGGTGTATACTGCAATGAAGAAAAGCATGAAATCATAGATTTTTTAACTTAATCTTTGAAGAAAGAATATATAAATATATTAATGCAAAATTTTCTGAAAATTGATTATACCAGCCCCACAGATTATCAGTTTATGAAAATTTCTAATCTACAAAATTTTCACATAACAGTATCCCTAGCAATTTTATGTCTGACAAGTCAGTAACAAATTCAAAAAACTTATACGAGTTTGCTGTAGATCTTGTTTATAGATAATATAAAGGTTTTACATTATCATAATAGTTAATATACAGTCATTAAAAGCATATCTGTTTTTTAAAGAAAACAATCAAATGGTTAAAGACCAAGTTGGAACCTTTGTTTAACTAGTAACAAGTAAAAATAGTTTGCTAAGGACCCTGTCATATCAGTCTACAGGGTATTGCTTTTTGTTGTTGCTTTTTCAGGAAGCAGAATTGTATTTATTTGTACATAGTTGTTCACACTGGTAGTTCTCCCCAGGGACTCCCCAGGGATCTGTTGTTTGCTCCTTCAGAGGTAATTGCCTTACTGCTGCTCCACCAGGGTGCGCTGCAGGTCATTGTTTACTACTTTGCTATTTAATATTCAGTGCCCAAAATTTACATGACAATCAGCATCCTTAACTAGGTGGAGATTCTGGTTAGAAGTTTTTAGGTTAATCGTTTTACACCCCAGCTTCCCCTAATTTCCCTATGGATCCCACCTTTTCAGGCCTAAAGATACAAATTAAAATATACTGTTTTCTGAGATTTTCCATACTTAATGAGAATATGAAGATGCATATATGTTTCGCAGCTTTTTTAAAACTCCAACTTTCTTTCATGTCTGTTAAGGAGAGGTAAGCTTGAAAAATTTGTAATGTGTTACAATTATATATTTTTTAAATATATTCATCTAGGTGGCTCATATCCGAGCAGAAAGAGATATTTTGGTAGAAGCAGATGGTGCCTGGGTGGTGAAGATGTTTTACAGTTTTCAAGATAAAAGGAACCTTTATCTAATCATGGAATTTCTCCCTGGAGGTAAAAGCAAACCTAACAGCATTGAAGAACTTAGATAAGCTTGTCTACACATGTAATTATAAGTTATTTATTAGGTTACAGGGTGGAGATTTTATATAGTCAGTTTTTCAGTATTTCCTCCCATAATTCAAATCAGACTCTTTTGAAGAAATGATAAAGTTGGCACATTTAAAATGCTATCACCACTCTGGGTTTACTGTATATAATTAGTTATGTTCTTAGAAGGCTCAGGTTAAGAGCAGTAAGTCACTAAAGAAAGAAGACATTGCATTGGACAAAAGATCCACAATGTACTGGACAGAAACTCTGGCTAGTCTGTTAAAATATAAGAAAATGCTCAACTTCGTCCATATTCAAGAAAATGCATATTAAAACAAGAAGATACCTTCTGATTAGGAAGATAGTAAAAGTTTGATGAGGCTGTGGGGGAATAAATGGCTAGCTTCTCATAAATGTAAATTGATCTCTGACTGTCACAGAGAGCAATTTATAGATATGTAGTAAACTTGAACATACACTCACGCTGCAGTCTGACAAATCCACATGCAGCTCAGCTCCCTACAGACCCCTGATGTGTACACAGGGGATCTGTAAAAGGGTGTTCACCGCAACACTGTCATAAGAGTGAAACACTAGAGGCAAGCTAAAAGTCCAGTAGAAGAGAGATAAATAAAATTAAGCATAATTATGTAATGAATTCACATCCTTCCTCACTGCCTGGGCCCTAGTCTTGAACCTGAGTCCTTTGGCTTTACATGATAGGCACTTTAGCCACCTAAGCGGCAAGGGTGTGCCTGAAATATTTTATGATATTAAAAGTCAGAAGCAGGATATGTTTCAGCAAGAAGCACCCAGACCAGAGTGGAGTAATTAAGCAAGCTGTGGAATCATAGACCCATTTGCTACGAAAGACATAAAAGACTAGTATGTAAATGTATGAAAACATTTTTTAAATAATCTGGAAGGATATACACCAAGCAAAGCCCATGATAGTGTTATTCAGCAAAAATGGAAAGGGGAAAAGAATGGAAATGGAGGACCAATAATACTTTGATGTCATTTTTTTAAAGGCCCAAAGAAGATTAGTAGTTATCAAATCTGAGTTTTAAGTGAAAAGTTTATTCTTTATCACTTTTTAAAGAACAATTTCCTTGAAAATAAAAATCTACACATGACTCTTAATGCAATGGTGTCCTATTTTTGCTGACTGAAAGAGCTCTGGGTTTTTTTTTAATTTGAATTTGAAAAAATATAGCCTGTTTCCAGGCTTACTTTGATTCATTGGCACAGTTTGACATATTTTCCTCAACAACTTACTCTGGATGTTGGGTAGTAAATATTGCTTCATTTCCAGCTCTGCTCTGATTTCACATGCTTTCTACCTTAAAACCATTAAATGTCCTGTATCCCTTACTTACGCAAGGGCACTTTTTATTTTTGTCTTAAGTGTGGCTGAAGGTATGCCAGGTGTGTCATAAAATGCAAAAGTCAAGCATGTACAACAGAGATTAAAGAAGGTTCTTATAAGATAGTCTTGTAGCCTTTGAGGCATTTCCAATACTTGTTACTTTCTTTCCTTTACCTAGGTGACATGATGACGTTGCTAATGAAGAAAGATACCTTAACAGAAGAGGAAACCCAGTTCTACATTTCAGAGACTGTTCTGGCCATAGATGCTATCCACCAGTTAGGTTTCATCCATCGGGATATTAAACCAGACAACCTTTTATTGGATGCCAAGGCACGTGAAAAAACTGATGAATTAATAGGTTGCTGATAATTTTATGGAGTAATACAGCTGACTTTGTGATTAGAAATGGGCGAGTGTGATTTGTTTTCTTGCTCAATTATGTTATATCATAGAATGATGCAAAGGAGAAGACTGGAATGAAATGCCAACATTTGGGGAACATGGCTATCTTTTTAGCTTCCATTTTCTACTTTACATTTCACCTGTATGAATCCTAAGCTAAGAATTTAAATACAGTTATTATTTGCATCTAAAAAAGGAGTTTTCTGTAAGATTTTTGTTTTCAGAATTAATAGTTCTTGATTTTATTATATAAATGTGTTTTTAAATTTTTTTTAGGGTCATGTAAAATTATCAGATTTTGGTTTGTGCACAGGATTAAAGAAAGCTCACAGGACTGAATTCTATAGAAACCTTACTCACAACCCACCAAGTGACTTCTGTAAGTTTGATTTTTTGTTGATAAAGTGGTATAGCTGGTTTAATCAGTAATGTCAAGAACTGGAGGTTCTACCCATCCTCCTCCCTCCTTCTTAAACCAAGGTGCTTAAATGTAGAGAGAGAGAGAGAGAGAGAGAGAGAGAGAGAGAGAGTGTGTGTGTGTGTGTGTGTGTGTGTGTATGTGTGTGTGGTGAGATGTTTTCCCTCATGATTACAACTCTGTCTTACTTGGAATTAGCATTTCAGAACATGAACTCAAAGAGGAAAGCAGAAACATGGAAGAAGAACAGGAGGCAACTGGTGAGTTTGTCATGCTTTGAAGAAAGAATTTTTGCCCTGGTTCTAAAATCTCATTTGGTTTTTGCTTGATTCTTTCATATCTCCAGGTGATAGCCCTTCGTTCCTAGCAATGATAACGCCTGGTCTGGGATCTCACTATTTTCTCAGTTTGTCTATAAAGTGAAACGCTGATTGTTATATGATGATTTAACTTTAAATCAGAATATTTTATCAAGCATGCCTGTAATTAAGTAATCTATTTACTAGTAATTAGCACTTTATGTGAAACTCTTTGAGGCAAGTATGAGTCTATTGAATGACTTGTGAATTCTATGTTCCCATTTTTCATACTCGTGTTGTAAATCCTGCTACTACAAACAGCAGTCAACACAATGAGATTTTCTTTAGACAAACAGGAAATTTGGCATGTTAACAATGTTACAATAACAGATGAAATAAAATTTTAAGCAGACTTCACTTAATCCTTTAATATGTGGAATCACACTATTTGTAACCCCACACGATTTCCCTCTATAACTTGACAAACCTAAGAATTGCTTGCCTCTTCTCCTCTTTCCCTTTATCCTGTTCACTAGATCCATGAGCATTCTCAAGGTTAGGAATGTGCTTGTGGACTTTGCTGTCTTAGTTTCTTGTACAGTGAGACTAGCACTTATAGATAGTCTATAATCATTTGTTGAATTAATCCAAGTGGTAAAAGGGAAACCAATTTAGCTTTCTCTCAGGAAGTTAAATACACTGAAAGAATAGTCTGATACCCTTCTCACACCAACTAAAATGACCTTTTCTTTATTGGGCACATTCTCTCATTAGCTCAAATAATTGCAAGCTTCCTGTTCATTTCATCCTCATTGCAACTCCATTAGGGTGGATTACTCCAGTTTTACATATGCGGAAGCTGAGGCTCAGAGAGGTTGAATAACACACCTAAGAGCACGTTAGTCTCGAGTGGGGAAGCCAGGCCTGCTGGGCTGGAACTTTGGATTCTTTTTGAAATGGATTTAAGGATATATATATAATCTCCCAGGGTTCCCTGTTTAAGACCCAGAGCTAGGGGAAACAACAAAACTGAACAAATAAATAAAATAAAGTGCTTCTTTCTCTCTTTCTTCCTGCCTGCCTCTGCTCTCCTTCATTCCTGCCTGCACCTTTCCTTTAAAAAAATAAATAAATAATAAAATAGAAGTACCCTGGTGAAGTAGTGGTTAGATTAATTGCCTCTGAAGGACGCAGGTCTCATACCCTGGGTCTGAGTCCCAGGCCTGGAAGGAACAACCAGTGTGAAAAACTAAATGAAAATAAATAAAGTGCTTCTTCCTCCTCTCTCTTTCTGCCTGCTTGCCTGATATGCCTTAATTTCTGCCTGCATCTTTCCTTTAAAAAAACAAACAAAACAAAACATTACTAGTAACTTTCACTAAGTCTTACCTATGACAGACATGCAAAAGGAGTATAAATGTTAAATTAAATGAGAGATTAACTTATGTCCATATTGCTTTTTCCAGTAGTGAGCCTCACTCAGATCTTTCAGGAATAAAAATGTCACACTGCTCCTTTGCAGGCATATTCCACAGTGGGAACGCCAGATTACATCGCTCCGGAAGTATTCATGCAGACTGGTTACAACAAATTGTGTGACTGGTGGTCTTTGGGAGTCATTATGTATGAAATGCTCATAGGTTTGTTTTATAATTTACTAGGTACATACAATAAACATTTCCTTTGATGCTATTGATTGAACATACAGGCTAAACTATCCGCATTCTGTTAAACCAATGTCTGACATCTCCAGTGAGCTCTGTAGGCTCCTGTTTTGGCAAGGGAGGTACCCTGTCCCGTGTATCAGGATTGTACCTGCCTGGCCTTTCTGGTAAAGGCTGTGGGTGGTACTTTAAATCCTTTATCGTATTGACTTTCTTAGCCATTTTATTATAAGTTGGTGAGTGGTGGTATTTTTTAATTGTTAAGTAGAACACTTGGGGCTGTTATCTTTCTTAAAACATATATATTCAGTAGGCATAGAATATTGGATCATAAACGGTGATACAGTTTTGTTTCTCTGCCACATAGGCTATCCACCGTTCTGCTCTGAAACACCTCAAGAAACATATCGAAAAGTGATGAACTGGAAAGAAACTCTGGTATTTCCTCCAGAGGTGCCCATATCTGAGAAAGCCAAGGACTTAATTCTTAGGTTAGTGGTTAAATCCTTAGAGGAGTTTGTGATATCTTAAAACTTTACAGGTAAACTTAAAAGACTAAATTACCCATTCATTTTGGGCAGGAAAACTACCATTTATCAGTATAATCAAAGAGATCAATAAAGAAAAGTTGTTTTTGCTTTTGTTTTTGTATACTTAATAGGAAATATTTAAGAAAAAAAGAAAAAAGGGAAAATAAATTGTTAGGAACAGTTTATGTCACAAAAGCCTATGCATAAAGGCTTATCTAAGCAAAAGATTGCCTTCTGTTCTCAACTAAGATGAAGTGTTTGGTGCTATTGTGATAGCTCTGAAGGAATATAGACTCGGACAGCCTACGGGAACAGCTGGTTGACAGCAGACTGTCAGAATTCATTAAACTCTATACAACCCAGCAGTTCTACTTCTAAAATTTATTTATGCGGATAATCAGATGTGTATAAAGATATACATATGTTTACCAAGATATCATTTTTAGTAATAAAAAAATAAACATTCAACAATAGTGAACTGGCTAAATAAATTGTAATATTTCTGTATGCAAATTCTAGACAGTGAAGTTACAGAAAAATATTTAATAACTTTGGGAAATTATCGAGTATATTAAGAAAAAGCATAGTCCTAAATAATAACTGTTATATCAACACAATATTTTAACTTAAAGTCACAAACTCGAAAGAAGTGACTTTGAACCTTTAACAGTAGTTATCTCTGAATATGTGGTTGGGGGGATTCTTGTTTTCTCCCACACAGCCCACAATAAATATAGTTAACTTCAGGAAACAAAAAATGAAATTTCGAAAGAATGCAAATAGAGTACATTAGATGTCATTTGTTTATGATAATTTCTGCTTCTATTTTCTAGATTTTGTATTGATTCTGAAAATAGAATTGGAAACAGTGGAGTAGAAGAAATTAAAGGTCACCCCTTCTTTGAAGGTGTAGACTGGGGGCATATCAGGTATGTTCATAGGCGTGGAAGGAGCGAGGTCCGAGTCAAAATGAATTTATAGATTTAGCAGTTAATTTTCTTCCTATTCTGCTAGATTAAGTATAATAGGTGACGCTGTTATGTGATTATATCATTGCTCTCTGGATTATATATGTGAGAGTGTAGTGGTTATTACTGAATGACTTGTAGCTCATGTTCACTTTAAGGAAACCACATTTTGTGCACCAGGTTTACATATTCAGTTACATGATGAAGGCTGTTAGTACAGCAAAGATAATAGTAACATTTTACAATGTGCTCTCATTTTTGTCCTCTCTCTAATATCCCATACTGTATCTCTTTATAAGAGGTTACAGTACCTTTCTTAAACATCTTGTGGGAAAAGTTAAATAATGCAAGTAACTTTTAAGAATGTTTTTATAGTTGTTCTTATGAGCATTGGCCTTTATTCAGTTTGCAGCCAGATTACCTTCAGTGGTTTGGATTTGTTCACACATCAGCAGTTTAGAAACACAAAATATGATACTGCCATCTGCTTCCTTCTCTTTGAACTTAGAATCAAATTAAGGCTCCTTGATTACCTTTCAGGACAGTGTAGGGAGGAGACCCTTGCATCTTGTTAAGTCTTGCCCCTCCTTCCTTCCTACCCTACTCCAGTCTGGCCTTGCCTTCTTGAGGTCACTCCATTTAGTTAATTTATTAAGTTAGCACATTAAGTATAAATACATTGGAATAAAAAATAAGTTGGAATAATTCTGGAGAAATTATATGCCAGTATTTGCAAAATTTTATAAACATGTCACCTAATAGATTTAATAAATATTTGTTGAAAAAAATCAAAGCATTACGAATTGTACAAATTGAGATCTTCTTTTTACTATTTCTATACTTAGATATTTCAGCTTGATGGAAAGGCATTTTCATGACTGATTTTTTTGTAACCTAATATCTTTGGTTCCCTTACAGTTTATATAATTGAAAAGTTTTTGGAATCAGTTTCCATCACTAATGTGTAGTCCCTTCACCCTTTATTTTCCCACATGACTTGATTTACAAATTCTCTACTAGAAGAATTTTTTTTTCAATTAGGTAGGATCTAGTCACCACAGTATCCAATGTACATTATGTAATTATAAAATCTTTTAAGTAAAGTTTTTCTATTCTGCTTTCCCTTCCATTAAATCTTGGTTTTCCATTTAACAGAAAACATCATGAGAAATTTTGGACACAAATAAAATTCCAACTAAATAATAATATCGTAATGAAAAAATTATACTCAACGATAAAACCTACTTTTTTCAAACCCACAGTATATTTCCCTGGCTCTTCTACTATCTATAGAATAGCATTGCAGAATTTACAAGTAGAATTTTTTAATGGAAAATGAAGTGTTTCAGAAAATAGTCCATGAGTGTGTAATACCTTTTTACAGGGAAAGGCCAGCAGCAATCCCCATAGAAATCAAAAGTATCGATGATACATCCAATTTTGATGACTTTCCTGAATCTGATATTTTACAACCAGGTAAGACAATCTGCAACACAAATACCATGATTAAAGTCTGTGAAGAGGGTGCCATTTCCACTAATAAAGTGCCTTTGCTCTTGGGTAACTTTTCTGCTGTCTAGTGCCGAACACCACAGAGCCGGACTACAAATCCAAAGACTGGGTCTTTCTCAATTACACCTATAAGAGGTTTGAAGGACTAACGCAGCGTGGCTCCATCCCCACCTACATGAAAGCTGGGAAATTATGAGTGAAAGTCGCACACAACAAGAGAACTCAGGTAGCTGCATCACCAGGCTTGCTTGGCGTAGGTCACAGCCCACCCAAGTGCTCCCGACGATGGCGGTGCTCCAGACTACGAGAGGGAATTCTACAGGATCAGGGTTTCTGAGACTACTCCAGGAATGGGTTGGCAGTGCCAGCTGGCTTTTTTTTTTTTTTTTTTTAATATATTTTATTATTTTTGTTAACTTTATTATCTGAAGGTACTGGAATAAAAGAAATGTATATCCCTTTCTAACTGCACTGCCTACATGCGTACTGAGGTCCATTCTGCCTGTGTGTGCTGTGGCTTTGTACTGTAACACCTCTAATCAATTCAGGAGACACACATATCATGTAAAGCTACATAGGCTCACCTGTAGGTAGCACTGCAACTCTTAAGGGTCTAGATAATCAAAGCCATCTTCCATAGTTGATGTTAGAACACTTGCTCTATTGGTTGGACATCTATAGAATATATTCGAAGACAATTTCTGTAATGGTTTTAAGAAATTTTAAAAGGAAATACACTGGTTATTTAAAGTAGAATTTCTCATCATGCTACTACACAGACTCCACAGAAGGGAGTGAGAAATTTATGATCAAAAAGAGGAAGTTTAACACCTTCACTCAAGTACTCCACTGATATATTTGCTTTACATCAGAGAACTGATGACTTTACATACATAGTCTGTATGCTCGTAGGGAGATGCACTGTTGTTTCTACAATGTAAAGTTGCTTTCTGGTGACAAGAGGACTTCTTTTTTAACAAGAGGACATGGCGTAATTTTCATTTGATTATGGTGAGTTGAATTTAAGTAATGACCATGAAGGCTGCTTGTAGAACTAGTGTATTTTTAATTAAGCTATTTTTTTAATTGTCAAAACTTCTGATCATGTAAATGGACTTGTAGAGAACAAAGAACTACTTTGATTTTCTAGAAAGTTGTTACATATCATGGCTGGTTAACTTTTATTTCCTTTGATGAAAATTTTTCCTTTGAAAGTACCTGTATATTGTGCCATTATTTTCTTATACTCCAAATGTACCAAAGATCCTGAACAGAGTGGATGTTTGCAACCGAGTGGAGTTATACTTTCCCGTGGGAGCTATTCAGACAGGGCGGGTGTCTGCTGTGACCGGCTTGTCGAAGGGCAGTATTGCTCCTGTTCAGCTCTTCACTGTGGCTGCTGTAAAGGAAGGAAATGCAGTCCCAGTTGGGGGGCAGGGGGCGTGTGATTAAAGGATGGGGAGATGATTGATTGCAGATCATATTTGGGAGGTGTTTCCCTAAGCGCAAAATAATCTTTTCTAACTCAGAACTGTAATTCTAAAATGACTGAGAGTTTGGTTCCCTAAGTACTAGTTGAGGAGTAATAATACTTTATCAAAGAATGGGTCTAATGTTTGTCTTGACTGTTAAGTGATAGAATTTTTTTTTTTTAAGTTACAACACATAATACTGTTAGAAAGTTTCTGTGATCAAAATCTAAAATTTAGATTTCTTTGTAGGGATGTTCTTAATGGGGAAGAATTGCACAGGCTCATTTCACAAATCGACAAAGGCTTTTATAAAAGTTGCTGCTAGGTAAATCCTTGTGTTTCAGAAGGCCATCTGACTGGTGTTTTCTCCCCCGTCTCTTCCTTTCTTTCTGTATTTAGTATTTATTATGTGCTCATCTAATAGCTCATATCCATTTTTCTTGTCTGGATCATGTGGCTGAGTACCTAGGAGAGAGAGCTGTTACAGTAGCTCTAGGGTATCTCAATTTGACTAACTCCAGGTTTTTTACTTCTGACTGCCTCTGATTTTAAAAAGGTGTTTAATTTCTACTCAACTTTATGAGGGTTTCTCACCCCACCTAAACTCCCCCCCTCCATTTTTAAAGACTGTTTGCTAGTGTGATACTAAGTGGGTAAGATATGAGGAAGCTGCAACATTTTCTAGTTCTAACATGGTAACTAGTTGAGTGCAGAAAAATGTCCTTAATTCCAGTTGAGAGAGAAAGGAGTCTACCTGTGAATAGAGCATTTTGGTTTCCATCTCCCTCAACCTTATTAACAGGATGCACTGGGCAGCAGCTATGTGAAAAGGCCTTTGAATGAAAGTTTATTTTGTTTAGCATCTCATTTTTCCTTGGAATCAATAGAGTAATTCACAATCTTTGGGGTTTCCCCCTCATCAAAAGCATTTCTTAAGTGCCTATCCAAAAGCAATTAAAGACTGTCTGCCCTTTGGAAGCTAAGAATTTGATTCATGAATCAAATTAGCTAGATTTGCAAAGTACTTTTGAGAATGGATTTTCTCTATTACACATTTCCCATATTTCAGGTGAACTATTTAATTTAAATGAAAAAAACCCTCTCTAATAAACTGGGCAAAATGACATTTTCTTTAAATTAGACTCTATTTTGAATTAAAGAGTTTTATTATAAACTGTGTGCTTTGGTTTTTCTAAGTATATAGAAAGCCTGTATAATTTGGATTCATTGATTTCTTGGTTTAATGTAGACTTTGACTTTTTATTAAAAAAACTTTGTATTAAAGCAAGTTATGTTATTTTTCTTTTACACTGTTCTTATTGCCATAGCTTTAAGTCTTTAAATCTGTTGAAGCATAGTACCGTCTAAAAACAAGGCATTTCTTATAAGTCACCCTTGTCTGAATGAACTGTATAGCTGATTTAATAAGCTGTTAGTTGAATGGAAAATAACAAGTGTGGATTATTCAAAACTTCATTTGGTTGCTAAGGCTTAAGGTAAGGTTTCGTTTATTTATATAATAGCATACTTTTTCTGTTTTATAAGTCCCTGTATATCTTTTTGTAAATCTGTAAATTTGAAAATATTTAAGTACATTTATTTTGGGTGTTTTATTGTAGAAAATCTTCAGACTCTATGGTAGGAAGAATTGCTATCAATATGATCTACAAATAAATGATTTAAGATTTAATCATTAGAGAGGTCCCTGGCTACTAAACACATTTTTTTCTGAATTGCTAAGATTCAGAACATTCAAAATAACTGTTTTGCTAAAACCATGACTATTTCGCCTTGTCTTTATTTAAGTTTTATTTTCTCTTTAGAAGTGCACTTATTTCTGAAATTTTTAATGAAACAAACTCTTAGAACATACATACGTGACATTTGAAACTACTAGAGATATTTTAGACTTTTATGAAAATGTGAGGGGATAGTGCTGCTTTAAAATAGTAATAACTAAAAATAGATGTTATTTTTTAAAAGCAATATAAACTGTTCAGCAGTTTTCTAGAAAATAGTCATCAGGCTATTGAGTTTTCTGTTCAGTTACTGAATTTCAAAACATTTTGGTGGTATTGGGTCTTTTTCATTGAAGGTAAGAAAAGAATAAAAATATATTTCTGTTGGTGAGGTTTTTTGTTTCATTTTTTGAGCTTTGAGAAAGGTAATACAAATTGGGTAACTCCATCCAACTTTTACACTTAACAAAATAAATATCTGAAATGTCAATTGTGTTCTGTTTAAACAGGATAGTTATACAAGCTTATATACAGCTACTACCCCATTAGACAAAAACCATTTCATAAGGAGTACACTGAAAACAGAATTACAGAATTGCATGGAAATGAGGAGTGTAAGTGGTCCAGGGAACCAGGTGCCATCCCATCCTGTGCCACAGGATACTCACCACGGGAGTCTGCTGAGCTCAGTGAGCCAGTCTCAGCCCTGTTTTTACTACAGCATTCTCAGCTGTCCCGGACAGACATCCTTTCAATAATGCCATTGTTAGGATAAAACAGTGAAAAAACTGAATGTCAGAATTGAACTTGGAAACAAACTTGGAGACTCAATTCATCTTCCAAAAGTTAAAAATAACATGTTTGTATACAAAATGGCTTCCCTAACATTTATTCATTTTGGTTTTTACAACTGTTCTGTGATGTAAAAATGAGCATCATTTTACAGATGACAAACAGGCTGAGTGTGACCCAAACAGGAAATAAATTGCTCTCGAACTCCACGCCACAGAGCATGCTTCATTGACAAAGAACCTCATGGGCTTCTCAGACAGACATGGAAGGCTCATGACAGAGTTGTCAGTCTGGGTGCTTTTCACTGCAGGTGTCAGAAGACACAGAGTGGCCTTAGCAGTGACTTAAGGAGGCCCAGCTAGTAACATGGAGGATATGGATCAACTCAAATAAGCTGGAGTTACAACAAATTGAAAAGGTGCTCTGTGCAGGTACCCAAACAAGTCGCCTCCCTGTTGAGATCAGAACATCCCCAAACAGCAGACAGAGGTACTCTGGACATCCCCACCACTTCTGGATGCTGACCCCTTGGAGAGCCGAGTACTTACCAATGAAATCATGATTGAACCCCCTGAGAACTTCTGGCCAATGAATTCAACCTGCCCCAGGTGGAACCAGTCCACCTCCTTCCCAAGCTCAAGGCTTCTCCACTGCCTGGCTTCCTGCTCAGATGTGTCCTCCCTATCCCACAGCCTCTTCCCTGGATCCCTGCCACATCTCATCAGCATCTGACTCAGGCAGCCCAGCAAACATCCCTACCATTCTGACTCCTGATCCAGGCCGGTCTCTGGCCACCAGCAGATCTTAACCTGTGTTCAACCCTCCAGGCAGTGTGCCAAATATGGGAGAGGTGGCCTGAAGACCACCCCAATCACTGTCTGCAGGTGGGGGCCCTGCAGCCATTCCATCTCACTCACTAGGAGATGGCAGAAGTGCTGGGTCAGTGAGAGTTGACCCCACCACCCCTTTCCCCTCCTTGGAGCTCCCAAAGGGCGGGGAAGAGAACGCAGTTGGGTGTGATCCTCAGCCTTACAAGTTGAGGGACTACAGCAAGACAATGACAGATGTGGGAGAAGTCCCGTGACTAGAAGAGAAAGATTCACCAGTGTAGCTGCAGGATACAGCAAAAGTGTACCCAAAAGCTTGTGCCTGAAAGCCCACTGCAGAATCCACACAGGCCTATCCATCTTCTCCCCACGCCCCAGACACACATGCACAGACGTGCACAGGGAAGCAGTCAGTCTCAGAGACAGGAAGAGAGGAACGTTTTGAAGCAAAGACTTTCATTTATACTTGCAGAAACAGCTCCATTCATG
This sequence comes from Solenodon paradoxus, assembly GCA_004363575.1. Taxonomy (NCBI): domain Eukaryota; kingdom Metazoa; phylum Chordata; class Mammalia; order Eulipotyphla; family Solenodontidae; genus Solenodon; species Solenodon paradoxus. The sequence goes on from RJWH01000200.1 coordinate 731,743, forward strand.
GCTTTTACCTGTATCTTGTTCCTACTCTTAGGTAGCTTTTCTAAAAGCAGCCTAGGAAAACACTAAGCCTGGTGTCTTCTGATAGTCATCAACCCCACTGAGTGTCCTAACATTTAAGCAAAGATGAAGAAAGTAGAAGATCACTCTCCCTTTCTATCAGAGCGTCACATATTTTACTGAGTGTTGAAAAACACAAAGGCAGGCCAGGGCCACCCACCCACCTATATAACATGCTGGGGCTGGGGTGGCACATTCCCCATCCCAAGGAGAGCTGTCACTCATCTTCAACTAAGTATTACCAAATCTGAAATTTTAAAGAAAAGCCATTTTATGTGAAATTGCCTAGGTTTTGAATGTTGACATCTAATTTTAAAAAGTTATACAAAATATAACGACTTCAATAATGAGGACGGTATCTTGTGTAACTAAGACAAGATAGGGACTTCCAGTTTCCATTTTCCGCAAAGGAGCAGGAGGGTTCTGAGAACTTTAAATACCAAATCCTCATGTAACAGGTAAGACCTTC